>VZRE01003624.1:0-14741 GCA_013396775.1 Cephalopterus ornatus
CCAGAGGAGCGCTGGGAAACAGCCGCGTCTTTCAAGTGGAGTAATAAAACGGCTTTCTCGTAAATTGTACCGCCTGAGAAACGCGCCGCTGCAGTCTGTCAGATGTGATCTGGAAACTGAAGCATTCTGCTTGAATGGATAAATGGTATTTCTGTAGAAAATACGTGCATCTGGTGATGTTTTAACAAGCTTTGCCTGCCTTTTGAGAAACCCAAGAGGGCGATTTATAGAATCAAAGCATGGTTTTGGTCGGAAACCTTAAGGATCATTTCCTTCCAACTCCGCTGCCGTGGGCAGGGACACCTTTCGCTGGGTTGCTCAGAGCCCCGTCCAGCCTGGCCTTGAACACTCCAGGGATGGGGCATCCACGACCTCTCTGGGCAACCTGTGGTAGTATCTCACCAACCTCACAGTAAAGCATCTCTTCCTGACATCTAATCTAAACCTCTTCTGGTTTAAACTCAGGACACACTTGGCTTTCTGGTCTCCAAATGCACATTGAAGGCTCCTGTTGAGCTCCTTCCCCGCAGGGCTGCTCAGAGTGAATCCAAATCTCACTCTACACACCAACCACTAGGAAAAGATAATTTAGTAACATCTTAGTAACTGTCATGAAGACCTATAAACTCTGTCATTCTGACATTTTTAATTGTTAATTTGAAATATGTGGCAGCTGAAAGAAAAACGAAACCCACTCAACATCACAATTATAAAACAGTAGAGCAAAGAGGCTTCAAAAGAAATCCTCTCAGATACCAAAGATTATAGTATGAAAGACAAAGAGAAGATGATTTTGACTTATTCAAACCATTTAATTTTAGTCAACAAGTCTTTGGTCTTCCTATTTATGAATGCTAATTTGGTGGCATTTGTGGCAAATGGTAGAGAAGAGCACTGTCAAGAAAATAGCAAATTCTAAAGGCATTTGGTTTACACCATGTGTTCCTGGCAGACAGAATATTAAAGAAAATCAGAAAGTTCTTAAAAAAGCAATGTTACAATTGATCTTTATGTAGCAATGGTAAGAGATGGGATGCATTTGGAGAGCAACTGATTGGAGACACATTTAACACTTCTGGGTGTAAGAGCCTCGAAAGTATGTCTTTTAAAGGAAAGTCATGCCTGTGGAACTCTTTGGCATAAGATTTCATCACTGATACAGATTTTGTGGCATTTTGTAAAAAATAATCAAAATTGCTCATGAGCAGAGCTGTTTCATTAACCTAAACAAGAATTACCTGTTGGTCGGCTTGAACTCCAGCAATCATGAGTTTAGAGCTCTAGTATTTTAATTGTGGTGTTGCTTAAATGGGTGTTTAACAAAAACGATATGCACACAAAACAAAGCCAAAGCTCCTGTAATCACTATACAAAAATGGATTTTTTTGAATGGATTGATATGGGTTGAGTGAAGCCTTTGCAGCAGCAATCTAAAGAAGGTTATCCCATGTGCCACTGTCACAAACACCATCTCACCTGTGAAGTCATTCCCCTGAGCCCTGTTGTCTCACGTAGTGGGCACATTTTTAAGAAACCTCTTAGATCAGACATGTCTTTGCTGCCTGTGCCACCTGGGTGCAAGACTGACTTAAGCTGGGCACATACGACTCATTCTTCAGAAAACAGGCAAAAGCTCCTCAAAAATAGATTTCTAGAGTGTCAAATGTGGTCTCAGCAGCCATAGCTGAAAAACTCACAGATGCTTGAGGAGGCTGCACGGTAATGTCAAAGCAAGGCAACCAAGCAGATGAAGGAATATATTTATTTATTATAATACCATATTATTATAATATAAAATTATACATATATTAGTATTAAATATGTATTATATATTATGTTGCCAAACATCTTATATTTTATATTATTAAATGTATAATATTCTAATACCATACTATAATAAATGTCACTATGGCAAGCAGAAGCTAAGTTAGATTAGTGAAGGCCAAGTCACCTAATATGTGAAAATTTGCAGTCCTATATCAGTACAAAGTTATTTATGAAGTGAACAAGGGGAACACATAATTACAATATGTTGTGTTTATTTCTAGCTTTCCATTTTTTGGCATACTTTTCATTTTTGTAAGGTGAAGACTATTAAAAGACACAAAGCCTAATTCAACACATGAGAGGATATTGAAGAAAGACGGTGGCAAAATCGTCCAAATATGTTTCAGAGAGGGCTCAATAATTTCGTTTTTTTTGGCAGACAGCATGTCAGACTGGAAATTTTCCATTTAGGAATGTATAATTGTGAATCTTCTGAGTACAAGAAAAGTATTTCCCAGCATTTTAAGATTGTAGTGACAGGACACAGGGGAATGGCTTTAAAGTAAAAGGTTTAGATTAGGTATTGGAAAGAAATTCTTTACTGTGAGGGTGGTTAGGCACTGGAACAGGTTGTCTTGAAACGGATGGGTATGGATGCCACATCCATGGCAGCGTTCAAGGCCAAGTTGGATGGAGCTCTGAGCAACCTAGTGCAAGGTGACCCTGCCCATGGTAAGGATGTTGGAACCAGATGATCTTTAAGGGCTCTTCCAACCCAAACCATTCCAGGGTTCTATAATGACTCCGTGATTTAGCATAAAAATATAAAAGTGGAAAGGGATTTACTTGGTGGTATTTTTGACTTACATACCTGGCTGCTCAGCTTATTTGAATTAGTTCTGTGAGTAGTGAGGCTAATGAAGTTTGATTTCCTATGGATTTTTCTTGCGTGATTGATGGATTAGAAACGCAAGTTTGTGTTTTAGGAGTGTGTCTGTTTGCGGCATTTATGATATCTCTGACCTACACACATGCCATGTAATTAAAATTGAGAATTTCCGTGGACAAATGTGTTTGAAACAGGCCACGGGGTTCCAAACTAGGTGAAAAACCACTTACCAGCATAGAAGCAGACAGATTCACAGATCCATAGGAATTTACATATAGCCATGGTGCAGCACCACATATGCCTTCTGTCTAAAGGACATCAGAACAAAATGAAAACACTTGTATTTGTGCCAGTAGTGTGTTCGTGTCCCCTGTTTTACCATACCCTAAGACAGAAAGTTATGACTACAAAGGCAGTGGGTCGATTTTTATGTGCATGGGTATGTGTCTGTGTTTACTAAGTTACCTCACAGGACATAGGTGTGGCCTGGGTTTTCTAGATCCTAATCCCCATACCCAGCCTCTCTGTTGTATCTTAACATTATGACCAAACTATTTTAACTATGTATGAAAGTATGTATTTATTATATATTGGTTCACACAACTGTGCCATGCATACACATATTCACACACATATATATGTCTGTATGTGTAGAAAACTCCCATTGTCTAAAATGTGTCCTTTCAAATGGTACACAACATACAACAGAGTAATCAAACCAAATTTGCCACTGCCAAAACTCAGCTCTCCTTATTTCATCAACTGTGTGTCACTTCTGAAGTGGTTACTGTTCTGTTCAATTAACACAATCAAAACAATTGGAAATGTGCTTTCTGGTAGTGAGCACACTTTTTTTTTTTTCCCTAAAAAATCAAGACTGCTGAGCAGCAAGTGCCTTCTTGCTGAGCAGCTCAGTAGTGCTAGAAAGGCCTGTGGTGTGTTGTGACTTCATTTAAGCACTATGTGTTAAAAGAGTTTAAAAATAGATGTCTCTGACAGTAGTATTTCCTTTTAAAAAGCACTGAGTGGTTTTGACAGTTTTTCTCTCTGCTGTACCTTAAGATTTCATCTACATTGCTTGAATATATACTGATGTACTTGAAAACTGAAGTCATAATGGCATCATCAAAATGTAATTGTATCATCAATGGGCCAGTACATGCTGCAATATCCCAGAATGGCATTCATGTGCAAAAAATTCTTGTCACGAGTCAGCGCCAAACCATGACACTCCAAGAATATTCTTTTTCTTCTACAAATCCCGATAACTAAGCAATGTTTGTAAGGCTCAGGACTAGGAGCCTCTCAGCCCCTGTTGATGTGTCTTCATTCCTCACAAGGATGGTGATTTGTATAACTTTAGACCATGAAAGGGGCCCCAAGAAGACTGACATGAGTGGGCGGGGATCAAGTAATGCCTTGTTCTAGTCCTATGCTGTCAAAGGGGAGATAAGGGTCAGGAGACAGGTTTTCCCCATCCCAGTTCCCCTGCTATTCATCAAATCAGTGATGAATTTTTTACTCTGCTGTGCTGTCTGGAAAGAGGACAGGTAAGGCTCAGTCAAGTATGTACAGAGGGCCTCACGCATGAAAAACCAAGCAGCCCCTCATTTTTATTTGTTGTCCTTGTCTACCTTCCCAACAGCATACAAACAAATCATATGTGCAATCCTTTCTTCAGAAAAATCCCCAAAAGGCCAGTGTTGGGAAAGCTGTCATGCAGTGGGCCCTGAAGAAGTTGGTTGTTGTCGTATTGGAAAGCACTGCTGGCTCTCTAATGAGTGAGAGTTAATAAAATGAAGTGGTAAACCCACACGTGAGTTATGAAGATCTTCCCTCACTAATGAGAGTTATCCAGGGTCCCATGGATGCTCATTATATGTTGTTTATATCCAATAATAAAGTCTTGCATTGCTTCAGTGGCATTAGCTGGAAGTGGTGCTCTGTGATCACAGCACAAAACAATCGAGTTTTGTTACCTATACTTATTTATCTCTGGTTTGTTGTTTTTTTTTTTTGCTTTTAAGTGTCCTCCCTATCAGAGTGTTATTTATAGGAGCAATTCTTCACTCAGTTTAAAGTAAAGAAAATCTTAAAAACATCTGGACACAGGCTTATTATGAAGACATAGGGATTTTAGCATAGTGGATCAAATTAATTTCCAATGCAAATCCATTTATTTTATCCCAGTAACACTAAGGATGAATCTGGGTCAAAAAATGTCTAAAATAAATATAGTCAAGATGTAAGGCTCAAATTTAAAAGTAGGACAGAATACATCTGTTGAGCGTTTTCAACTTGTGTGCCTTGCTGTGATTCCAACATAACCTGGAGGTAAAAATGTGAGGAATTCTGCCCTTCTTCTGTAGTGTGGAGTGTCACAGGGGCAAAGTTAATATTAGTTCTCTGGTATGCAGAGGAAAGATCAATGAATTTTACAAACTGGCTTCAGGTAAATGATGCTGAAACAATCAGTGTTTCAGTTTAACAGGAGGTACATAGTTCTGAATGTCAGGATCCTTGAGTTTTGGCACGAGTTTGAAAAAGCTGAATGTTTCTAATCATGCCCTTTAATTTCTCTGAAATTAAAAGGGAATAATAAACTAAAAATTGAAAAATATTTACAAATAATAAAAATAGTTCCACTGGCAAACTCTCTGCTATAGTGCTCTGAAGTGATTCTCTAACAACCTGCAATACTGTGGAGAATAGGAAAGCTCAAACACACCAGAAGGAAACATGAGAAATAGGTCAAATCTGACACTTGAAAGTCATGAAGTTGCTGCTGACAAAAGCCTCCCAAGACAAATAAATTTTGCTTCATATGTCTTGATTTCCTGACATGTATATGCCTCTACATCCACTGTTAGTGTAAGACTGTTAGAAAACAATAGATTAATAGCAGTTCTCTAACCAAAACTATTAATGGCAGTTTAGCAGTGAAGGATTCTGATAGGGTTTTCCTGCAGAAAGACTTGGCAGACTTTGAGGGGAAGAAGAAGAGGTAAGACAATGCTTAAATAGCCCCTTGGGTTTCAAAATGCTTCTCTATTCACTGCAAACCATATGACACTTTTTTTCCCCATACTTAGTGTTTTATAAATATTTCAAAGCATTTTGGTTTGGTTGCTTATGGAGGGCAAAAAAGGAAAAAAAAAAGCACAGAAATGAAGTTCTCTACAAAAATGATTGAATTCAGCCAGTCTACAGAACAAAGAAGCATTCAAAGTGGGATATTAGTTCAGAAGTGCTTTGCAAATAGTAGCAACTGTTATATGCAAGTGTGTTAAAGCCCAAAAGATAAATAAAAAATATCTTAGACGGGAGAGTAAACAGAGGTAATCATGCATATACTTGCATTTACACATGCTCAATGCAATCCACCCATATAAATTCTGAGAATATGAGGAATGTAAACTCCATCCCCAGTAGCCCTCTACTAGCAGACAGAATTATGGCAATATTAAATTAGGAGAAAATTAGATGGCACTATCTCTTCCCTCTTCAACTATCTGTTCACATCATAAGCTGTATTTTCCTCTTTCTGTCCCTGTCTCAGGAGCATTTTTGATCTTTGCTATGTCTACATAAATGCTTATGAAACACTTATTTGTCATGCATCACTTAAGGAAAAAAAAACCTGATAGAAGTTTTTTGGCGTTTGTTTGTTTGTTTGTTTTTAATAACACCACTTTCCTGATGCTTCCCTTGTGTTTACAAATCACCATAGCTTTAGACTTTCCATGTGTCTTTTACTCTAAGGTACTGAGAGACCTAACAATTAAGTACTAATTATTGATATAAATCAAACAATAGTCCTGAGAATTTGGTCATAATCTCTTGTGAATGGCTCAATTTTTAAACTCCTCCTTTAAACTCTTTAAATTCCCTCCTTCTTTCTTTATCTGTCATATTCAATCATCATTTTGGTGTAACTTTTAAAAATTAATTTTCTGTAAGAAAATGGATACCATCAGAGCAAGCAGCTGCCTGAATGTTACACAATACAGGAGAAATGAAGATGACATGCTGCCCTTTTGATATGTCTGTTCAATATTTACTGTCAACTTCAACTAACAGTTATATAATATGAATATTTTAAAACAAACTCATTACTACACCCAAGTACTTACTTGAGTAAATACACTACAACCAGCTCCACCCTCCCATGTTCCTTTAAATCCTAGCAAGTTGTCTGCGCAGTGAAGAGCGAAACATCAGGAAATAATGGAAAATGAAATTGTTTTGATGGCTCTGATTTGACACATTGCTCCTCCATAGCAAGAATTGATCCTTTTTGTTTACCACAGACTATCTTGAGTATTGCCTTAATGGTCAGAGTTGGCATTTTTAAAATATGATAATGTTACAGGTATTATATGATCATTTTCCAGTTTTTGTATAAACTTCAGCTAAGGCATTTTGGCGTTCAAGTAGGATCAATTCAAGACAATAGAGACTGTCTCCTGGAACTGCAAAATAATGGTGTGAATCTGCAAGGATCATGGCTGTGCTTTCAAACTGCGGTTGCTACCCAGAATAAAGGTGAAATTATAAATGCTGAAAATTGTAACATTCGCTAACTAGCTTTATCTTCTGGCATCTCTTTTTCCCTCTTGTTTTGTACAGGGCTGAATTTTTTTGAGACTAGCTGAGAGGTAGGGTGGTGTACCTGGGATTAAAGGCAGTCATTGGCACAAAGTTTTCCATCCCCTCCTACACACCCAACCCCACCAACTCTGCAGGGAGGGTCCTCACGTCTTTTATAACCAGCCCGTTCTGTGTTTTCTCAGCTGTCTTGCAATCTGTGTCTTGCTGAGCTTTTCTTGTGCAGCTGACTCGCAAGGAAGACTGAGTTTGGTACACTTTCTGTCCATGGCCGCTGACTTCTTAGATTTAGCTGTACGACTACTGTTTCACTCCAGTTCAACAGCATGTATTGACTAAACTTGTGACTTTTACCATGGAATATGCTACTATTATCTAGAACTAGGTTGTTTAGCATGTGTCATTGAGGCATTTCAACATTAGATCATCCTCGTGTATTCATTATTTGCCTTGTCATTTTGGGGCTTTTTTTGGCTACATTGCTTCTTATTTGCCTCCCTAGTTTGTTTGTTCAGCTGCAATGAATGGATCGCCCAACTCATAAAGTGTAATGGCTGTGATAACTCATGGAGTATAAGAATACAGTAGAACATGGTGAGCTTTTGCTGCAAAAATCACCTACACAAGGTGGCTCTGAGGAGTAAGGAGTGTATAAAGGCTGTGCTGTATTAAAATAAGTCAGTTAATGGGCAATACTTAAGTAATCTTTTTGAGGATAGACACATCATGAGCAGGCTCTTGAAGTATTTTTATATGTTTATAATGGGCGCGAACCTCTGCCACCATTTTTCCTCTCAGTGAAGAAGAAATATATGACCCTTACTGTGGGATGAGTCAAAAATCTTTAGCTGATATTATAAGAACAACAAGGAAAGCTTGGTGTCTATTTCTGCTCTGGTCAGGAGGAAGACCAGGGGCCTGGCTCAAGCTGCAAGGAGCCTAAAAGCCCACCAAGAGACTTGTGGAAATGTGTAAGGTAGCTTTTGGTGTTTCTAAGAGGGGAGGAATTTATCTAGTTTGTAATTGGTTGACTGGTCCTGAAAAGCTGTTAGCCAAACAGCTCTCAGATTGTGTAGGGAAGAATTACCTGTGTATCTGCTCAAATGGATTTAGGAGGCTGCTGCTGGCTGGGGACTCCTTTGCTGGACTGACATGCATAAGCATGTTGTTTCCTCTGTCTGGACATGGTTAAAGCCTTTATGCCATCTTCTTCATGACTGCTAATTGTGGAGCTACTGCTCCATCAGCTCACATTACTCAGAGTATGTAGCTCACTCTATTTTTTTTAATTTCAAAAGTTAGTGTATTATTTTGGTCACAAGTATTGATCCTCACTCCCCAACCCACCAATCACCAAAGACCATCAGTTGCAAATAAAGAAAATGCTTTTAATAGCAGGAGGGAAAAATCACATTAGAATAGACTATGACTGGTGGAAAAGTTCAAGTAAATATCTTTTAAAATAATTTTACTGCTATTTTTACAAGGTTCTAATTAGTTCAAAAGGATATTACTGAAAAGTAAAGTAACCTTTTATTCAAACCTGGTGTCCTCATCTGTGAAGAACAGGGAAAACACCACAAAATTATAGAGAAACAGATGGATATCATTATTGGAAATGAAATAATCTCTTACTCCTCATTCTGTTCTCTCAATGTGTAGGAAAATTGGAGTTCAGATACAACCTAAGACATTTTATCTGCACTATTCACAAGAGTAAGAGACTTTGTATGGCTTCTGTGTAAGAGAGATGTCTTTGGGGGTTCTTTGCTGCCTAACAACACATGTTACAAAAGGCAAGTCAGAAAATCTTCCTGCTCGGGGAAGGGGAAAACAGTAATAATAATAATAAGTAAAGAAAACAAACAAACCCAAAACCTCGAGGGTAAAGGATTTTGGAGTGAAACAGAGTTTTAATTTTTAAGACCCTTGCAAGAGGTAGCTGCAGCATATGGAGGATGCACAGCATCTCCTCGAGCCTGTCGGGGTCCGGCAGCAGCCAGGACAAGCCGAGCAGCCCTGCCGCTAGTCCAGGCTGCTGGGACAACTGCCTCGTCCCGTCTTGAGGGGACGCGACTTGAAAGCCTGACTTCGGATGTACAGATTTGCAGGATTCAGCCCTATTCTGGATGGGCAGCTTGCTTTTCTCCTGCAATGTGAGAGTCGCAGCGGTGTTTGAAAACCAGTGCGGTAGAGAAGGTCGGAGGGTCTTGGGGAGGAACCCTCCCTGCCGGCACGTCTCGGATTGCCCAGAAGGAACTATTGAACTCGGGACAGAGCAGAAAACAGATTATAGAAAGCATTAGGGATCCTTTCACGGCAACAACCTTGTTCACGAGTCGCATTATCAGAATGCCAGGGTTCCCTTTTTCAGGGGTGCCTGAAGGAGATACGGAGAACTCAGTGTGGGATGTAAACGTTTTGCCGAGGCAAACGTTTGCCTAGAAGATGCCCTGTGTCAGCCAGTATTAAACAGACTGAGATGGGTGCTGTTTCCGTAACGGAAAAGAGTGGATATTGTGCGAAAATCTCCCGTCAGACATGATTTGACAAATTCTGATTTGCTTTTAGGAAAATATCTGTTAATCCTATTATGGGCGGGGAGGGGGTGAGGCGCGAGTGGGCGCGGACGGACAGTCTGGTTGCAGCCACTGTGGAAATACGCGATTTTGAGGTCGGGTTTACTTGTCGCACTTTTTGGCGCTGCCTATCCCTCCGAAAACCTGTGAAGGGGGGAAGCTGAAGGGGTGAGGCGCAGAGTGAAGGGGAAAAAGAAAATATGGTGTTTCCTTTCGCAAACTTTGCAGAGATGGTTTGATTTTCCCCTGTTCCCCGCGGAGGAAAGCTCGGAGATGAGCTCGAAGTCCTGTCTCCGGCCCGAACTACCGGTGCTCGCATTTCCTCTCCCACTGCATCCTCGCCTGTCTTGAGAGATGCAGTGTAGCTCCTGCTGCTTGGAGCTCGGGTTCTCCAGGACCAAATGCTCCCTGCGACGGATTTTCAGCCCCTGGGCGGGGCTGCTGGGGCTGCTGGTCTTGTCTTTCCCCCATCCAAGGGAGTTTGCTCTAGCTGGAAAGGCTATTTTTCCCCGCTGTTTTGTATTTATACTATTGTATGTATTATAGTGTATGCATGTATGGTAAACGTTGATACAGATCCACTGGCGTGGCCTTTGGCTTTTTATAGTCCCTTTCACGCCCTTAATCGTTTTCAGGCAGCGTTTTGCACAAGCTTCGGGGACTTTATGGAAAGGAAGCTAGGACAAACGGTGAAATTTGGGGGTAGGCAGAGGGGAGATTTCAGTGAGGGTTTTCCTTAGGATTTTCCCTAAAGCCGTGAGGAAGACGTGAGTGAGTGAGGGACACCCCAAACGTGGCTTCCCTCTGAAAGGGGCGGCGAGGCAGCGCACAGGAGGTGCCGGGAGACCACGACGCCGAGATGGATGTCCTTGAGAAAAGATGCGGCCCGCGCTTTACGTGTAGTCACTGCCTGGGGATACTTCCCCATAAGTATTCAAATATTACGTTAATTATCGCCACTGCGGGCTTTCACTCAAGTTCGTGTGTGTGTGTGTGTGTGTACATATAGATAGATAGATAGATAGATAGATAGATAGATTTATTTATTTAAAATATATGTATGTTAATTTTGTACACCCCAAAATCGCTGGTTGTCCCTGTATGTTTTTTCCCGTCAGTTTGTTTGGTCTTTTTGGCAGAAGGCTAGTCTTCAAACCGGAGGAACATTACCGTTGTCTTGTCAATTACTGTGATTTGAAAGTGAGCCTGTGTAGCGCTTTAGTTGCCCTCAGCAATCAGGCTTTAGACTCACGACGTTCTGATTGTAGGAGTTGCCTTATTTGCATTGATGAGGATGAACCAGCTGCTGGAGCATACAGAACTGCACCTGACACAATCACCGAGTTCAGGATTAGCACAGGGAATCAGGAACTCACTGTGCTATATAGCAATCTCAGCCCTACATTAGAGTTACTCATGCAAAATGACCCAAATTTGCAAGGAGCACAATTAGCGATCCAAAGATGCATGTTAGTTTAGGGGCTGACATTTTCTTGCGTTTTACTTATTAAATATAACGATTATGTGCTACTTAGTATGCAAGGCTGAGGAAAATGAGCTTTTTAGTCCCCTGTTAGCCACCTCAAAGCATCCAAACTGCAGTCCTTGATATTTTGGACAGTCAAGAAGTTTTGTTCTCCGTAACCCAAGGGCGGGTTTCTTTCTTTTGTTCGTTGTTTACACGAGTAAAATTGAAAGGGTTTGGAGGTTTTTTTTACATTTTTTACTTTTCTTTCTCTTTAAGCAATCGCTTGCATCTTAAAGAACAAAATGTTGCCGTGTTATGTATACCTCTTCTCTCCCGCCCACCCCCGCGAGTTGTTCAAAGCATTCCCACACCTAAATCACGGACTAGTCCCCATTCCTCTCCGTGGAAGAGGGGTATTTCACTAAAGCTAAACTGCTCGAGTGAGAATCTAGCAAAGTAGTTTTCCTCTTGACCAGCCCCCGACAACCAGAGATCTTGAGTTTACAAAAGAAATTAAAATCTGAGCTGTATTTATTCTTGCTTTCATGTACCTAGGTATTGAAATTCCCACCTAGAACTGAGGAGGTAGGAGGGGGGGAAAAAAGAGTGAAAAAAGTGTGTGTTCAGTGATGTTTTGGAGCAAAAGCATGCAGTTGAAAAGCTAAAGCTCCCATTGGTGAACAGAAAATTTAATGAGCTTTTAATGGAAAGCAATGCTCAGAGTAGTAAATTATTTGTTAGTTGGCAATGCAATCAGCATGCTGATTAAGGTTGCTTCGTTTTTTACTAAACATTAACTGAATCAAAACGGTTAGTCCTTGTTGTTCTGCCTGGAGGGCTTTCGTGGAGCAAATGGACTTCCAGAATAGAGATCGTCAATAAAGGTGAGTGCGCTGCAGGTGTCATTTGAATATGGTGATAAAATACTTTTGATAAATATTTTATAACGTTTAAATCCACGAATGTATTGTGAACTCTGTTGAAAGAAACAGTGGGCCTAGAAGGGCCTTCCATCAATCCTCATTTCTGTCTTGGAGGGTGAATATTACATTTTATTTGGCAATTTTTCAAGCATTACTTTCAAAATACACATTTGAACAAAAATGTAGGCAAGTTACGGAATTTGGAGACTCAGTCTGAAAGAGGAAATAAAACTTACATAGAGGATAGGTTAGAAGTGTAATTTAAGCTTTTGCAAATCCACACGAAATATTTATGCACTTAAAACTAGATATTTTTTAATATCAGATGTTGCTTGATTTTTTTTATAGTGCTTTAAAGGGACATCTCTTCATTTTTACCGCGAAATGAGATTACTTTTAACTTTAGTGGACTCAAAGAAAAGCAACAAAACAAAATTCCATTGGCATTAACACCACAATAGGGAGGGTGGTTATTGATATTTATGTATGTTGACTGTAAATATTTGGCCTATTGAATCCTTAGACAAGTCTTGGATTGCACAGATCAATCCAATTTTTGACTGGATATGCGCCTGTTTTAAGACAATATTTATCGTTTTGCTTGCCTGTCTGCTTTGGGTCATATAGATTAACAAAAGACAGAAAGGGGAATTAAAAAAAAAAAAAAAGAAAAAAAAAGAAAAAAAACAAGAATTATAGATTAGAATCGTTGCATTTTATGTCCACCATATCCAAATTAGTTTAGTCTTCGCCTTATTCAGTCACGATGATCCGATACCTTTAAAATCCGATAAATAACTGTCTATGTGTTTTAACTATTCCTGTTTATGACCCAAGAGGTTAAAAGCCTTTGACTGGCATTTGACTTCTGACCTCATATAAATGTTATCTTATCAGTTCCTGCTTGTTAACTTGTATTGAGTGCTTGTCCCTGATGGCTTTTAGATAAAGGGGTGTTTATTATATTTCCTATTGAAACTGAACCATTTGCTTTGTTCTTCGTCTGTAGTCTCAGCCCACAGAGTAACCTTGTAACCTATCAATTTTTGGAGAATAGACTAAAACCCAAACTATTTACTGTTCTTCGGACGCCTTATTTTTGTCTAAAGTCGCTGGAATTCTGATCCAATGTTAAACGTTGCCCTTATATTATTTCTATAATTTTTAGTAATAGTAGATTTCGACCAACAGGAGATGAATTAATATGGTCATACAAGGATGCATTTTCTACCCGAATTTGAGAAGCCTCCCTATGGACATTTCAAGTGCATTATGTGTATTATTCGTACTGTACTTTTCTCATCTGCTAGGATGGTGTGGTTGTTGGATACTTCTACCGTAATTCCACCTATTATATTGAAGGGATTTCTTTTATGCTACATATTCACCTGTATCTTTCTGTCCTCCTCACACATCCAAAACTTGTAGATATTAATATGATGACTCGCATGTGCTGTAGGCGTTCCTTCAGACAAACACGTACAAATGTTTTGCTCTATACATATAAACTTAACTGTGTTTAATACAGTTTGTTACGGTTTGCAAAGGTATTAGGAGAATGCAACTGCAGTTCCTCTGGCTCAATAGCTAAAGAACATTTCCCACTAATTTTCCTGTAGAAATTGGTCTATAATCATGGGAAAAGAATTAAAAGGCAGCCATCTTGTGGGTATCATATTGCACTTTTTCTCCTTGGTTCTTTTCCACACAGTCTGTATTTTCTTTTGCTGTTTTATTGCCTTTCACCATGTTTGGCCTCGAAGATAGTACTTGATATGCAAAAAAATATATATTCATCATTCCATATACTATAGAAAAGTTGTCTTCCCCTTTGGCACTTTAGGTGATCGTTGTCTAGTGATTACAAGGAAATGATATCTTCCTTTATATTTACTTATACTTATGAATGATAATTTTTTCATTCTATAGCCCTTTGTGGAAATATATTTACAAAAAGCAAGTATGTTAGTAAGTTATTATTACTGAGAACGAGATTAACTTGTCTGCAAGCTAACGTGCAGGTATGCCATTCAGGAATGCTAAAATAGGAAATCTCCTGGATGTGCTTCCCCCCAGATTAACTTCTTTCCGGTTAATATTGCTCGTATTTATTGAAAAAACTAATCACTGTTTTAAATGTTCACAGTGTCGCTACCGAAAGCTTAAGAGATTTGATTCCTGTTCATGTCGATTCTATTTCATCAAAAGAAATATTTAATGCAATTCTAAACTTTGTACTTAAAGTACTGTGTAGTTAAAGATATCGGCTCAAAAATAAAATGTCACCCCACAAAAAAAAAAAAAATCTGATTTTTGTAACTTAATAATTACACCAACGAGCATTATGCTGTTCCTACCTTGTTAGAGGTTTTGTAAAGGAAAGCTGAAATCTGAAATTCCCAACTCGACCACCAAAAACGTAAGAATAAGCTATTTGTCAATGAAATAAGTGTCGTCAGCAACACTGTCATTAATATGCAGGCCGTTCAGATCACGATTAACTGCTC
>VZRE01003627.1:0-19853 GCA_013396775.1 Cephalopterus ornatus
CTGAACAGGCCCAGCTCCCTCACCCTTTCCTCATAAGAGAGATGCCCCAATGCCCTAATTAGCTTTATAGCCCTCAATTGGACCTTCTCCAGGAGCTCCAGAACTGAGGATCCCAGAACTGGATCTCAGCACTCCAGGTGTGCTTCACCAGGGCTGAGTAGAGGGGCAGGATCACCTCCTTGACCTGCTGGCAAGGCTCTTCCGAAAGCACCCCAGAGTACCATTGGCCTTGTTGGCCACAAGGGCACACTGCTGGCTCGTGGGCAGCTTGTTGTCCACCAGGACCCCCAAGCCCTTCTCTGCAAAGCCGCTTTCCAGCAGGTCAGTCTCCAGCCTATACTTTCACCTGGGTTTATTCCTCTCCAGGTGCAGGACCCTGCATTTGCCTTGGTTGAATTTCAGAACGTTCTTCTCTGCTGTCATTCCATCATAATTTTTGGTGCAACCATTAAAATGCAATCATCATAGCTAAAGTGCTAATGGTGTCGTGTTCGTTTTACTTGTTTTACTTTGTTCTCCCTAATAGTAACCAAACGTATCTGTCTTTAATGAGCTAGACCCCTGCTGAAAATTACACTGTTGTTGAAAAAAACTAATAAGTGTGCAAGGAACCATACCATTTTACAGACTTCATATAGAAACAAATTAATATATCTGAAAAGTGTGTGTGGAGTAGCCATTACTAACTCCCAGGGTCTTTTCTCAGACTTTTCTTCCCAGCAGATGAACAAAAGTAGGTATTAACAATTCATAGCACCTACCTTTATTTTTCTCAGTAGCTCCTCTATTCATACTTAACATGCAGAAGGTATATATTGTCTGAAGAGCAAAGCCAACATTAGAGGGAAACATAATGTCATTCTATACAATTGTTCTTCAAAATGGTGCTATTACAGGTTTTATTACAGCTGGTTGTTGTGGTATTTTTGTCTTTGTGTTATCTGAGATCACTTTCTTTTCATGTCAGTTGCAATGTGTTACGATGGGTATAGAAAATATTTTAATAAGAATTACATTTTATAGGCAGCTTTGGGGATGGAAGAACTGTGCTGGCTTTTTGTTCATTGTAATGTCAGTTCTCTTGAATTCCTGACTGGCCAATTATTCCAGCTCTGCTGGAAAACAGAGCAGGTGTTAGGGTAAAACTTGAGAAGTTATGTCCCCATCTGTCTGTAGTTCTGTATGATGCCCTGAGGCTACACTGTCCCTTCATATCCGCTCCTTACTTCCTCAGTGGGGACCAGTAAATGAATAAAACTCAGAGCATAAATAAGAACATAAGAAAGTTGAAAATATGCTGCATATTCATAGCTGCTATGGACTCAGGTAGCTTCTCTAAAATCAAAGAAAAAATAGCTATTCCTGTGAACAGAATACCTGATGTTATCTATGTGTCTCCTTTTCTACTCAGACTTGTGTATATTCTTTTATCTTTGGGAAAAAATCCAAAAGAAACCAAAACAAACAATCAAACAAAACTCCTAAACTTTCAAATTCTAAACTTTTTGCTTTTCAGAGAACATTTTTTTTTGGTGGCAAGTCTGAGAAAAGCTCAGCAAATTCTCTTTCACTTCAATGTTTGCAAGAGGGCTATTCTTACTCTTACTTAAAAGACATGAGTCAGGCTCCTCCTGCCCCTTATCTGGAAGATTTTGCAGTATCTAGATTCATAGAATAACAGAATTGCTTAGGATGGAAAAGACATTTAAGAACATTGAGCTCAATCTGTGAAGGAGATGACCAGTCTGGCAGTCACAATCCCGCCACCAGAGACTGTCTTGTTTTGCCTTTGATATCTCAACTATATTAGGCCAGAAGCTACACATTTACTTTTTCTAATCTCGGGCTTTGAGTAAACTTAAATCTTGGGACAGTTACAGAGTGGATTATGCCTCCACAGAGCATAAAAGAAGGTAAATGTTTATGAAGACTTTTTCATGTACTTCCTTCTTGGAATTATTCTTCCAGGGACCAAACCTTCTCTTTACACAGCCTGTGATCACGTGTTTCTGAACTAGCTAGGGAAAAAAAGGTTAGTGCAGGTTAAGACGAGTTGCAGTGCAGTCTCTGGATGATGAAAGAAATCCTTGTGGAACACACGCATGTTTATGAGGGGCAGACCACTGAAACAAAACAAATTTATTACTTACTGCAGAAGGAATTGCTAGTCATAACCTCTCTTGTCATCCTCCCTTTCTGGAATCCAGACCCTGAACACCACAGAAATTGTTAATGTTGGCTAACTAGAAAATTTTACAGCTGTGCCACTTCCACTTCTTAGCAAGATCTTTATACTGTTTCTTTGCAACCATTATTTTGATGGTGGAACTGATTGCTCTTCTAGTTACGAAACAATCTTCTTGGTCTGTTTCCAAACAGGAAACAAAACTTAAGAATAAAGAAAAAGTTCTTTCTTCAGACCATGAAATAAAGGTAAAAGGGAAAACAGTAAAGATGAGAACTGGTAAGAGACAGCAGGAGATGGAGAACTGAACAAAGGGTTCTCTGCACTTCACAGTATGATCACAAAAGCTCTTCTCCGGAAGAGCAGGACAGAACACTTCTGCGTTACTCTGGATTCTGGGGACAAATTTCCTGCAACATCAAACCTGTGGGATATCCTACTTCTACAGCAAAGTTAAAAAATCACACAAGCCAGAATTTTGCCAGAGATTATGCATGAGGGGTAATTTCCTATGAGAACAGAAGAAATCTGGTATGATAGCATGTGTGATACATACTACATGTTTCAAAGCTGAACGTTTTGCTCCAGCACTAAACAGTTTGCACAAGAAAAGGGATCATTTTAATTATACTGTTTTGCTCTGTCCATCAAGAGGTTCTCTTGAGTTTAAAGAAAAACTGGGCCAGATGGTGGTTTTCTTCTTAAATTAAAAATAAATAAATAAATGAATAAATAACCCTTCTCTTCTATATAATTATCAAATAACTTTAGTGGCCTTTTAAGGGTAGTTTAGAGTCGTTAGGCCTAAGACAGTTTCAAACTACAAAATTCAATCGGAACAAATCAGACCATGAAAAAAATGCAGTGTTACTTACTGATGACTTAGGAAAGTGAGCTCTTTAAAATCTTATTAAAAAAAGAAGCCTGTATGCTTAATGAAGGTAAGATTAACTGAAAAGGAAGCCTCAGCTGAACAAAGCAAAACCTGGCCATCCTGATTGTACAGTAAAGGAAGCCTATAAGGACTAGTAGTTCATTGATGAGCTACTGGTCCAGGGAAAAATTGAAATACTTGGTGGAAGAAAGACTGATTTGGTAACCTCTTTTGCAAGAAAAGAAAAAAATCCTGTTATGTGAACAGGCTTCAAAGTAAAAACAGTATCTTCAGTCTTTCAAGATCACCTTCACATCCTGGAAAGCCCCTGAGTTTGACTTGGAGAAGATGGCAGTTAAGATGTGAGTTGGGTGCATGGTTGTGCCCACGCTGATTAGCAGTCATATTTGAATGGGAAAAAGAAATAAAAAGAAGTTTTTATTCTTACTAGCAGTGATTGAAAAGTATGCTTAGATTATTGCTTCTTTTAAAGGCTGAGAGGTTATTCCTGCTGCGGCTGACACAGCCCAAACTTGTGTCCCATGTGACACGCAGCTACACAGCAGCTAAGGCCCTACCAAGGACCAGGGCAGAAGTGTGCCCAAGGCAGAAGTGTGAAAACCAAATTACTCTGGTGCCCTGATATGTAAACAATTGGTGCAGGAGAACCTGCTTGTGCTTAGCTGCAGCTGAGGCAAGGGAATCAGAGCTAAAGTAAAGTGTTTGTTCAGTAACTGAACAAGGTGAACAAAACTTGGGATGGACAATGACGGGAGAACTTTGAGCACAAATCCACTCATACTGAAGTAATCTCCATGTGGTTAACATTGGCAGGAAAAGGTATTACTTTTAGTAGTGTAGCAAAACCAGAGGAAATAAGGAAAAGGCAAATAGGAATATGCTGTTGGAAGGAGTTTGGAGGATGACCAGGGGTGGAAGCATGGCAAAAATGTGAGTCTGAACTTAGAAAGAGTAGGGCATAAGTTTTAAAACTATGAGAGAAAAAAATTAAAAGAACGGATCCATAACTGGCAGGAGTGTGGATGCCAACAGACAGCAGTGATGCTAACTTGCATGCCCAAGCTCATCAGAATTCTGAAGGGTCATCCTGCTCTACAGACACGCTGTCCAGATTTGGTGTAGAGGGAAATACATTTGCACTTCAATACTTAGAGAACTGTAACTCAGTAGTGCTCAGGTTCATTAGACTTAAGAGCTGTAATTAATAGCTTTATAGTCAAGCATAATAGTCTGCATTATTATGTTATTGTTATGATTGCCAAGATAATATATTCTTTTTCTTCTCTACCAATTTCCTCATGGTTTGCTCATTAATCAATAAGCATCTTAATCAGTTGGCATCAGTTGCACTGCAGCCTCTGATTTAGCTGTGGCAGTGTGATACCGTGGCTGCAAAGTAGTGTTGGAAAGGATGTTGTCTTTAAAAGACTAAATGTGTATCAGTCTGGGGGATCATACATGTCTCACAGAGCAACCATCTTCTGATGAGGTCCATCTTCATTGTGGTACTTCCCACTTGTCTTTGGCAGTCAGGGACAAGTATAACCTCATTTATATATACAAGCAAAGTGAGACCAAGCCTTAATCTCACTGTTTAAAAAATTTGTGCTGCTCTTAAATGAAGATGTCTTTTTGCCATGAGCGAACTTCAGCTAATGATGCATTTGGGAGTGAACGTAAGCTGTCATGCAAGGCAACACACAAACAAAACCCCAGTCGTTTCTTGTTCCTCAGGCAACATTTAGCAGCATTTTATTCAACATCAGATGCTACATTATTCTAGGGACTCTTTTATCAACTACTGTAATGATGATTGCCCCATGGATATTCATAATAGTGGCTAGAGAGGGACAGTCCATTGATGGGACATGAAATGTCTCTGTTGACTTCATCAGGCTTTTCTCATTTGTGTTAGCCTGGACATGGTCTGTTCTGTCTTTACATATTTTCTTACACTCCTTACAGTCTCAATTATGCTGCCTCTGAGTTAAAATTATGCCACAAATGCAAAATTGTACTATCTGTGTTAAACGCTTCAGTTAGGCTTTATTTTTCTGCTTTCAAGGACTGGGTTTTTTTCATTTTTAAACAGATGAAGATTAATTTCAAATATCTAAAAAAATATTTATAGCCTTTTAAAGACTTCAATATAGTCTTAAAGACTTACAGTCTTTAATAGATTTATAAAGAGAACAAACGATGACACAATGACACGAAAGAGAGAATGAGAATTACCCGAACAAGAAGCACAGCTGTATTTAATATAGGCTGGCTGCCCATAATTTCCTTTCACCTAGGTGGTCTTTGGATTACAGTGTTAAGATCCTTAACTTGCTGCATCAAGAATCTTCTTCTAATATTACTTATATTGAAATTAATATACAAATTCATATATGATGTTGACTTTAATGCATGGTTTTCCCTTTCTTTTGGGTACTGTTAATGACTTGCATGCAGTTAGGAAAAAAGTACCACTGGCCAAAAAAAAAAAACCTGTCCATCTTTAGCAGCAGCAGTCTTCAGTAAGCACATGCAAAATCAGACTTATATTCTCCTCTAACCTCTGCTATTTGGAGTTTTTTGATACCTTGGTTTCTCATAGGCTGTAATTCAGCCACACCTCATTGTAAAGTTTCACAGCCAAACTTTGTGTCAATGCTTTGATACAAGTTCATGGAACACTGAAGTGTTTCGCTGGTAAAGGACTAAGTTAAGGTACTAAGTTAAGAAGAATTTAAACCTTAAGTTCACACACATCTTTTATGGGCAAGGGAGTGAAAAGCTCTAAACTGAGAGTCACAATCAATTAACAGCAAATAAAAAAGTAAGCAGCTGGTACAAAAAGTGAAATATGTGTGTGTATACATGTATACTGATTCAAAGAGTCATGGTAGTCAATCAGAGACTTTGTGACTTCATTTCTAACTATAGATAAGCTAATAACCAGTGGCTGGTAGAGAATGTTTACCTCTAGATCATATGAACAGTAAGAGACATGAATCTCATCATATGTATTGTCAGAAAGTTGTGTAAACTTTTGGAAGTATTTTCTCGATTTCGGTATCCAAAAGAACAGATTTTGTGAAACAGAAGAAAAAAATTGCTCACATTTAAAAATATTTTAAAGAGAAGTGGAGACTTATCGTCCTTCAACAAGGTGTCTTTCACTCTGATGCAAAGATAATGTAAGTCTGTACTTCTGTATGGCTCTTAATGAATGATATAATTTGCGTAGTGTGCATATTGTCTCCTGTAATTTTTTAAATTCTTAATGTAATTTTTTATAACAAAAAGAGATAGTTATTATATGAGAGATCACAAAACTCTTTGCTTCTACTACAATGAGGATCACGTATAAATTTTGTATAGATTTTATTTGTATTTCTGTGTAATTTCTAAATCATATATGAAACTTTCTTTTTTTTTTTTTTTTTTTTTGTGGGTCAGAATAGAAGAAGTAACATTCTTGGCCTTTAATCCAAATGGTTGTCCAGAAGGCAGTAAACTCTACCTTCAAGAACTGGATTTGTAACTCTTGCTTTGTACTTTTTCTTACTAAAATACACATGCCATAATATTCAGAGCTTGGTGTGTCTTCTTACAATCAGTGAAATAGTTCAACCTTTGCACGACCTAGCTCTGATCTGCTATCAGCCTTAGGCAGCTTCTTGGTTAAATATGTAAAAGAACATAAGTGGTTTCTTTCAGTGAATCTGTACGTCTGAAAAAAACCCTAGTGCCTTCAAAAAGCTCGTGTTGTCTTTGCATGGATTCACTTTAGGACAGCCTAGTTGCACAAAGCTCGAACTACCCTAAATGGGAGATGAGAGGCAGATGTTGAACACTTGACTGGCTAGCAGCAGAGCTGCATCAATCATCAGACCAAACCTGAGGCTAATTTGTAGGCTGCACAATTTGACTGTGCTGACTTAGCATAGCTAAGATTAATATACCTCTTCATATCCTCAGGATAGATGATCTCACCTTTCCTCTCCTTTTTCGTCTATCTTGATCCTTTGAGCTTTGTTTTCTTTTTTTTTTTTCTTTTTCTCCCCCCGCTCCCCCCCATTATTGGTAGTGCCATTATAACCCACTCTTTTTCCACCTTTAATTCAAGGGTGATTGACTTTCACCTCTGTCTGGGGGCTTCATTTTATCTTATCTCTTGAGACCTCCTGCTGGGGAAGCAATCACTAGAGCAAATCAAGAGGAGATTCAGACTCGGCTGCTCTTAAGAAAACAGCCTTTCCTCTCAGCTCTCATTTTGTGTTCAGATCTAAAGTGTCCTTTGTATTCCTGCCTTGAAATCCCTGTATAGGAACCACTGGACCAATGCTGAAATCACTGGAGCTTAGCTGCTTTGGGCTAGTTAGCGTTTTGTCCATAGTTATATGAAGGTAAAGAGGAATGTTTCAATGACTTTTAGCTGAATAATATTACTTACTTGGAAACACCTGTGTGATCCAGACTGGATTTGGAGTGGAGAGAGTACTTGGGTGGGAGATGTGA
This sequence comes from Cephalopterus ornatus, assembly GCA_013396775.1. NCBI lineage: Eukaryota > Metazoa > Chordata > Aves > Passeriformes > Cotingidae > Cephalopterus > Cephalopterus ornatus. The sequence continues at coordinate 7,590 of VZRE01003627.1, forward strand.
AGTGCAGGAAAGCAGAGGGGAAGAGGGAGCTCCTCTGGGTTGTAAATGTCAGAAACATTAAGGCCCAGGTCTGCCAAGATCAAAGATAAGATGTAAACCTAATCCATGTCCAAAACTACTGTTCTATGACGAAGGCAGTTTAAGGGTGAGCAGGGACCTCTACTTCCCACGTTAGCCACGGTTACCATAACTATCCCATGGAGCACTGTCTGCTGAGACTCATGTTCTCATCCTTTGAGACAGCAAAGTGTCCTTAAGAAGATGAAATTAACAAAATCATTTATCCAGTACCTTTTACACTAGTAAAACAATACTATGTGACTTAAAATCAGCTCCCCCAAAATCCTTTTGGTTTCTCATGGAGAAAGATTGGTAGAGTGGGATTTGTTTTAGAGTACCGACTAGATAGCTGTAATCAGTTTAGCAACTTGCATAGCATACACTTGCTGTCTTCAGTGGATACCCTACAAGGGCTGCTTTCCCATGCTATGATAGATGTTGGAATTTATCTTTCTCTGTAAAAGCCTGATTTCTCTATTGATTTAAAAGGACACTGGCTGACTAGGTCAAACTAATTCATAACTCCTGGAAGTTTTCAGCCTGATATACCTCAATCCTCTCCTAAAGAAAGCAACAAATCTTAAGAAGACTTTTACAGAATACTTAATTCATCACATCCTGGATCAGCTCGAATTCAGTAAGTCCAGAGAGACTGGATCTCCTCAGGGTTCTCACCTATGTCAACAGAAAGGCGCAGGCATGAAGAGCCGTTGTTCTTGCCTTCTTACCCCAACCATGCTCAAAAGAATATATTTTCTTACTTTTTTTTCTGCTTCACCCAGTTCATTCCCATCACAGAGCACGAGAAATGTTGAATCTTCACTGGGCAACATTGGATTTAAAGAAAGGAGATGAAAGAGAAGGTGAACAGACCTCCTCCCTCAAAATGGGCTTTGACTGTTGCTTCTGCTAACAGAGCTGATGGGAAAAATTGTTATAATATGTAAAGTCTCAGATATTTGTACCCAGCCCAAAGCTGTCGTGAGGCATCGCCTCTTAGCGTGGCAAGCCCTTCTCCAGCAGATGGCATTCGTAGCTCGTTTCTCCCCTATAATGCGCCGAAATCACACTGATGTCAAAGCTCTCTTGTTTCTGATCAGTGTGCACAACTGCCTGTTCCAGCTCTGCACTAAAAATTATAATCAAAGCATCAGTTTCTTATAAAATAACAAAGGGAAAAAAGGCTATAAATAGCATATGTTTTATTTTGTTTTTTCTTAGAAGAAAAGCATTGGGCTCTTCTCGCTTTTATTTTCTCTCTATTATGATGCTTGCCAGTGGATTTTTAGGAAAATGAAAACGGGTCATGAATTTAGTGTGTATGTGGGCATCTGTACTAATACAAAATAAGGCTACTTTGCCCTTTTCCCCCATCTTTCTATAAGCTAGGGATTCCCTATTAAATCTTTATATAACACATAAAGTCCCAGGAAAATTAATTGCCTTTGAAAAGATGAGGTATTAATCATAATATAATAATAATAAAAGTAGTCAGAGATTATGGTATATTTGCTCATTTTACCTTGATAGATAATTAATACAAGGACCTTGATACAAGGTCCTTTCTGAGCTTCCATCAAGGTCTACTGTGCTGTATTTTTTTCAATAGGCTCCACGTTGACAGAATTGCACATACTAATTAAGATCTTGGAATAGACAAAGTGAATATTACTACTTTTGTGGAAATTTGTTTTTCTATTTCAAAGTCCCTGGAACTTGAAAACAAAGGACCAATCAGTGACAAAGACTTGCAGCACATATGGAACTGTATTAAATTAGCATTCTAAAATATTTTGTGCTATTTGTTCCTATTACCTTCTAATGAATATTAATTTAGCCTTCCAATTTTGTGAGGAAAAGAAACACTTATCATAGACATAATTCATGCACACACATAAGCAAAAGCTCAGATCCCTGTCAGACTCAAATTAAAAACAACAGAAAGAATAATTTAACCAGAATACCTCCTGCACCAAGTGAATACAGAGTAAGGGAAAAATTATCCTGATCTTTAATCCACCTACAATTTGCTGCACCTTATTTAAAGATAATGGTATGCACAAAGTATAATGTTAATTACAAATGTTCTTATCTACGGACTTTCAAAGTGTTATAGCGCTTTTGAATACTGGGAAAAAGATGCTCCCAACTATGCTTGCATGAAGGATTAATGCATGCAGGCAAAGTGCAGTGGTGTTGCAGAGCGTGGCACTTTGGTGAAAGCAGTAGCCCATTAAGGAAACTACTAACATAATATGGGGACTTGCCATTGTTAACACTGTTTAAAGTCTATCCCCCTTTGGTACTGGCTGGGAACCACTGGCAGCTGCTGGACATTCATGTAATCTGTGAATTGGGTTGGCCTTAATTAAATTTTCAATGCAGATGTCACACAGAGAACAGCAAAACAACCAACAGTGACCAGAAGTTTTCTGTCAGACGCTTCAGAGTAAGGAGAAGACCTGGGGACTTAGAAGCTAGACTGCTAGTCTTATTCTTGAAGGAGCTGGATGTGGTTCCTTTGTGTATTTTTCAGATGACTGAGGACAAATGACTATCTTCCTTTGCTTCATTTCCTGACTTACAGCTTGTCCATATTAATATTTCTTTGCTTCTAAAGGATTCACTTACTGTTTTTTTCTGGTCCAAGCCACTGCAATACCCATTGTGAGTGTTTAGATGAGAGTTTCCAGCTCAGAGGGAAATTATATGTGGGGTTAGTATACTTAGAAAAGAAAGAGGAGACCTCGCTTTCCAAGACTTTTCTACAGTATTAGTTTTGCAAACTTGAAGCAGGTGCCTATTTTCTTGAAAAATGTGATACACCATTTTTTCACCCCACTTTTCCTTAACAAAGAACACGAATAAGGATAATATAAAATGTTTGGAGACTGAAGGGAAGTTTTCAGTGATTTAGTTCTGGCTCATAAGTCATCAGTAGCTCTCAGCCAAATAATTCACCATTCTTTTTGTATATTTTCTATCTTACAAAAATGTAAAAGTGCACTGAGTGATGTATCTGGATATGGTGGGATTGCACACACAGTGGTTTTCTCTATGTTGCAATCTGTACCCGTCTTTAAGGCCCACCCTAATACTAACAGCCCCTGATAAACATCAGAATCAGTCATTTAACTGCTGAATGTTTGGAGTTTTGCCATTAAGTTTACTACATGCAATAGCCAACCTTTGGCTATTTTACGTGATTTTTTTTTTTTTTTTGGTGATAAAGCAGGTAACTACTAACAAAACCCCAGCTCAGCTGGCAGACTGAGAATGACTGTCATGACAAGCTGGATGTAAACTAGACTATCAAAATCAAATGACTTATGAAACCTGTGAGAAATGGCTCATTTGACCTTTTCTGTCACAGCTTCTGAGCTGCGTAAGAAAAGTTTTTGCAAAGGATTTTAGCATGTTCACTATCTAGCATGGAACTAACGACATTTTAAGTCCGGTGAAAGACTTTCAGAGAGAAGTCAGAGAGATGCTTCTCCTCACATGCTTTTGTTATGTTGTACAAATTCCAATTTAAAATTTCCTTCACTCGTTTTCTATCTGTTGTGTTTATGGAATATATTTGATTCATATGATATGTTTAACTTTGCTCATTTTTTGGTTTTGTGATATTTAATATTTCAAAAAGGAGATTTGAGGAAGGCTGTAAACTGCTGTTTTGAGGTCATTATCCTTGAGGGTGTGAAGGGGCAGCTGTCTCCCACAGTTGCTGCAGTAGTTGCAAATTTCTTGTTAAGATATTCTGACCATGATTGGAAGCTGGCATCGTTTGGGAGGGTTTACTTCTCTCGTCTCTGAACAGCTTTTTCAGGGTGAGCAAAGTGGTATAGAAAATGCTTTTTCGCTAGGCCTGCTGTTGGCGCATTATTTTCTATTGCTTTTCTGTTTTCAGCAGTTCATTTGCAGTCTGTACGTTTGACTTTTTCCTGGATTCATGTTATCATCAAGTTAATTATAGTGAGAATCAGAATCTGATGCTGAGTGGTGTTTGTTGAAGGCTTCTCAAGAATGTTGTCATCTGCTTTATTGACAGGGGAAAGTTGGAAGCTTTTTGGTTGCACACATTTGTAAGGATTTTTCCCTCACTGCTTTTGACTGGTCTATTTCTTCCATTGAAATTTCCACATGGAGTTTCACTCTTCCCATGATAAGTGCTTTCCTATCACAGCACTGTTTGCTTCAATTTCTGTTTCCAGTATAGATCCATTTATTTCTTCCATCAGTCACACCTTGAATTTAGTGCTTGCTCATATATGTCTTCTCTTCGCCTGATATTACTTTGATGGTCTCACCATGGAGATTTGTCCTGTCACAGCATTTGCTTTCCAGTCAGGTCTCTTAGCTTGTCTGATTCTTGCTCCATGACTCTTGGTGTCCAGCTGTGCCTGCAGTGATTTGGGTCACATTGGTTCTGAACATTCTTTGTTTTTCTTCAGTTCCACATGTTTACGTTTCCCTGCTATGATGGTATCTTGGACCTGTTCTATTCAAAGGAAAAATCTCTGTAATCTGTGTACCGTGAATTTCATCTTGCTTCTTTTCCTTGTTCTTAATTATTTATTTTTATACATGTTTTTACTTCAGTTTAGCTGATGAGTGTTTCCTAGCATTTTGACAGATGACCAGATTGGGAAAATAGTATAACTGTGGTTCACACAATCACGTATTTTGGTATCTGTTAAATTCTGTGAATTTTTTTTTTTTTTTTGTAATGAGAGGAAAGAATACTTTCCCCTCTACCTTTTGGGTATAAAGCACAAATTAACAGTTCTTTAAGTTCTCCAGATAATAATTCCTAGCCGCTGTTAGCCACATGCTATACCTTTGGCTAACATACTGGGGAAGGATGTCAACTATGTTCCATCCAGGGAGATGCAGCTGGATTTTACGCTATAATTCTTAGTCTTCTCTAATTTTTTAACCCTAGCCATCTTCTCATAATATGTTTCCTTTTGTTCCTGTTTTTTCTATGTTTCTGTAATATTTTTGTAATCTCATTCATATCATCCAGAAAAAAAATTAATGAATGTTAAATGTCCTTAGTCGTGTAATCCTTACCCTTTTTCTAATTAAACAGCAATAAATTAATTTTAGTCCATGATGTACAAGTAGATTTCCCTGTATATCAATATAATTTTACTGTGACTCACCACTTTTTTTGGGAAATGCTTAGAATATGATTAAATAATAGGAATAATACTAAAAATAGTAATTATATTCTCTAGAATAGATAAATGATCTAAGAATTGTGCATTAGCCTGGAACTTACTGTATTTGAGGTTTAGAAAAGAAAGTGGAGACCTATGATTATTAGTTAAATTATTTATGCGGTCATAAATAAGTAAATCAATAAAAGATCTACTCATTGGAGCAGTGACCAATAAAAGAATTACAGAAGTAAAAGGGATCTGTCATTTGCCATATTAGCATCCATTTGGATGTTAATAACCAGCTCTAGCTTATCCATATCTGAGACTTGGGAGCTCATCAACTAATTGAAAAATACATTGAACCTCTGTATTTTTAATTGCTGGTTAGCGGCTGTTTACACAGCTATTTCCATTACTGATGCATACGAGGACAAGGACCCCGTATGAAATGTATATCATAAGATATGTCATAAGACATGTAGGCAAGCCACAGCTATTCCTGCAAAGCCAAATATATCTAAATGAAAGTTTCTCTTCCGCAAAAATGTAAAAGTCCTGTATCTACATTCCAAACATGCTACTGGGAAATGACTATTCCAAAATGCCATCTTAAAATTTAATTCACAAATCTAGATTGAAGGAGTTGAGAATATGGGAAACTGACCTACAAGCACAGTTTTTTTTACTAAGAGTCATGATACAAACTGAAACCTAATCCTTGAGAAGATGATGCTTATCCTGTAGTCTTCTCTGTGGACTATTAGTAACCACCAACTTTAACAGACATATTTTTTTAAAAACATGAAGCCTTCCTATGAGTGGGTAGAGAATAAATCTGCACCAGTGTTGCTTTCCATCCTTGGTTTAGGCAGTAGTACACCAAAAAAATTCTGAGAAGAAAGGAAAAGCTGGGAAAATAGTAGCTGTATAGAACCTCACGAACCTGTGGGAATGCCAAAACTGAATTTAAGGGCTCAGATTCCTCTCATGACAAAGCAAGACAATATCAAACATGTTCTCTTTCTAATGTCTAATGTCTAGTGTCACTCATTTACTGCTGGTCTCTCCTTATTTCCTTTCTCTTCATTTTCTCTTATTTGTGTCTACATTTTTGAGTTCAATCCTTTCAGAAATGCACTTTCCTGAGAGCACACTGACATCTTACTTACTCTGTAGAAAGTACTTTCTGGAAAAGAAAAGAAAAAGAAAGAAAAGAGAAATGAAAGGAAAATGAAAGAAAAAAGGGAAAGGAAAGGAGAAAGAGGAAAGGGGCAAGGAGGAAGGGAAAATTGGAAAGGAGAAAGGGAAGCGTAAAGGGTAGGGGAAGGGACGGGGAAGACAAAAGAAGAAAATGCGAGTGTGTTAATTTAAAACTATAAAATTTTGGAAATTTTCTGCTGAGTTTCTTTTTCACTCTCAACCTTATTGTATTTTCTTTCCCTTTCTTTATTTTTTTATTACTCTTTCTCCTTACATTGCTTGTATTTACCCTGCATAGATTTCTGCGAGTGCACAATGAAATTTTTATTGCTAAGGACAAATGAAGTTGAATCATTCATAAAGGAAGTCATAGTAACAGTTAACTGATGGAGTTTTCCTTTCTAATGCTACCAGACCTAATGCTCCAGAGGCTGTGATGCTGTTTTCCTTCTCTGGTGTGTGCTTCATGCCACATTCCCCTCAGAATTTGCCTGTAGTCAGGCACAATGAAGAATAATGCCTTCTGCATAGCAAGGTGTAAATTTCATAAAAAAGTAGACATTAAATGTATCCTTTTAAAATAATGCCGCATGATGTATGTATGAATAATAATTAGAAAACAAACCAACCAGAAATTGTGAGATTCTATATGAAATCGTAATGTAGTCCTTCCCAGGGCTGTTTTTGCTGCCAGCAGATTTAGCTGCAAATTTACACAGCAATAGTGCTACATTTTCTGCTTTGTAAATCTTGCTAACTTGTAATGGGTATTGTCAACTACTGAGAAGACACTAGAGCTGAATTTAGAGTCCAGCAAATTTATCTAAACAGATATAGATCAGTGAAAGCAGTTACTGAGTGGGTATTCTATTCTCACCAAGACAAAAAGTCACCAGCCAGATAAATGATTTTTCCTTCAAAACTCAGTATTTGAGCAAGGAGCAAGAAAAAAAGAAACTATTTTAAGGGAATATTTTAATCACAAACCTCCTCGCAATTACAACGGCAAGTCAGCTGAGTGGGTCTGTATTAATGAAGCCTAAATAGGTGGAATTTCTCTGTTCTATGTACAATAAAAAAAAAATAAAAATCCTGAAACCTGGACTCTATATCTGCAGAGCATTAATAGGTGAAACATTCTGAAAAAACGATCAGTGAACAGGTGCAAATTAGGTAAGAGCCTCAAGCAAGATACAGCTGTATTTCCCCCTGCTGCTTGATTATTCCATGTTAATCTGTTTCTCTCACTCTTGCACACTAGAAAAACAAGAAAGTTTTAGATACCACAGCAAATCACATCAGCTAATGGTATTTATCACCATATTTTCAAATGTTTCTGTAAAAACTCAAAACACATATAAAACCAACAAGACTTTCAGAGAAACAAAGATTAAGTTATTAAGTTATTATTGCTCATCTAAATGGTTTACACAGAAGTTAAGAGCACCTGATTGTTGCTCAGCAACTTTGAAAATACAGCACTTAATTAGATGCTTCTGCACATGCTTAGAGAACTAAATTTAGACAGCCATTTATTAAAGACATTTTTTTCACACTCTTTCCAGTTGAACTTTCTGAATTTATGAATGATAAACTGCCAATGTATGATGGTCTCTATTGTGGGTGTTTTTCAACCTTTTGTCCAAATAGGAAAACCTACTTCAAAACAATGGTTTTAGCTGCTTACTGAAGCCTGACAGAATCCCTCAAGGTAAATGCTAAGCTGTTTCTTTTGTGAAGGCATATTTAATTTCATTTTTAGTGGTGATAATATTTAAATATCTCTGCTTAGAATTTCAGCAGAACCTTGGAAATGCTGTGGTAGATGAAATAAACTATAAGAAGGGGAAAAAGTGGTTACCAGTGGTTTTGTGATTCTTATGTCCTGGGATAATTCCATGTATCCTTATAGCTGTAACAGAGTTGTTGTAGTTTGATCATCTGTCTGTCTCTGTTAAGGACTGGATCTAAATATTTTATGAGAAGATTATGAAATTATAATGTGTAGGCACTCTAGGATTCACCACCCACTTTAAAAATCCCTTTCTAGTCTCTGCATTTAATGGTGGACCTCTTTAGTGGTATGTGACTCTTCTGAACTTTATCTGAAGTAATGAAAGCAATAGTCAGATGCTTTCTGAAAGTAGCTCCCAATCCTATCTTCAGCTTTTTTTTTTTTTAATTTGAGGTTATCTCAGCCTACATTTCTATACACAGGTGGGGGAAGTCTATCTAGGGGAAGGAATGTAGTTTTCAGCTGAATGCTTGAAGTTTCTATACAAATTGATAGTGGCTGCAGGTTGGCAGGTAACTCGGAAAAGAGTTCCTTAACAAAGGCAAGAAACATTTTCATGCAATGCCTGTGCTTCAGAACTGCTATGGTAGTCTATTAAAGTTATGTAAAGCTATTCCAGAAGGAAAAGGAAATTTTTACCAGTCAAGACCTTAATTAAGGTACAAAGTTAACATCCAAATAAACAGCAGTATCTTTTTTTGCGGTGACCCTGGATATTGCGGTCTATCCCCAACAGAATTTTCTAAAGCATATGTTATATGTTAAGCCTCAGAGAATTTTCTTTCTTCATCTCTTTTTGCACTGATGTCCAAGTTTCTGTTATCTGCTACTGCTTTTTCTGCCTCAAAAAACCCCCCGCCTCCTCCACTCCCCACCTCTTAACAAAGGGACTCAGCTTGTGGTTTAGAGACCATACAACCCTTGGAGATGTGACTTTAAAACATTTTTCTGAGTGTTCCTACTAGTCTGAATCAGACTGAATTTAAGACTTTTTTTTTTTCTTAACCATAACTGCTCACACACCAAAAGACTTATGCTTAGTTTCAAGTTATCTGGCCTTGCTGACAGTGCTTGTACCTACACTTTTACCTTGACCGTGCTTGTACCTATTCTTAGAGCACTGACAAATTTTTGCAATTGTGTCAGATTTATGCTTGGTGCAATGGGGTGTTGGTATCTGGCAAACTTCACATTCATTATCCAACACCTATTTACTAATAACTGTGTAGGTTTTGATTGGGGTACCCTCGTGAGGAACTTTATCTTTGGGAAATGGCATTTGTGGAAGCGGATTGTGACACTGCAAATTTTGGTTCTTCTGTTATGCCTTTTCTGTTCATGTTTCCAACATTTACAGTGTGATGTGCGAGCAAAGTTTAAAGATTGATTGGTGAGAAATTCTTAAAATCTTATCATCAAGAGAAATTACCTCTACAAAGAATCAGGAAATCAGAGTTATTTCCACCTGGAGTGGATGAAACTTTGCCACTAGCTTACGGGGTGCAGAATCAGGCCATAAGATGTGCCAATAGCACAAGATGTTTTAAAAATTAAATCATGATACAGCCAATGCCTATTCTGGTGGTACAGAGCCAGACAGTTCTACAGATGCTCATCCTGTAATTCCCTCTGCATCATAGTCTGTGAAGTGGCCTGGGGGGCATTCTTTAATAGCCAAAAGGCACAATCCCTTTTTCACCAGGTGATATTTTTGCTCTGAAGTCATGGGTTGATCTTTCAGCAAATCCATCTTTCAGATGCCAAAACCACATGAAATGCACAATACAAGAGGCCAATACAGCACAAGTTGATATAGCACAAACTGATACAGATTTATTTCCCCTCTTTCTCTTTGCCTCAGCTACCTTACCCCGTCTGAAGCAAAGAACAAAGCCCTGGAACCCAGACAAAAACAACAAGAGCAACAAAAAACTAGTTTGCTGTATTCCCTCAGGCTTCTTGCCAGATAGCTCTCATCCATCCTCCTGCATTCAGCAGAAATCCATACTGCATCCTCTAGCTAATTTGTCAAAAATGCAATCTTGTGTTCCTACCTGACCTGGATTAAATTTGGATTGTTGATTGCTGCATTAATGATTGAAACTGCAACCTTGAGTAGCCTCTCCTATACGTGCCCTCTCTGTTGTCTACATTTAGATTCCAACCATGAAATTTCCTTACAGGTATGGAAACCTTTCCACGGTGGGATTGCTAGTAGAAAGCTGACTTTAGGACGTTTACATGGAGTTATTCTTAAGTAGTGCAAATTTGGAATAGTTGTGTTTACATACATATAAACATGTGTAGAATAAACTAGTCATACTCTGGGAAATCTGAGCAGCTCGTGGTTCTGTACTAAGTAGATGTAAATCCCAGTGGTTGTATCTTACTATTGGAAAACAAATTCTTAAAATTCCCTTACTTGGGCAGAACCTATTTTGTAAAGATATGGTTTGACCCCAAAAGCAGGAAATTTTAGGATGGCATTATGAATTTTTATTTGTGAAGTCACCCTAAGGAAGAAAACAGTTGTATTTCACAGACAGTTCTCTACCAAACAAGATGACTATATACATGTGTACAAAGGTGGGTTTCAGAATAAGGGAAGCCTTACGTCCCTGACTGTAGTCTGTCAACCTTTCATCATCAGGGTCAAATTAGGCATGTGCTGTCTAATCAAAATTTTCAGCCACTGGTCTTCATCTTGCTCCTTTCCTTTCATCACCAGCAGTGTATCTGTATGTAGCACAGCTGGGTGCAATAAGATTGACACCATGATACTGCACTGGTGGTTTGGCCAAGCCAGGGAAGAATAGCCAGGAGGTGAGAATTGTTTACCAGGGCACACAGAGCACTGCCAAGCTCTGTTGCTGTCAGCCTCCATCTCGCTCCAAGCAGTTCATGTTCCCTGACAGTCTTGTCAATGTTAAGCAACAGTGATCACTTAAAGGCCTTGTAACAGACTCAGCAGGACAGTGAAAACAAGCAAACCAAGGTGTCAGTATTAAAACAAATCAGGAGTGCCAACAGCAAATGTGCAACTGGTGGCAGAAGGTATAGAACCACAAGTAGTCACGGCCAACACTCACCTAGCCTGTCTTTTTTTTTTTATTATTTTTAATATGTATGCAAGAAAAATGGCTGGAGTGGACTTAATAGCTCACGTGTTGGAGCCTGCTAGTCCCTCTGTGAGCTTACTCACTAACACGTATGAATGGCCAAAAAAATTTAGTGGATAATCATTTCCTGTCATTTCAGTGATCCGAAATACCTCAGTGAGAGATCTGATGAACACCAAAACTGGTGGAAAGAAGCAGTAAGACTGCCCAGTTAAGAGCAGATAGAAAGTGAAATCTTCCTCGTGGTAGGTTGTTGAAGCTCTGCTTGAAAGGACATAAAGCAAAGAGCTGCATGGATTAAGAAAATCTGGAAGCAGCTTAAAACCATTTTAGGAGAATGTAATTCACTCATTTAACTTAGAAAATAATGACAGCAAGAAATGGTAAAAAATATATCTAAACAATAACTGCCTACAGACTCCACCAGTGAATCAGAAACACTTTGCGGAAAACAATGGGCAGAAGTAGATTTTGATGCTCTACTGAAGCTTTGAGAGAGCCGTCTCTGCAGAGAAGAATATTTAATAAATTCTTTTACTCATATCCTGCCTCTTCTTCCTCATCCATCCTCACTCTAAAAATGTTTTTCTTTACATCTAATGGAATTTACTGTGTCTCAGCTTGTTTCTGTTGCATTTTGTTTTGCATTCATGTACCTCCACCTTCTTTGTAACAGCCATCAGGTGTTTGGAAACAGCAAATAAATCTCCTCTTCCCCTTTTCTTCCCCAGGCTGAACCAGCCCAGTTCCCTCAGGTTCTGCTTGTACATCCCAGCCTTCAGCCCCCAGCCATCCTGGTGGCTCTATTCGCTTCACATTCCCAGAATCCAGAGAGAGGGGTTCTTGGGTATCATTGTATAAGTATTACTGTCATAGTAGGCAAATAATTACCTGTGATTCCAAAAAATCCCGGTACGAAGAA
>VZRE01003642.1:0-22157 GCA_013396775.1 Cephalopterus ornatus
TGTCGGGTTGTTTACCTGTTTCGTGTGCACAGTTTCTTTGGCTTGAACAGAGTAGCTGATAGACAATGAAAGGGGAAGCTGTTTGGATCCATTCATCAGACATGCCCTATTATAACCCACATGTCTGATTTACATATTTCTTTAAAGCTCCCTGTAGTCTTGTGTCTCACAGTACAGGTGTCAAAACAGCTCAACATCAGAAATGTCAATCTAAATGACTGTGTCCCGTAGCTGTCCTGCCTCATCACTGGATTATCAAACGATATATGCCTTCTCCTATATCGAAGACAAATCCCTGTGCGTGTTGTGTTCTTCCTTTTCTCTTTGTGTGAACTAGCAAAGCTCCCAGCTTGTGATGTCTTTCAGTGCCCTAAATCCTTTCTGGTTTCTTGGTTTCATGCGCTAAGACCTATAATATTGTTGGCAGTAGGAGATTATATTACTTGCCTCTGTGTTTGTGCACAATGTGTGTGGGTGAGGGCATTTTGATATAGCAATACCTTACAGCTCGAAGAAAGGGGTACCTTGCAAAGTACTACTTTTTTAGTCATATTATGTTTGGGGTGGGGGATAGTTATTTAAAGAATTTTCCCTTTTTGACTTGAAACTAGTAATATCAGGCTTTGCAGGGAAAGCATACTAAGTATCTTTGACTGCACACAGACTTCTTGAACAAAAAGGTGCCATGTCATTATCCAGGCTTTCCCTTCCCCCTTCAGTGGGAAAACAGGAACTTCTGAGAGGGCAGTAAATAGCTGAAACACTCAACAAAGAGTATTTGAACAAAAGGCTGGTAACACCTCTTCATTGTATCTGCACTATTGTTATTTTAGGGAAGAAAATATTGGGCAGAAGAAAGCTGCAATCCAAATCTGAGGAAATTGAAAGGGGACAAGGTGTGGAAGTTAGCTAAGTAAATATAATTTAGTTGGTTGTATATATTGGGATGGTATAATATAAACAGAACTGCAGGAAGAGGCTTGGGTTTTTCGGAAGAACCGCTTGGGTGGGAAAGGAAAGCTGTAAGCTTGCACAGTGATATGGAGACTTGTTATTCAGAAAGTCTGTGTGCAGAGGTATTTAATATGTTTTCCCCCAAAGCAAGTGCAGAGCATACCCTCACTCAGCCTGTAACCCATCACAACTTGGCTATTGTTACCTTACACCAAAGTTATAAGGAGGAGAGCTTTAGGTATGTGCTGCATCACTTGCTGCTAATAAATTGCAGGTGAGATGCAGACAGCCTTCGACAAAGCCAGTTGCTGCATTTTTGAGTATTGGTACTGCCAGCTGCCTGCCACGTCAGGTCATGGCCACCAGCACTGAACTGGCAGGTGTCCCAGTCACAGTTCTGTCACCTTAACCTGTGGTGAGCTGTGACCCGAGCGCTGCAGAGGCTGTTGACTGGTAAACAGTTGCAAATCTGGTGATGAAGTCTGACAAGGTGACTGCCCTCTATTTATCTGTCTTTCTCATCTGCCAGTGACCAATGGTGTAGTAACCTTGTGCTCCCTTCTCGCAGCCTAATTTATGCCTAGGCATGAGACCATGCCCTGAGACAAGGCTGGTGTCCTGGTCTGCTGACTCAGCCTCTGTAACACAGGGATGGGTGGAGGTTGGATGGGATGGAGAACAAGCAGAGCTATTTTAGTCCAGTATTTTTATCTTGTGCTGAGGAGATTTGCCTGAATTTTAGGACAAAATTCTAGCCTATGCTGGGACTGTGGATACGCTTTGCTAGATACATTGTACCAGCTTTCAGTCTAACAACGTGCTTGTCTCCCAGAGGAAAGTGCGGTGCCGGCAGAGGAGCTAGAAGGAGAATGTATGGGAAATATCTTTCCACTAAGAGGTGTAATTGCTCTAAACACTTTCAGGCATGCAAGATTCACTAATCCATAGTAATCCTTGTAGTTTGTAGCTGTTCTGACATCTGTGAACTGTTTCGGAAAATCAGATTTAGGGAGCGAAATGGAATCGAGTGCTCTTGAAAACCCAAAGTTTTTTTGTATTGTGTTGTATTGCATTGTGGGGACAGTGAAGCATGAGTGCGTGCAGTGAGAGCAGCAGCTCTTAGGATTTCTGTGTTTATGTATTACAGGAGGCAAATACAGAAGTTCAGATTTCAGGGTGATAGCCCATAAACGCAGACAGCTGAAGCGGTCTCCCTGCCTTGCTGTTCACTGCAGTTCACAGTTTAGCCTATGGTGATATCCCAAACCAGTGATTTGTTTACCTCAAATACACTGGGCATCAGAGTGAGGAGCAGCTTTGTCTGCAGTCACCCTTGCAGGACACCAACCTTTGACAGAAAAGCAGAGCAAATATGTGAGGCACATTAAATCGCTTCTGCTCACTTATTTGAATCTGGGTAAGCCAGTGAGGTGTTTTTTGGTTTTTTTTCCTTAATTGGAGACTTTTTTTCTTGCATTAGAAAGCTGACATTTGTAGCCAGTTGTTCTGTTCTTTGTTTACACAAGGCCTATTGAAGCAGTTGGAGAACATTATACCCTGCCTCACACACAGGCATATATACTTAATTTATGACTTCGGTAGTTTGAATTTCAAGCGTCAGGTATCCCACAGAGCTTTTTACTTTGTTCTTTTATGCTGTGTGCACTGCTTGAGTATTTATTATGGAGAGTGGACAGGCTGTGGGAAGTCCTTCAGGCTTGTGGACTTTTTTCTTCAGAATCTTAAAAATAAAGTTATGGAGAACAGGAACAAGGAGTTCTCTAAAAGCATGACTGATCTGTAGAGTCATTTTACATGTTTGGCCAACTGATTTTTTAATTTGGCATTAATATTTTCACTTTCATATAATTCTTCATCTTAAAGTTGCTTTACTATCCTAAACACCTCTGCAAACCATTAAGTGTGAAATAGCGATAACAAGTGTTAAATAGGCCTCTGTTGAAAACTTAATTCTAGATTTGCCCTATTCTTGACTCCTTCAAAGTAAACTCTTTCTACTACTACCATAAAAAGAAAAAAGAGGGAGATATAAAGAACTTAAAAAACCCAAAGTCAGAAGCAGTGTTAGTATTTGTGCTTATCTCTTGTTCAGTTGTGTCTCGTCAACAATTTTGAATATGGCTCTTAGTTCAAAGTTATCTTTGATATATTGGTGACAGATGGAGATTTTGGAAAAGGACATGACTCAAAACTGACTTCAGAAAAATTCAGATGAGAAGTGAGGCTGAGGTTTTTCAGCAATGAGAACAGTAGGCATTATAGCAGCTTATTTAGAGACAAGATGAATCCTATGATTGCAATGTCTGTGCCAAGATGTCATCTCTTTCCAAAAAGCATGTTGTAGGTTGAAATCCTTATACCATTGGCCACATGGCCAAAATGGTCCTTTTTGACTGTGGAGTTTGTGAACACAAATGCCTCTAGAACAGCATATGCAAATGTTAAATATTTATAGGCATGCTGTTCTTCTGTGTTGTTAATGCAAAATGTATTCAGAAAAGAAAACAAATTTGCCAGAAAAGAAGATAATTCATTGGGGTACTTGTGGATCAATCTTAGTAAAATCCTTAATCTTTACCTAAAAATGGATAATGGTTTCTGGGGTTGGACTTTTTTACCTTGAACTTAATATAGAAATAGGTACAATTAGCTTCTAAATAGACAGACAACAACAGATTTGAATGCAAACTTATTTTCTTATGTCTTCTGTTGGCCAGGCAAGGGGACCTGTTTCAATTTTTGGTGACTAGAGGATTCTGTCTCACAGCAAGAAAAAATTCTGTACTGTTCAAAATCAATTTGTGGTTTTCAACTGGAAATTAAAAGATACTTTCATTCTAAATTTTTTTGAATGAGTAGTTAACGCTGTAAATGGATGTGAAATGCAGCAATAGGTTTTCATAGCAGATACTCTCTGTGAATTTTCCATTGCATCATATCTGGCTTTACAACTGTGCATTTTAACTTTAGGGGAAAATAAAAGTTATTCCCAAAGAAGTAGTAAGCTTTCTATTTTAATGTAACAGCTAAGACATGCAAAACAATGCTGTGTGTCTGCTAATTATAGGCATCTCCATTTACATGGCCTAACAGGAAGATGGAGATGTAAAAATAGCAACAAAGAGGCAGTGACATTATTAATAAAGCAGCTGTATACAGCATTGTTCTCTTGAAGAACGTAGACACCATTTAAACAAAGTGAACTACATAAATAATCAGTCATAACTCCTAAGTAACCATTGTTAGGAATTCTCTTTGAAAAATAGTTCACCTTATTAATGTACAAACGATGGCAAGATTACTTTCTTTGTGGGTCTGTGTATTTCACGGGTGTATTCATACATGCACCAAATGTTAAAAGTAACTTACACAAATCGCTGCCATTTATTGAGAAGCTGGTATTTTTCTACCATCAGGAACTATAGCTCTTCAGGGAAGATGAGAGGAAAGAAGATAGAGTACTACAAAACTTCTTGCAAAGGAAAAGTTTGTATGTAAATAGTAGAGGCAATATCAAGGTTGAAGAAGACTTTTCATGTGTATATGAGTTTATTAAAGCAAAAGAACAAATCCTTCCTGCCATCATGTTCCATTAAGAAACAATGGTAGTTATAGTAATATAATAATAATAATAATAAAAAATAACCACATTGAGGAAGACACATTCAGATGGACACAAATGGCCCAGTATCTTTTCAACTTGGAATCTACTTTTGACCTTTTCCACTTTAAATGACAAAAGAAAAAGTAAAACGAGATTGCTGACAGTTGGAAGTCACTATATTTTTTCTAATTTTTCTGCATAAGGACAATCATTTTCTCACTATGCACCTCTCAGAAGTATGAAAACAAGCATGTATTCGGTGTACGCAGCAGGTTAAGCCTGTACTTTCAATTGTTATATGTGCTTTATAAAGGAGATATTGTATTCAGAGCTCAAGGGCTGTTCCATGGTCTCCAACTCCAGAAATATGTCTCTACTACTTGACTTGAAAGCCTGTGGTCATTCTCAGAAAAACTCCCAGGTAGTATGTTAAGCTTGTCATCTGCACCATCCAAGAAATGTCACCCCTCAAACCCCTAAACTGGAAGGGGGCAGACCCTATCCCCCTGTTAAACTGCAGCTCATTCCTGCAGTCCTTTCTGTCTTGAGAAGAGAGATGAAATTCATCATCAATTGACGTTCTTGTTGAATGTGAGGAAAATTTCTTCCTTTGTCCGAGTCTCGGCTTCAGGTCTCAAAACAAGAATTTCAAAAAGTCTGCCAATTTGGTTTTCCTTTTTTATTTCCATTTAAATTGCCACAAAGAAGCACTGCAAGCTCTTTTAAGTCCTTCCACCAAGTAGTTGATGTTCCCTACTACTGTGAGCTCTCAAATCTGTACATAATTTTATAGTATGAAGATCTTCTAAAATTGGAATTGATTAAATCATATGGCATCTGGTAAATCATATGGCATGGTATGAATTCAATGATAGGACTCCTTGAGAATCAACTCAGTAAATTGTTCCTGCGTCTCATGTGCTTCTCTACTGCCTGTACAGTGACAGAACTGTTTAGAGGACAAACTTGTGAATGTTAATTCTCAAAGAAATCAGTTACAACTTTTAGTCAGAGCTCCAAAATACATTAATATTTGAATGTTAAATACAAAACCATTTATCCTTGTAGTTTCACAGATCTTGATTTAGAGGCAGGCTTTTGAAAATAAAAAATTATCGGAGGATGGAATTTATTTGCTAGCTTTAAATGTGAAGGTATTTTTACTGAATCTCCAAGTTTTTCCCCACAAAAGCCATGACCTCTAGAGCCTGCACAAAAACAACCACTAGGAAACAAAGAAATATGTATCCTGTGTCATGTATGTCTCTGTGTGACTATTTTGCTTTGTAATTATCTGCTTTTAAAATTCATGCTTGAAAGCAGTGTTAAGTGAAAATATCCTCAGAAAGTTTGTGTTTGGTTCTAATATACTATTACATTTTCCTTTCTCTGCTGCTGAAGGGCAAAGTGTAGCAGGAATTCGTGAGTAATTCCCAGCTCCATGATACTGTGGTGTTTGCTGCTGCTTCACAGTTTCCTGCCAGGGTTGGGAGGAGGCAGTGGTGTACAATGTCAAGGTGTTTTCTTTTCTGGGAAATGCTAGGTGGTGGGAGTAATCTCTGCCACAGCCAGGCCTTGCTGAAGTGGAAGGAAAAGGGAGCAGCAGCATTCCTTTTACTCGCATCCCTCATGACTGTTAGATAAGAGGCCAGGCTGTCTCCTCTCCTTGACGTTTAGATCCTCTCATTGACATTCAGAGATTAAGCACTGTGGAGGTCATTGCCTTCCAACTGTGTCACCCGCTGCCCTTCTGGAGAGGTGAGCAAGTACGTTTTAGGACAGGCTGTTTGTCTTCAGTAGCATTTTGTACCACACCTCTTTATTTTTACATTACACTGTGGCCCCGATGGAGCTGCTGATAGCGTGTTCCCAGTGAGCTGCAGCAACTCTGGGGTTGCAGGTCTTTCACCTGAGTGCCCATCTCATTGATTTCTGCGTGAAGGTACTTTGTCAGACTATAGAACATCATGGGCAAAGACGAAGCTGTGTCTTCTGCTGCCTCTGTGTCGATAAAATGATGAGCAGCACTGTGTTAGCAAGGGTGCATAAGTTAATATATGCATGGTGTACAGTAACTTACATAAATGACTCTATGACTGCAAATCCCCAGGCAAAACACAAGCGTGGATTTAGAATTTACAGGCATGGGTAAACAGTACTGTGCTCCTGAATGCAGCCCTCAAACTTTAAAGCATTTAGTGTGGAAAGTGCCCTGGGACAAGGACCAGTCTTTATGCTTTGTACACATTTTAATGACCTGTTAATGATCAACCACCGCTCTGCAGAGAAGATAGATTTTATGATGATATAAGTCAAGCCAGTTTCTTCACCATTGCTTGAGATTATTCCTTATAATTCTACTTTAGAAACAAATTGATGTGGCATTTAATCATCTCATCCTAATCTATAAACACTTTTGCAGCTTCCAGTCCTTGGTTGCCATGGTCTTCTGCAGGAAAGTAAGGCAATTTAAAACCAGAAGTTAGTAATGGTGATTGTAATGGATCTGTTCAGTGGTCTGTTTAGTCTAGTATTCAGTCTCTAACAATGACTGATACTGAAAACATAGGGAGGAGTGTAAGAAGGAGCACATACCGCAAGGTTCTTCTCTGCTACAATTTTCTAGCTTCTAGCAAACTGCACATTTGGGAATTTCTAGTGCTTGAAGTTTGTATCTTGACTATTGTGTATGTATGTAATATATACAGACAGGGCTGACCTGGAGTGTGTATGTTATTTTCTATGGCATTGTGTAATTTGGTTATGTGTTGGGGTTTTTTCTTCTTCTTGATTTTTTTGTTTTGTTTTAGAGGACCATTTCATTCTGTTTGGTTTTCAACTTTTTGTGTGATAATTTAGCAGGATACTTCTTGTGTTGAAAGTCCTAATCCCATCCTTGTTCCCTTCTTTATGCCACCTGCCATTCTGCAGACTTCTGTCGTATCCTCTTTCAGTCTTCAACAAAAAATGGGACTCATCTTTTTTTCCAGCTTTAACTTTCTTTTCTTGTAGGAGCCATTCCCTGTGCCTTGCATAATCCAACTGAATCATTTTGGAAATGGGAGAGAGGAATGGGCAGAACATACTTGATGCGAGGGTACACCATTGATTTAGAAAGCATTGTTATATGTTCTATTTGGTAGAGGTTTTTATTACTTTATTCCCTTCCTAAGAGTTTCTAATTTTCCATTGTATCATTTTTCATCACATGGAACAAAATTTACAACCCAAGCACAGTCTTATTCCTTGTTTACCTTCTGAATATCTGCTATCTTTCCTCTAGTTATTAGTAGAACTTCCTGAGAAACTCTAAGAAACTGTAAGTGATTTCACATATTTGCTGTGAGATGTCTGTGTTGGTGGTGTTAGCTCTGGTCTCACACATTCCATGCATATTTCTCAGGTGAAGCAACCTCGGAGTGCTGTAATACATTGCTGGGATGGACACTACGATTTCCTTACTGACTCCCACTCCTGAGTTATTTTTCTCAGCTTCCAGCTGCACCATATCTCAGAAGACTCCTCATGCATGAGTTGCAGTGCATTCAGTGGAGTCAACATTGGAGGCTAGAGAAGGAGTACCTTTGTGATTTATTCATTTTAGTAGGAGGTAGGCTTATGAAGGTAACATGAAATTGGGTGTGCTACTGCATTTTGCTGAGGTGCTATTGTCTTTATGCCTAGACAGCACTGCAGCGTTGCAGTGCCCATTCTGATCAGAAAAATAAGTTTCCTGATTGCATGCCAGCCACTAGCTGCCTCCATCTCTGCTCTTCCCAATGATAATTTATAGTTTCTTGGGCACTCCTGCAGGCTGACTCTGCCTCTCAGTGTGAATCCTTTTGTAAGTGCAAGGCGATGCCGTGGCCGGTTCAGTACATCCTCACTGCATGGCTGAACCTGGATAATGAGTGTCACGATGTGAACATCAGGACTGGCCCTTCTTCACTGGCTCACATGGCAGGAGGTCTGGTCCCCAGTTATTTAGGGAAAGGTGCTCTGGGACTCTTTCCTGTGGATTTGGGGTATGTGTGGGAGGACTTCCCTGCTTTGTGGAGCTGTGGGAAAGGCGCTAGAAGTCTGTCAGCTCTTAAAATTCACATTCCGGAATAGGTGTGTTCCCCATTGAATGAAATGTCTGCCAGAGGGCTTTGACCCATTTCAAGCCTGGGTCAGGAGGTTTTCTGGCATGTCGTAGGATTAGGACTAGACTCTTGGGTAGGAGAGTTCAATCTTTAGTGAAGACATACTTCTGGAGCGTGTTTTGGCACATGCTGCTTCCAGTAGTTTTCTTTCTTAGGAAATCTATCCTAAAAAACAACTCTGTGGAGGAAGTTCTCTGAAGTTATGGTCAGTATTGCCAGTATTTTAAGGCCATTTAACCTGTAGTGAGGTGTATGTGCTGGTGCTGTCAGAGCCAAGAGCATGACAGACATTTTGAAGATGTGTGGAAGAATCAACACTGAAACTGGTTGCTTGAAAGTAATTTAGAAGGTATTCAGACAATTTTTAGAAATTCTGAGAAAGTAGAAGAAACTGAATTTTGCAGTTTTATTAGAAATAGAAACGTTTTCAAAGGTAGGAGAGACTTGAGACCTGTAGCTGCCACTTAAGTTTGATGCTAAGAGTTGTATTGGATAAATGATAGAATTGGTGTGTTCATTATGACCACTGCCATGTTTCTGCAAGCACTGTGGATTTTTTCAAATTTTTCCTGGGAAGGCAAAGCCCTGAAAAGTCTCAGCAAAAGCACAAGCCTTTTCCTTTATTTGGTATACAACCTGCAAAACTGCAAAGGATTTTTTCTCCTGCATGTATGTAAAGCCCGAGTTCTCTTCTGTGGAACTGTCTCACTAGAAGACATTCTGGGTGAGTCACAAAGCTTTCCTCTGCTGTGGAGCTCTTGGCAAAGTAAATGCTTCCAACTGCTGATGCTACAGAGTGCTTATGGAGGAAAAGTGGTGTGCAGGGTGGTTGCTAGTGAGGAGGATTGGCTGATGTCAACTCCTTGTAAGGTTTTGTGTTAAAAAAAAGTACCTGAGACTGGCAGTAAGCTGAGGCAGTGTATTGATTAGATTGTTGTGGAGTACATGAACATGGTCCTTGAAATTTCAAAGACACTTAAGCAAGGCTCTTATATCTCAGAAAAATGTAGCTGAAAAACAAGTTTGAGTTTCCTCATCTTTGCATCATTACTCAGTGTTAAGAGAAATATTTTAAGTTTGAATCTTTCCAGCTTTAAAATAGGTTTGTCACCTTTCCTCTGCAGCACAAATTGGGGTTTTTATTTTACTCTGGATTGATATTTTGATTTATCCAATACTTGTAGGCTTTCATGTTATTTTTTTCTTATACAATTTTCTCTTTTTTTTTTTTTTAAAGTAAAATATATTAATTATTCTTATTTTGCTAGTTTGTGGATAAACCTACCTTTGATGTTGCTGTTGTACCTGGTATGGAAGTGAACCTGTTGAAGTTGCTTTCTGCAGGCACTTGAACTGAGAATTACCCTTATGAAAGATTTCTATTTATATATTGCTTATTTTGAGCATTTCCTTTTAATTTGCAGGGGATCAGCATTGTATGGGAATTCCCTGATGTTACTCCTGGGCATCTGAAGCCTGTGCAAGTGCCCCCTTCTAAAGTGTTTTTTCTTAAAAAAAAAACCAAAAAAACACCAAAACCCAAAAACCACCTAAAACCTCAATGATTGTGCTCACTCTAGTGGCAGAAGGCGGAATTGTTGTGTGTCACTTCATAGATTGGTGTACAAGAGCACAAAAATTCTGATTTAAAGACATTACTTAAGTGCAGTACAAACAATTACTCCATTTAGCCATACCTGGGCATAAATAAATTTTAAGAAGTAATTCTGTATTTATAAAATACAATACAATTAAATCTGCCTGTTCTTATGAGTGACTGACTGTACTGGAGATGTCTTAGAGTAACAATTTTTTCTCTTTTTTTCTCCTTAAAATCCACATCACCACCACCCTGATACGTAGCCAAGGGGAGAAAAGGATAGAGGTTTAGATATTCATAGGCTGCTTGTGCTGCTGCTGCTGCGGTAGTTCCTAACTTGTGATTTAGTGGTGAAATAATGATGTGCAATAATTTAGAATGGTGTCTCTTTTTTCTACTCATAAATCTCCTTTCTTGGGAAGGAAAGGCAAGATGTCTTGCTTTCTACTTGCTGCACTCTGTCCATGTTTGGGTGGCTTTGCATACAGGAGACAATTCGTGCTGCAAATGCACAACTCTTCTGGTATCCTTCTGCCATCATTTCCATCTGTGCCAGTAGCTACTCCGTGTGAATCCTACAATGCTTATGGTTGCAGGAAGCATCTCTTGGATAAAGGATAGGAAAAGCTTCAGGCAAACAGGCCTATTTTTTTTATAATTTTTTATTTTTATTTCATGAGCCTGTTTTTTTAATTTCATGAGCCCTGGGTTATTCTTTCTGCCAGTTCTGCTACAATGAAACTTCTTTTTGCTCTGAAGGGCATGCATACACATTTTTAACCGTATTGCTGAGTTAACCACTCAAGATAAATGCTGGAGAATTCCCAACACTGGCATCACTGTAGAGGAGTTGTTACACTGTAGCCTTTTAAAACACAGTTTGCAAGTACAAATTCTGTTCTGCAGTTTTTAAGCTACTTCAAAAAGCCAAACTGGATACACAGATTAAAGCTTTCATACCTGCTGACTTGTACCAGTGACATGAGACAAGATGTGTCTCACGTACCAGGCAACAAAGCCTTTTCTTTTTTTTTTTTTAAAGTGACTAAATAATCTGATACTTTTGAAGTTCTCGACACTGAAAAAGAATTATGGCACTTATTTAAGGGTTTGAATATGCAATTAAGCATCTAATTTTAAACCTGGACACTCAATAATATTGGACTTTGCTACAAAGTTACTTCCTTTTAATGGTATCTGCCAACTGCTGAAGTATGCATTAGTGCATTTGACATATTAATGCACTTTAGTAATGGAGGTACCTGATCAAGCAGCAGCCAAATGACCACAAAATAGATGTCTGAGTTGAAATCAGAGACTGCCATAAACAAGGGGAAACTGCTTCCCTTTATCATGTACTGAAATCCCTGTCTCTCATCTAACTTGAAAGATTGGGCCCAGTTGGTGGAGCCTGTTTGGTCTTACGACCCCGCATCCGCTCTCATCGATTACCACAAGCATTATTTTCTTGGGTCATCTTCCTCCCCTTTCTCAGGCTCATTTTTTACAGGTTTGTAGTATGTTCCTGTAATTCTAATTAAGCATATTCTGACTCGCTCACAAATTAAAATCAAATACTTAGCTATTACTAATCCACTCTAGTCTGCCTGGTTATGATGAGATATGGGCCTTTTCTGGCTACAGAGAGGAGCTTTCTCCCTTGTTTTTCAGCTGCTCTGAAGCAGTGAAGGTAGCTGTGTACTGTCTGTGCACACTGAATTACTGTGGGCACTCCCCAGGTAGTGCAGTGGCTGATCTTTGCTTTACGGCGTTGCGTACCTATCACTCACTCGCCAGATTCTGTACGCTGGATGCTCATGGAGATGACATTTGAATACAGTCCAGTTTTTCCCAGAGGGGAGGCTTGATATCAAATCAGTAGGAAAAGCAGCATTCTCAGCTCCAGCAGATACACAAGTGTCATCCAGTTTGTACTGATCTGTTCAACAGCAAATGTGTGATGTAAGGGACAGTCAAGACTATTATGAGACAGGCTTTTAACATGGTAGAAGCAATCTCAGTATTTAACATGCTGAGAAGACAAGCTAATCATGAAAGGCTTGTCTAGATGTCTGTATTCCTTTGACTCCGTAGGTATTTTGCAGATGCTGACAGCCAGTGTGAACTTTAAATCTATTTATTGTGTATGTTTACATATGCAGCGAAACTATTTGCCCTATCATTTAACTACACGCAGTGAATTGTTGACCATGAGCTGATCTGACCTTTTCAGGTCTAATCAAGAAATCAGAAATATTATTTTAGCCTGTCAGCTCCAGTAATATGCTGTAAGAGTATCTGGATCTAACTGAAAATGTCAAATGCACTCTAATATGCAACCCATCAAAGTTACGATGCAAGAACTGGTTAAGAATATAAATCTGTAACATCTGTGGTGCATCTCAATTGCCTGGGTGAATTGTTCTGCCATTGATACAAGCTAGCTAAGAGCATGCATTAAAAGCAATTCTTTGTTGAAAATGTGAGATGTACAGCCATTTAAAAATATTTAAATGATATTGAAAGAGGGCTGATAACACCAGGTTAGAATATTACTGGAAAAAACAGTGACCAGTGTGGATACCAGCGCTCTAGTGAATGTCTTGCTTGCTTTGTTGTGTGGTAATGTAAGATTAGCAGTCTCATGTAAACGCAGGATTTTCCTTTTTAATTTTAATAATTTGCTGCTTATGAAGACTTCACTCTTTTGAGAATTCATTACATAAGCTGAGGTGCCCTTATCAATCTTATTTGTGTTGAATTTAGTATTAAAGATTTTTCATAGTGTTGTGCATTTTATGAAAAAAATCTACTACTATTTTTTAAAAGTGTTCTAAAATCCAACACTGTTGTCAGCAGAGTGTTTAATGATCTTTAATTTCTTTGTTTGTCTCATCTGCCAAGTTTCTGTTCTTGATATTTAAATATTTACTCGATATTTAAATTCAGGATAAATATGCCGGTAATAATTATTTATCAAGCATGAGACCAGTTATTTATTGGTATAATTTCTGGATGATGAATTTAAATCTAGATTAAAGTGGATGGCCATTATGAAAAAAACTTTGTTTCCCAATAAAATGGTATTTTGTTAGCTAAACAATCTATCAAAGTTGTTTACTCTTAAAGCAGTTGTTACACTAAAATTGAGTTGGTTTTTATCTGGTTGTGGGTAGTTCATGCAATTTGAGGTCCTATTAACTGAATTACTACTGTTAGTAAAATGTTGTTGGAAGTAGAATTAAAATGAACTATTGGGAGCATTGCTGAACCGGTAACTTCGTGTTGAAAATAGTGGATATTTTAAAGAACCCAATTAACGCTATTTGAACTGTTCTTATGAGGCAATGCTGCCCTCCCCTGGTATGCTGCGAAAAGTGGAAATTTTTATCACAGTCTGAGCAAGTTCTAGAGCTTCCTATTAAAGAGAAATTGCTGAACTGGTGAAAATGGTGGCAATAAAATACACTTTTAAACAGACCATTATATGCCTTCTCTATTAAAAGACAAAAAAGCCCCAAACAAACCATGAAACAGACATTTGTGCAGTGCTTTTATGTATATATAGTGCAGATGTGGGTGAATACAGAAAATATATATGAATCTACTGTGAGCACCCAAGAAAACAAATTGAGGGCTGAGTTAAGTTTGGGTGGCAGTTTGGAGGATGAATTGAAGACAAAATAAACAGATGGAAGCTAGTAACCGGAATAATTACAATAATTTTTTTTGAACAGTATAGTTTTGTCTTGTAAGCATTAATGATAAATCTCTAAACGTTATATACATTTTCAATTCTGCAACAGAAAAGTAAATGGGACCAGGGCCAGCAGCTTGCATGGGAATAGGGTTAGTTCTTGTGCAAATGAAGCTGTAGCAAAACCATCCTTTTCTGTCAGGGGCTATTCATTACAAACATATCACCATAGGATCAGGAAGTTCCTTCACTGCACATTCCTGGGAGCTGAGGAAGGTAGTCCTAAGAAAATATTACTGTTGCATGGTCTATTCTTTCCTATATATTTCCTCAGATATCTGTTACTAACCGCTGCTAGAGATAGAATATTGAGGCAGAAGGTTCTTTAGATTGTCCAGCTAAGGCTGTTGTCTGTTAAATGTGTTGCTATTTGCTTTAATTTTGTAATCCTTCTATTTCTCATTGCTAGGCAATTTTGCCATAGTCCAGATAGCAGAAAG
Organism: Cephalopterus ornatus; assembly: GCA_013396775.1. NCBI lineage: Eukaryota > Metazoa > Chordata > Aves > Passeriformes > Cotingidae > Cephalopterus > Cephalopterus ornatus. The sequence goes on from VZRE01003642.1 coordinate 14,522, forward strand.
ATATAAGCCTTGTTTCAAATATAGACATTCTAGTTTCCTCATCTGACTCCATTAAAGTGTGTGGGGTAGGGTTCATTTTTTTTGTGTTTGTCTGTTTTTAAGGTATAAAATATTCCTTTCTTTTTATAATTCAGATTTTTCTAATTGCTGGACAACTCGCAAAACACACAACTTTTTTTTTTTTCCTGTGGCATATGACTTGACTTTTGTTTTGTTTGCTCCTCATTTCTCTAAATGCATTGGAGATCACCTAACAACTGGACAGAGGATGTTAAAACGCCTGGTTCATGTATTTCTTCGTGTCTTAGATGTGAACAGATTGCCAGATTGGGGATCAGGAGGGAGGTTTTTTTCGCGAGACTGGTTTGCTTGAGGACTTCGCTTGAATGTGAGTTCTTGTCTACTGCTTAGGGTCAGGTCGCCTGGGAGGTGTTTTAAGAACTGTGGATTACAATGACATTCCCAACCTGACTTGCTCTGCTGGAGTTACGGTTACATGTTACAGTGGTGTTGATATTTTACTTCTACCTTTTATAGTATGATCCTAGGAGCTGGTTTGTGTCTGTGGTGCCTGCCACTCAACAGTGCAGGTGTGGACCCTTTTGGAACTGGACTCCAGCTAAGGAGTTACCCGTGTCTGTGGCAGACAGAACCTGAAAATCCCAGTGGACTTTAACAGGGATTCTCCTGTTTCTTGCACAGACTTTGCGGACAGTGAAGTGGTAGTGTTTACCTTCATGCACATCAGCTAGTAGGCTATAATAAGCAATTCTTTTGAGAGCTAGCTGTAAAACCACTGCAAGTATGGTTCCATAATAGTTAGAGGTGAGCTCAATCCCTGAGATGAGCTCAGTGGGCTGGAGCATGGTGCTAATAACACCAAGGTCATGGGTTTGATCCCCATATGGGCTGTTCGTTTAAGAGCTGGACACGATGATCCATGTGGGTCCCTTCTAACTCAGAATATTCTGTGATTTTTTTTTTCTCTGTAGATAAATAGATTAAATGCCTTTTGCTTTGTGACACTCTGCCACAATAGAAGAAGTTTTATGTAATCTTCTTTGTTAGATTAGTATTCTGTCAGTGTAGCATCCCAGCTCAGCTCATCAAATCATTATGTGAGTTGCAGAGTCGTCGCTCCTTGACCTAGAACAAATGTATGAGGTCTAAGATGCCTAACAGTTTTCTTTCTTCTCCATAACTTTTGCAGGTATTGGGGCTGCTGGTGTGGACCCTGATTGCTGGAACAGAGTACTTTCTATATCCAGCCTTCGGCTGGGTGATGTTTGTAGCTGTGTTTTACTGGGTTCTCACTGTCTTCTTTCTGATCATCTACATGACAATGACCTACACCAGGATCCCCCAGGTGCCATGGACCATGGTGGTAAATACACCCATTCTTTGTTGTTTCGGGTTTGCTGGGTTACGAATAGAATAAAATATTGGTGCATTCTATGGGTATAGTTAACCAACTGTACTTGTGCTCTTTGCAGATTTTCCCCTAATTAGTGAGTGGCTGTATTTCTGCGGTGTTTAACCGTCATCATACCCAGACACTCTTAAAACACTTTTCCTGTGATGTTTCACCATTTTGTTCAGTGGTTAATGTAGTGACTTGATTTTTAATAATGTGCATGTGACTGATACTTATGCACAGTGACTGCTTCTTCTCTTTGTAGTGGTTACATCCCATGAAGAATGAGTCTGTTGCTGCCTCTGAGCTAACAGACCCGGCCATATGGCTTAAACAGCAGAAATCCCTACTAAATCCTGTTGGAATCAACACTATGAATTAGAGCTGGGACTTGAGCTCTCAAAACATGAGTCTTCTTCTGCTATAGTAAAAGCAAAGGTGGTTCAGAGGTAGCAACAGTCTGACAATCCATATGTAGTCTACTTTGAAAAGGGAACTGAAAATTGGAGTTATACATATGTAAAATATGTAGCACATAATCCTTTGCTTTTAGCTCAAGACTTAAAGCAAATCAGATAAACAGCTAATGTAATTACAGAAAAATTTCACAGGCACTTAAAATTCAGATCCAGTTTTTATGGTTTGAACAAACCTGGCTAGCTCTAACTCTCAACAGTATATTTTTACATCATTTGCATAACAGGCTGATCTTCAGTATAATAGATCCTAAAAGTCATTGTCATCTCAGCCAGCTGGCCATTTGTGACGCATCCAAGAATTGCTATAAATCTTAGCTTTACATTTGTCAGATATAGTGAGATACTGTTCTGTTCTTATTTATTTATTTGTTTGTTTTTTACTAGCTAGAGATTATTGACTACAATTCTGTTATTTTTATGATGAAATGTATTTGACTTCTCTGTTGCTAACAGCTTGTTATCAGCTATATTGTGTACGTGACTAAAATTGAATACTAGAATACTCTTTTAGTCTTCCCATTTGCTGCTGTCATAAATAGCCAGCTATAGCAATTACTAATAAGAACAACCAGGATTATGTTCAGATAGCTTTTCTGTTTTCAAGTTTCATGACCAGCAATTACCATTAAGGCTGTAACACTGCTATAGAAATGTTGGATTATTTCAATTACAGCAGTAATGTGCCTGGGTACATTTAAAGGTGTGTGTGTGGGTTTTCCCATTGCATTAGATGTAAGTAAAGTACATTCAAAGGGAAAACGTCTTTGTATCCATTTGAATAAAGCTTTGGTCATTACCCCTCTTTCATCAGCTGAACCCTATTATTAGACAACTGCACATAAATGTCCCTGATCTATGTGGAAGACAAACTGGAGTATTTGATTTGTTTCTGCTTCATATCAAGTGTATTTCTTGCTCCCTGTTCCAAACGTATTGTAGAAAAGATCACATAATATGTGATACACACATAAAATGTAGGTCCAAAAGGTGTCTACTCCTTTTATATTAAAGGGTGAAATAAAGAGAAAATAAATGCAAAATAAATTAAAGATGCTTGCATTCCAACTTGTTTTGCCCTAAGGTATTAAAAGAGCTGTTGGGAACAGCCTTTGAGTTGGTCCTCTGTTCCTCCAAGAGGAATGTTGAGATTATTTTCAGAGAGGTGTTGTTAATGTCTTCATTCTAAAGAGCATGACACACACCAATTTGAGTGAGTGAGTTTACACCCACCTTCGCCCTATTCTCTGAAGTATCCTGAATTTCAGTATCTGCTAGTTATTGCTGTGACTCCTTAGCCGACAGTTAGCTCAAACTGTTCCTATTGTATGCAGTATCCAAAATTACATCTGGACTTCTCTGTCATAAATTCACTTTTTGCAGGTTAAGCACATTATCAAATTGCTTAAGATGCATTTACTTTTACTGCAAATTAACCCAAAGGATGTACTTCAAAACTGACTCTCCTTATTAGTGCAAGTTCTTTGCTAAAACAATCAATGAAAGCTTTTAAAATCTGGTAAATTTGAATTTAAGAAGCAGATGGTAATTTTGCATGAACCATTTGGTTTGAGTAATATATTGGCAGTAAAGGCCCAATCAGCTTGCGTTGCATTCCATCTTCCCCAACAGTGTTATTTCCCAGAGCAGCACTTCTCAGAAATTATGTTCTTTTTTCTTTTCTACATGACAAGATATTGCAGGGATATGTAGCTTTCCAGGGTAATTGAGTCTTTTTGGAATGGGAAATCTGAAAATAACAACAACAAATACTCTAGGTAGTAAAATTTAGAGTTTCTAAATCAGTGCTTTACAGAAGTTCGCCTGAATCTGCCAGTTGTTGGCATCTTCTCCTAAAATTGACAGTTTGATATTTTATTGCTGTAATGCCCAGATAATACAAGGGGTGAGATCTGTAGATAGACACATTATTAGACCATCTGATACAGGTGAGATAAACCCCACCCATTTTTAAGTGTGTGAATCAAACCTCAGGTGCCAGCCCTTGGACTCCATCCGAGTGCTGAGGCACTGCCCATAGTTTCCTGCAGAAGGGTGTGTAAGGGGCTCTTTACTACTGTTCCTTCTCATCTTGAGCTGCAGCTCTTTTTTAGATTCTGCCAGAGCTGGTGACTAGTGAATTAAATAGAGAAAAATTGGCATCCACTGGGTCACACCATTGAAATTAGTAAGTTGGAGATGCACCAGCATGGCAACATTTAGACGACTGGAGCGACAGGAGTTAAGGGTTATATTTGTGTGACACACTCTGGAGTGCAAACATGGGGCCAGAAGCTGAAGGGAGCTGATTATGTACAAAATTAGGACTGGGTCTATGTTGAGCTTCCAATTCCTGCAGCTGTAACTAGATGCAAAACATATCACAGGTATTTCACTTACACATGGCAACAGTGAAGTAAAAGTATATTTTATGGTCAAATTCATATGCCTTAGACAAAGTAGCAGGGTGGGGTTTGGGTTTTTTTGTTTTTCTTTTTTAATAAGAATGAACTTCCTATAACCATGACCAAGTAGGGAGTAAGTAAAGGACAAAGTATGAAAATTACGTACTTTAAAAAAACCCTCATACATTTTTTGCTTTCATCTTCTTAGACTTCTGTTCTCTCTTCCTTTCCTGTTCTCTCTCACATGTAAAAACCAAACAAACTTTTTGTTGGTTTTCTGAAGTGTTATGCGAGATCAATGTTATCTGCTTTATTTCTTTCTTAGTAATGAACATAAGTACCCTGAGACATTAACTTTGCTCTTTGGAAGAGAAAACATCTTTCCATGGAGGCGTCTTGATGATCCATATAGTCCATTCAGACTGTTTTCCTCCTTGGTTTTACCTGTTTCTTGGTCCTCTCAAAAACAGGTAGAAGGGAAAGGTACTGAAAGGTGGAAGAATACAACTAAGAAAAAAAAAAATTTCACCTTCTTTTTTGCCTTCAGAAGTGGAGAAAACAAAGCTTTGGAAGCTTTATAACCAGTCTTCATATGCCACCCCTTATTGATTCCTACAATGTATCTTTGTGTAGATTAGAAATGTAAATAAAGTGCAGTTTTATTTTTGTTTGGGGTTTTTGTTTGGTTGGTTTTTATTTTTTTTCATGTAAGGTCATATTCTTACTGCCTAACCCTTAGTTTGTGATAGCCAAACCGTGTTCTTATTTTCACTTTTGGAAAATCACAGCACACCAGGGTTAAGACTTTTCTGGGTTTAGTGTGATGGAGATAACAGTTTGTCCAAAATGTGCTTTAATGTTTATGGATCTTCAAAGCAGTTAAATTTTAATTTTACAGACTGGAAGAAGGTAAAATAGCTAAGAATCACTTTTCTAGTTTAGATTGCGTATGTTCAGTGTATTTCAGAAGAGAGTTTTGTAACGTTGGAAAACAAATGCATGTGCATATTAATGACTTATGTTTGGTTTTTCAACAGGGTCTGTGTTTTAACGGAAGTGCCTTTGTTTTGTACCTCATTGCTGCCATTGTAGATGCATCTTCAGTTACCAAAGATCTGGACACTCACAATTACAACAGCTGGGCAGCTTCTTCTGTGAGTTTGTTTTTTGTTTAAATCAGTTCTGTGTCCAATAAAGTTATACCAAATAAAGGCTCACTGGAAGTGTGGGCTGAAGTTGCATGTGTTCTGGATTTTGAAAAGCTGCAGAGCGATGTAGAAGGTCACACACAAAACCTATAGGTAGCTGTAATTTAGTTCATAGTTTTTGAAGGTGACTAGAAATTCCATCAGGAGATGACAGTCACATCAGAAAAGGTAGTAATGTTTTTTAAGATCACACTGATTTTCCCCTCCCCGCCCCCATTTATTAGAACTCTCTGGCAGAGGTCAGAGACTGCACATCAGAGTAGACAAAGTTTGTGTGAGCATCAAGTTACCTCAATGCATTTGGACGACTTCAAAAGCAGTTTAAACTAACTCAGCTAACTTTGCACGCATGTGGATAAGATGCATTCAGCTTTCTGTGGGCTGAGCCATATACACAGCACCTTTGGGAAGGCCCTGAAGTGCTATTGCTGTTTCTGGAGCGATCTTCCTGTTGCAGCCTCAGCTTTTGATTAGTTTTTCTGAGTTGTGTGGGCAATGCCGGAAAAGTCAGGTAACTTCCCAGTGTTTTACAGTGGATGCAAATCATTAATTAGTCTGACATTACTATATTACTACTGAGATTTAGAAATCCAAAACAGATAGTCAAACTGGATGAAAAATAACTCTTAAAAAAAAAAAAAAAGAACAAAAAAAGAGCCTTGTCACTTCTGAGTAGGTGAATGTATTCACTAGCTAAGTTAAGGGAGTTGTAAAACAACTTTCTGCATGTTGTGGCAACAGTAGTCAAATTCAATTGTATACAGTAATTCCAAATTATGGCTGCTTTGCTGACTGTTCATGCTTCTGTAGTTGTCCTCCAGACTATTCTCAAATCCTGTCTGAAGATTATTGTATATGGTCATGAACCCAGGAACTTGAACACCTTCTCTGGTTTTGTCTTGGGAATTGGATGACTGTGTCCCTGTCATTTCAGTGCTGTTCAGGGTCTTCTCCCCTTGGCAGTTTGTAACTATTGATCTGTTACTCAGCCGCTGCAGTTGACAGGAGCTTGCCTGCTGCTAGATAGGCTTCCATGCTGATTCAGGTTTTATGCAAAGTGCATGAATGCTCAGTGTCTCATGGGATGTTTGGATTCTCTTCTAATACCTCCTAATAATGTTTATCTAATGCAGTGTCTAAATAAACTATTAAATGTAGATTCTTCCTTTCCAAACCCATTAAGGGTTTCATGGATAAAGAATTTAGCAAATCATCTACTCCCAAGAGTCATTCTGTTAGGAAGATTTTAGATGGAGCTTTTGTTTAAAAAGAAACAAAATAATTGGAAAATAAGAATACTTCAGTTTTCTATTGTAATAAGATTTTACATCATCATTACCATTTTTCGTGCCACAGAATAAATTTCCATTAGACAAGACTCACCAAGGGCCCTGTGTTGAAAGGCCTAGATTTATTGCCTGGATGCATGCTTAATAGTGCCCTTCTCTTAGAGCTGCAGTGCCTACCCAGGCCAATGATGGCATATAAGCAAGGAAAAATTGTAGAATCATAAAATATTTTTAGCCTGGAAGGGGCTTCTGGAGGTCATCTGCTCCAACTCTTTCCCCTCCTAAAGAAGGGCCTAGCTCGTATCAGGCTACTAGGGCCTTGTCCACTTGAGCTTTGAGTATTTCCAAGGATGGCTATTCCACAATGCCTCTGTGCCATGCTTGATTATTCACACTGTGATTTTTATTTTTTTTATTTTATTTTTTTAATTTAATTTTATTTTTTTTTTCCCAATTTCTAATTTAAATTTCCCGTCTTGTAACTTGCATTTGTTCTTTCTTGTCCTGTCATTGCTCACCTCTCAGAAAAGTGCTGTTAATCCTATTTGCAGTGACAGCTTTATTTGGTTCAGTTACCAGCACAAAACATTCTGGTATTATCATTAAGACCGTATTGAACATTGTCTATTTTGAACAACATGCAGCGATTAACAGGAACTTAAGCACTGGCGCTGAATTGGACTTTATCAGTACAACTGAAATAGTTCACAGCTGCTCTTTGGTTCCTGTGTGTCTCTGCTGGAAGGGCTGCAGAAGCAACACCACTGATACTGTGTAGTTTTAATCTAGAAGCATAAATCTAGCCTGCTATAGAAGTGTTATAAATTTGGACCACAACAGATTA
>VZRE01003650.1:0-12292 GCA_013396775.1 Cephalopterus ornatus
GAAGTAGAGAATAAACTGTGTTATCTTCCGCTTTTGCGCACACAAGCTTCTGCTTTGCTTTTGCTTTAAATAAACTGCCTTATCCCAACCCACGAGTTGTTTTTCCACCTTACTCTCTCCCCGTGCAGCTGGGATGGGGAGTGATAGAGCAGCTGGGTGGGCACCTGGTGTCCAGCCAAGGTCAACCCATCACAGTGGTTCATCATCACATTTGTAATGTTTGCTGTTGAATGGACTGGCAGTTATAAGTTGTATTTCTCAGTACAAAACAGAGTTGGAAAGGGCATAAACGTAATGGTTATTTGATAAGACTGGAATAATTTTATTGAATATTTGGTGCTGTAATGTTTAGGAAAATAGCATATTAATAATGGCTTGGCGGGTAGAGGTTGTTAGCTGATCAGCTAGTAAATAAAAAAATTCACCTGAATAAACAGAAAAGAATAGGATTGTATGATAAACCCCAATCTTTGAATAAATAAAGGTTGTTCTATCTGCTATTAAATTGCATAAATTTGTTAAAATCTCTTCACTGTAGGGTACTGCCACTGTATTTGTTAAAGTTCAGCTTTTTTGAATTATACTAAAGCTTTCTTTAATGTTTTGTGTGTCTTTCAGATAGCATCTGACTCCTTAGTTGTGGCTTTTGCTTTGAAATGTTCATGAGTGTAAAATAATATCCTACAGTATTTGCATTCTAAGTAAGTTTCAGGAATTATAGATAAGGGGTACAATCAACTGAAGTGGTTAAGTTGTAAAACAATGACAGCTTAAGCACTGCAAAAATGGTATTTTTCAAAGAAGGATGCCATGCCTTCAGCAAAATCTGAGAATTGCTTTTGTAGCCAGTGTTAAAGAAAATCATGCAACTTTGCAGCAGCTTTTTACTGATTAAAAGACAGAGAACATAGAATCAGAAAAACACATGCTTGTTTATTGTTGATATATTTATTGCGTATTGGTGCTGTGAATGGAGTGTTTCCTGCTAAGGAGAGTTACCTCCCCTGTAATTTCTCTAATGTAGTTTTTTACTGTTTCAGCAGATGTGATAACTGGAGTTCACCAGGAGATGCCTGATTTGCCAAATACAGAAAAAAATGTTAGCAGTTGAAGCATGTATCTGAAAAAGCAAGTACTTGTAAAAGGTCTGTAGCAAAGATAGAGGGAGGCCATTTAATACCCAATTCGGTCTTTTGAGTTAGGTGAATTTTGAAATTGGAGTGGAAGATCATCACTGAATGTGTTAAGTAAATCTGAAGTTTCTATTTTATCTAATTCAACTGGCATATAGATTATCTGATTTATCTTAATGATTTGTTTTGGTAATGTGAGAAGGTAATTACATGCCATTCTTATTTCAGTTTGATTCAATCCTTGTCTTCCTCCATGACCTCTTAGTTTTCCATGCTGCCTGCTTTCTAGCTCAGCTTCCCTGGAGCCAGCTGCTATCTCTGAAAGGAATCCTGCCCTCAGCTCATGGGATAGTTTTCTCCAGGCTCTACTTCAGCACACTGCAGCAGATTTGTGTCCTTTACAGAGCAGTCTTCCGGAGGTGTCCTATCCCGGTATGCCTTGTGTCCTAAGGCTTCATGTTTCCGCAAAGCTTGCAGTGCATACCCTGTGCAAAAAATCAGTCTGATGGACTGTAACACAATAATTTCTTGTGCTCTGGTATTTCATCAGCAAAGTCACCCCAACCAGGATTGAGGAGCCTAAGAGGAGATGTAGGGATTAGCAGTGTGGATGTGGATACTCTGCTTTCCAGGGGTTGGAAGCTGCCATTTCCAAAGCCGTGATTAAGCAGATGGTTGTTAACATTTGTCTATTACAGTAATATGGCTTGTGTCCCTCAACAGAATTTTTCTCAGGTGAAGTTGGGATGTCAGCTTTAAGGATGCAGTCAGATTCCCCTCAACTGTCTCCAAGTACAGTAAGGCAGGAATTCTGAGGAAGCTAAATAACCCTTGCCTTTAATATAAACATTATTATCATCCCTAACTTTTTTGTTTCTGAAGAATACTCGGAAATGGTGTTATGTTATGTTATGAAGGACATTGTCCTTTTAAATGAACTGTTGGCTTCTTGGTATAATTTCTGGAAAGAATAATTTTGAGATACGGAATGAAAGACTGGGGATAGAATAATAATCTATTTCAGTAAAGATCAGGTAGGCTGACTCTTATGTATGCAAGTAAATTTCCATCTGAAGAGTCCAAGCATGCACCTGTGCACATCAGTGTCACTTGTCCAGACACTTGAAAGATGAAACATCCACAGCTTTTAACTGTTTGTTACAACTTCTGTTAATGACAGCTTGATGCATATATAATTTCAAATGCGAATAATATGCTTCAGGAGGAGTGTTATCTATAAATGGTAAGGCTGATGATACCCGAACAAAACTGTCTAGATCTAAAAAGGTTAGGGTAGGTTTCTCCATGTGTCTTAAAAAGTTAGCACGGTATATATTGGTAGAATGTACATATTAAAATTTGTTGCACGCTTAAAGTGTTTAAGAAGGTACAAATGCATAGTTCAGTCATCTGCCGTAATAGTGACTCTGTCTTGAAGTGAGAGTGACTCTATCCCATATGACGGAGAGAGTTATCACAGTATTTTCTAGGACATGGAGCATGGGAAGGAAAAGTTGTTCAGTTCAGGAACAGCAAACAAAGGCTTGGGGCAACACCTCCCATTGAAGCACACTATGTGTTATGTTTCCTGCAGTGTAACAGCCTGGAATATCAGCTGTTGGGAAGGAACCGGATTCTCCCATGGACCTGTGTTCCCCATGAACAGGTTTTCTGTACAAAATGCTGTGTAATCAAACTGCGTTAAATGTGATACAGTGGTGCCAAGGAAATAAGTGACCTTGAGAAGACTGACTGAACAGTGACTTAACTAAGCAGAGTGTTTAATGAACCAGAAGGATGTAATTAGTTTAATGAAGGAGGAAAGAAGAGGAAACATCCTGATTGCTCTTTGAATTTCTTTTTGAAGAGGAATAAATACTTGGAACTAGATAATGCTTCTCCTGAGGAGACCAGTATTGTCATAAATTTCGGAATAATGGCAGATTTGTTATCTAATTGCTTTGTCTGAAGTGAGAAATTGTGGCTGATGTTGGGCCATAAGAAGAAATTAAACTGCCTCTAGACTCTTAGAAGTATTTCACATCCTGTGGATTTATCTTCTTCTATGGCTGTCCTTAAATCTTGAGAGCTAATGCAGTGCTTCTGGAAGAAGCTCATAATAGTATTCTCGATTGCTAAGTTGAAATGTGCAATGGCAGCAGCTAGATGAGTTTTGGGACCTGAAATCTTTCCAAGGGGGAGTTTTAGGTGTTGCTTTGTCATGATGAGAGACCCTCATCACTACATGGGAATTCTTCTGTCCTCCTGTTTTCCCTGAAGAGATACTTATGTAGGTAGGCTTGGGATTGAGGTTTGCACATGGGTTTTGTGTATGTGTTCATTCTGACTTGCTGTGTATTTATCTCTAGACAAATGGATATCAACATAAGAAGCATTTTCTTCAGAGGTTTGGGGTTTTTTTTCAAAGTAGAGAAGTTGGCATCTAGTTGAATGAAAGAATTCAGCAAATAATTTAACTATTAATAGAGTAACTCATTAGTCAACACGATTACTACAAGTTCTTTTTAATTTCATTGTTGAATCTTAACACCACTTTTCCTAGTATTTGTTTCCACCTTCACAATTAATCTAAGTCAATGCACTACTGTCTTGAAAATGCAATACTTTGATTGTCTTTTGCTTTAATACGCTACATGATATACACTTTAAGCAAGCTTTAGTCACTTATTTTATTTTCAGTTTGTGGCCAACTTTTGGATATTTTAGCATTATATGTTTCTTTGTAATTCTAGAACAGTCCTGTTCTTTAGCTGTTAGAATTTTTTAACAGGGTTGCAGATACTGGTGCACAGTGTCTTCCACATGAGAATAATTTTAATCAGCCTTATCCATGTTTTTGTTAAGATCTAGTATGGACATAAATGTTGCAGCACTGCGGAATTGAGAGTTTAGTGGAAATTCATTGGTCAGGAACTCTGTGTTGAGGCTGTGCTTTTCTTTGGCTTTCTTTGCATCCTGGAACTTAATTTAAGGAAAGTTCAATTCTTGGAAAAATAAAGGAAGGGAAGCTCTTTTTACTTGGAAGTATATGAAAGGTAATAAGAAAGTAGCTGCATTTGCCCTTTGAAAGCAAAGGGCATGTGTATGACTTACTTTGTATGCAGCACTACCTTTTTCAGAGTTAACAAGACAACAGCACTGAATCTCAAGTCGTGATGGCAAGGTCTGACTTCTGGCCGCTAGCCTGGCTCTTCTGTTTCTAAACTGTGTCAACCTTCACCTTCTTGTACTCATGTTTGGTGAGATTCAGTCCTGGTCCTTACTGATGTCTGTGAGGTAAAAACTTCTGCAGGGTGGAAGCAAAACTAGTTGAGTAACTGCTCCTCAAAATCACTTACTGCATCGTTCACTGCCAGTTGTCAGCATTTCCCTTCTCGCATTTGTTTTACAAGAGGCCTGAGATGGTAAAGAGCTGAGAAACTTACCAGGGAAGAAGCAAAGAGCTGCAGGTGTGGCAGAGAATGGGATTACTATTTAGAATAATCTTGGCAAATGGGAGATGTCATCTGGAGCAAAGCAGGTGTCAGTGAGCATGAAAACTCACTGTCTGTAGGCTGGACTGCGTGGATATGAGATGGGGAAGGAAACAGGGAAAGGTGCAGATCTGTGGCAAAGGACCTGGAATTTTTGCTTACTAAAGAAAGAGGGATACAGTGTCATGTTGTTGGGTTAAAGCATTTGGGTAAGGAGCTCGAAAGCAATTTGTTCTCAGAGTTCTGCAATATCCCACTGTTTTAGCTTATGAACTCTGAGATTGGGACCAATTGAAAGATAGCAGTGATCTAGAAAATATTAAAAGATTGAAAGAATTGGAATTGCTTAGTCAAAAATTAGCATATTCAGGGTGCAGAGAAATGGCTAGTCTCCTCTCTCTGAACCTCAGTTACAAGGAAGGGAAAGTGAGATTTGGTCATGGAGAAAGTTTTTCCTAATGCTAATGGCAGAGGAATACTAAATCAGGTAGTCTGACAAGATATGTGGTTTTTTGGAAGGTGAAAGAATTAGATGTTGTCTTTAGATTATAATGAGCCTTATACAGGATTCTTAGTGACTTACTTCCATCACATCTGTTACTACCATTTGCATGTGTGGAGAGAATTCTAATAGGTAAATGAAAACTCTGTGTATCCCAAAAAGAAAGTGTGCTTTGTGACTCTAGTCACAGGATCTGAGAGCTGGTTTGTTTGTTTTTCCCTGCTGATGAGTGTAAATCCTATTCTTTAATGCTTTAATTGCTTGTATTTTTAATTAGATCATGGCTGCTGGAGCTGCTAAGGTAAATTGTGGTCTTCATACAGCTGCAGGGGTAAGAGAGTTAGAGGTCGCTGTTTGAGAATGTTTGTACCTGACCAAGTGAAATCCACATAGCTCAGTATTTGCTCCTGTCAGATAAGAAGAGGCTGTCGGCACAAACGTAGAGTAATAGTTCCCCTTCTGCTTTTGCAGTTTAGAGACATCATGAGATGGAACTTCTGCTGTTCTGAAGGTCTGCTTTTTTAATTAATTTTTATAATAATTTTTGTATCTGTTTGTTGTGGTCTCAGAACTGTCTTTAGGCATTGAATTACATCATTTAATTATTCAATTAAAGAAGTACAAGAAGTACAAGAAGGCGAAGAAGTACATAAGAGCAACTTCATGAAATTTCATTTGATGTTCTTAAGTTCTTCTGGGAAACACTTTGGGCATCTGACATACCAAGTCACTTTGTGCTATAATGATTTTTTTTTCTTTGTACTTTGTTCTGACACCCATCGTACTTGCCTGTTTTGTGAACTAAAAAATTCACTTTACTTTCTTTGTGTGGAAGTTGCTCCATGATCAATATTGCCTATATTTTTTTGGGTTCTTTATTTTTTCATGTGGTAGGAGAATTTGAAAAGCCATGGAAAACCAGGAATGTATCAGCAGTGTAAGAATGTGTTATGTTCTCTCTTCGTTTCATTAAAAAAAGTTGGGTATTCTGGATGGTTTCTAACTGGACCACTTCAAAGCACTGAACAAATGTTTTTGAAGGTCTGTGTTCAGAAACTGCTAGAACTTTTTCTGGTAATGGCATTAAATAACTTGTACCAGTGTATTATGTTATATTTATTGACATGTGACTTCATTTGCTGTTTTCTATGGTTGCTGCTCAATGTCTTGAGGTTCTGCAAATTTTTTAAGGATCTATCAGTTCAGATTGATCATAATAATTTTGTATAAAGTGTATATGCTTCTGAAATGACAGGCAGGTGACCATTCTGAAGAACAGCTCAAGTCCTGGTACAGATTCTGATGAGGTTTCTGACCCTCTTGCCTGTCAGTCTTTGTCTCTTAAGTCTTCAGTTCTCCAACAGCTTCCTATGTGAGACATCAGCAGTAACTTCCTAGATGTCTTTTGTTCACTACCACTTCCAACGTCTTTTTCCACAGGATCCTTGATTCCTTCAAAGGACTCTTGAAGTTTTGAAGCATGATTTTCCTCTACAAAAGCTGTGTTGGTTTTTTTCACCATTTATTCTAGTCTGCAGATTCTTAAATATGATTCCTTGTCCAGTATCAAAATCAGACTGTCTTTGTTGTGCTTCTACCAATTGCCTTTTCAGCTCCGAAAAGATTTGATAAATTTTCCACTCTCCATTCCTCTTTACTTAGGTCACCTTAAGCCTAAGTTTTTCAGAATTGATAGTTTGGTAGTTTAATAGCTGGTACTTTAACACTTTCACTGAATAGCATCTGACTGGTGAATTGTTACTATTGGTATTTTTAAATGCTCCTCTGATACTTCATTGTGAGAGAATGCCTTATATATCCTCAACGTGAAGAAGATCTGGTGGGGGGTTGGCTTTGGCTGGTAGTAATTTCGAAAAACAACAGCTCATCTAGATTTTTTGCTTTATCCTTATCTTCATATAATTCTGTCTTTTATGTCTTCATTATCTAGTGGATTATTGAATTGGTGTAGCAAGTTATCTGTAACTATCAGATTCTACTAGGTTTGAGATAAGAAACAGCAGTGGGAATTTTGTAACATTTTATTGCTCTCTGACAGATGGCTGTGCAGTTCACTGGAAAGCTTTTATTATGCTTCCGTGTACTAGCTGGTGTATGCCTAACCAATTAGACCAGTACTGGACTTGTATTACCAGTTTTAAATTCTACTGATGACCTGTATGCAGATGAAAATACACACATAGATAAAGAGTCAGTAGTAATTGGAATTCTGAAGAAAACTGGGTTTGCATTTTATTTTTGTACTGACAAATGAAATTCTCCACTCTATCATATGTGATAGTTAAAAAAATAAATAAATAAAAAGGTGGGCTCCTTGTCTGTGTGCAGAGAGCAGAGGATACAACTTGTCTCTGTTTAAATGGCTCCAGTTTGTTGTTTTATTTAATAAATGTAATTTTCATAAGGGCTTTTGCCACATGCAATTTTTTAACATTTGCTTGAAACCTGAATGTGCCCAGGTGCTGGTGGTAGTGTGTGTTCTACTTTCATGAGTCCCATTTGAGCAAGGATTAAGACTTATGTTCCTGTTCAGTGATAATATGGGGTTTCCACCTGGTTCGCATTTGTGATGGGAAGACTGGAGCCAAATTTACTCTAATGTTTTGCTTCTGCTTGTAATTTTTTGCCCGTGAAGACTTTCCCTTGGGCTTTGTAACTTTGAAACAAGTGATTTTATATCTGCTTTTAAAAAAATGTGGTGAATTTTATAATGCTTATAGCCTCCTGCATTTTCTTCCCTCCTTTCGTATCTGATTGCATAGCTGCTATTCCTCTGCTGTGACTGAATGTTAGCATCACTTATTCTTTTCTATTTTTGGTCATGGAGAATGGAAGTTTTGTATTTATATTAGGCAGTTCTTTGTTTCTAGAATGTCACTAAGTAACCAGAAAGGAATACTAAATTATGCCTTCTTGAATAGGAGCTGAGGTTATCCCTTCATAAGATTTTATGTCTGTGATCAGTGCTTTGTTTTAAATAATGAATATTGAAAATAGTTCTCTTTTCTTTACCCTTACACACTGTGTCTATCTTTCAGTTATGCTTCATGTGTCTTTTCTTACAAGGGCATTGCTAAACTGTTATGGAATGTCTCATCTAAAGTTGGACATTGTAGCGTGAGATTGTGAGGGGATATTTAACATGGGTCCAGATGTAGATTCTGTGGTATACCTTGCACTTGTAAGGGGTATGCAAAGCTTGTTTCTTGTTTTGTTTTATAATTTAAATACTTTTTTCTTAATATAAACCCCTCAAAGAACTTCTTTGTCAGTTTGCTTCACCTAGATTGCAGTCCAGAGTTACAGCCTGAAATTTTAGTCCTATAGTCATCCTTCCTGACCACTTACTGTTCTAGATATTGGAGTAATTAGAGCCATATAAGAAATTTGTGTGTCTTGATTGGGCCCTTTCTCAGGTTCCAACTTGTTTTCTTCCACTCTTGTGAAAATACCACTATTTGTCTTTCATATAATAAACTTTGGCCTTACATGCTTTCATTTTCTTGCTAATTGGTATCTGTTTTTGTTTTCTCAAGGGCAAGGTTCAGAAATAAATGAAAGTATCTAATTTTTCAGCTACACTACCCTGTGTTATAAGAAATTCCAAGAACTTAAAAAGACCCACAAACTTCTCTTACATGTGTAGAGACAAAATTATTTCTTCACTCAAAATTATGTATATGAAGTGATAGCATACTACTACTTGCAGTCATTTGAGAAGTCTGCTATTCTTTTTCTTGAGCTCTGTCTCTTTTTTTAAAGAAATCTGGTGTATGGTAATAATCTGAAAATGCAAAGCAATTTACTAAGTTTAAGTTTTGCAGTGTATTTGAAAATGCTGAAATAATAATAAAAAAATTTGGTATGTTTTTCTTTCACAGAGTCCCCAGAAAAGAGAAGTATATTTCAGAAAGTGAAAATCAGAGGAAGTAGCTGCTCACGTAGGAAAACTGTACTAACGAATATTTTTTGAGGAAAATTTTTAAGGTATGTGATCTTAAGTTATGCTTTGCAGAAAAGCCTTCCAGAAAATGAGCTGCCTGTTTTGCTTTGAGTGGACCAGTATTCCAAAGTCAGTTTTGAAATAAACAGGCTAAGCTATGTTACCACTTTGGATGTTTATTGTTGGCAATAGCTCTGTGGAAGCAAGAATTTTGTTAGTTCATGTTGCATGCATTTTGTACCAAATGCATACATAGATAATCTTCTGAATATGTTCTTAATGTAAAAAGATGGTAGGTAGAACATGTGTTTTCTGTTTCGTGGTCTTGCACATTGCAGAAATGTATCCTACACTAACAAAAATGTCAAATGTAGAAGAGTCTCTAATTTTTATTTAAGGTGTGGATGGAGAGCTAAGAATTATTTATTTCATTATTTTAGTGGAACATAGCTACTATAAGCCTCACGTTCAGAAATTGAGGTGGACTGTCTAACAAATTCATAACCTGTTATAGAATTGCTTTTGAACCACTACACAAGCCTTGAATTTGAGGATTTGTCTCCTGAGTGCAAATCCTCTTTCTTTTCTGATTTTCAAGTATTCCTAATATTTACAGAGTGTTTGCAAAATATAAGGCAAAATATAAGTCATTCTATATTCTATATGATTTGGAGGTTGTGCAGATTTAGGATCAAGGCAGTTGACAGCATATCAAGAGTGAGTGTGATGCTGTGCTTATTCCATGTTCCTCCTTATGGTGAAGCCATGTCTCCACTGTGCATTCCAATTCTGAATTTAAGTGGGGGCCAGGTGAGCTTTCTAGGTTTGTGGTTTGTTAGTTGCCTACCTTGTTATTGATACTGTGAAGCCACAAGTTCCAACTGATGCATGTGGATCCATCATTATTTTAAGATTAGCGTCTTGGATATAGTTAATAGCAATATGTAACAGAAGGCACTAGTTGTTGTAAGGGCAGGATAGCATCCTGTGAAAATACTGCTTTGTATATGCTGTGCTTTTCCCTGCTTATTTGATTTCAGTGTCAGAGAACACAGAACCTCTGATCTGACCCATAGTGGCCACTCTCATGTGTCACAGACAGATTGCAATCCTTAAATTAAATGTTGATTTCCTATGAAAGCTGCTTTCTTCAGAGTTGTTGCTGGATTCCAGGAAGACTATTAGCACTGGAATATTGGCTTTATTTGCTAAGGGGAGTGTTGCAATATTGAAAGATTATGTGAATGTCACTGAAGTTTCTCGCTGTTAACATTGCTTTGTTTGGAATCTGACTGCACTGCTGTGGTGGTGACTGAGACAAGTTGTAAACTGTCTAAATTTAGAACTATTTGAGATCTGGATACTCATTCACAGTATGTTATTAAATGCATATTGAATATTTACTTCCTGTGAGTGATTAGTTCGTTGTTTTGAGAGTGACTCTATAAAGAAAGTCAGTCTTCCTTGGAATTGACTGTGACACGTATTTTAACTCTTAAGCTTACCAATTATTTTTTGACTGATTCACATGCCCGGTAATTTTTTTAGCAATATATGTCTGTATCTCTCTTACATTTCAAAACAAGAAAAATAAATTACCTGGAATTCATTTGTCTTATTTGATGCTACTGGAATTTTACTGCTTTTACAAAACATGCTAGAATTCAGTTTGAGATTTCACTGGCATGTCAGATCACATGTGGAAAAAGAGATAAACCTCAGGGGTGTCTACCAAATGTGGAAGAGGTCTCTTCATAGGAAGAATAAGCAGTCCCTGAAGGTTTTTAAGGTTTTTTTTCTGTCTGAATTTAGCATATCATGTTTGTGGTTATGACTTCTCCATCCAGCTTCTTTACAATGTGATGCCATCTCTGTTTTTTCCTCTAAGATAAAAATATTCTCCCATGCTTTTTTGGCAGAGTTTTTTTTTTTCCCAGAATGTATTTCACGCTGTATTTTCATCTTTTCAGGATTAGAGTAGAAAGTATGTTTGTGTCTCAAACTCACCATGTGTCATACCAGTTTCACGTTAAATCTTTTCTGTGTTCAGATTTTGCTGTGCTAGTCAATTTTGCCAGTAGTCTGATTGCAAAATCTCTTTGGGGATCTTTGTGTTACATGTTCAGTTGTGAGCATTTTAATGTTGCTTAAGGTTATGATTTGAAAATCTTCTGAAATTTTGTGTGATAACTGAAGCCAATAACATCTGTATTTTTTCTGAATACCTAATGTGCTTTAAAAATGCTAGGCACTCTGGAAAGGCTGTCTAAGCCTTGTACATACCAGTATTAGCTGCTACAGTGTTGATATTAGTCTACATGTCTTAGTTCTTTGTGTAAAATAAGAATATTAGTCCTACTTCCTTCAGTGGGTTGTTAGGAAGATAAATCTGTTAATGTATGTTAGTGCAAAACACTCTGCTTATTTAAGTAGCAGTGTGAAGCCTGTGAAGAAATAGGAACTTCTCTGTTAAAAGGAGCCAAGACATTGCTGGAGCGCAGGAATTAGTGATTAAGCAGTACACAGGTTGTGGCTGCACTGCAGTCCAGAGGCAGAGTTGCACTGTGGTTTCAAGTCTTCCATGGTGTGTCTGCATGTTTATCAGCACCAGATGCAGGTGTTCCAGAGCCACCTCTAATAAGTGTCTTTGACTTCCAGTTGTGCTACAGGATTTCATAAGGCATCGTATCTTATCTGTTTACCAATTTATGTCACTTCTATACAATAAGGCTGGACTGTCTTAGGAGAAAATTGTGTGAACTTAAGAACTCTTGACCTAGGGTACCAGTATATGATTGTGTGAGAGACGTGGTTTGGGGTATTTTTTGATTTTTGGGAGGTTGGATTTGCAAGTTTAATGGTCTGCTGACACGGGGTTTAGGAGAAAAATAGCTTCTGCCCAGTTATCCACTTCCCACAGATGCAATGCCTGAGAGCTGGTGTTTTATTTGGATTTTTCTTTGCTCTTAGGATAGTAAATATGGGAAAAAACTATTTCTGGTCACCAGGAGCAGAAAAGTGCAGTTGGCAGCTCCTGTCTGGAGATACTATCAGCTATGCTTATTTGATTAAATATGTAGATTGGTCCTTAGTATCTGTCTTAGATGCTGTTATATTTTCCCTTTTACTGTAGTTTAAATTAGGAAAGTATGTTTCTGCAGAAATGGAAACTGGAAAACATTTCTAAGCCTGAAATCTT
>VZRE01003650.1:12304-24837 GCA_013396775.1 Cephalopterus ornatus
TTATAGATAGGTGTTTGAAACAGTGCTCTGACCCTCCATTCAGCTTATATTGAGGAGGTATATGTATGTGCTTCATCTCATGATTAAGTTATTTCAGGGTTTAGACATTAATAGTTGCTCTTTGTCTCACTAAAAGTTTTTCTTTTGAAAATTGTCTTATCAATCTTGTTCTCCATTCAGATGTGGTGAAGAGACTGTATTTTCCCCTGTGTGGTATATTGTGCCTTAAAAAATGGGGTTTGGAGGTGACCTGAAGTATTCTCATGATGCTTTATTAAAACTTCAAGACTGGGAACTGCGACTGCTGGAAACGGTGAAGAAATTTATGGTAATGCGAGTAAAAAGTGACAAGGAATATGCCTCCACTTTACAGAATCTTTGCAATCAAGTAGATAAAGAGAGCACCTGTCAATTGGATTATATCAGCAATGTGTCCAAGGTAAGTTTTAAGTATTTTGAATTTGGAAATATCCTTGGAAATAACTGTGCTATTTGTTTGGTTTGGTTTCAGTTGGGTTCCTGTTCATTCAGGTTGAGCTCTAGTCTTGCTTCGAAAATAATGACTGAACTAGAATCAATCCTGGTTTTTGAAATGCAGTATTTTACATAGCTGGCTTGAGCCTGTTACATTGTTTAGTGTTTTGAAAATCAAGCATGCTATAGTAAGCTTTTCTTTCAAGACAGTTAAATAGGAACTATTGTTTACATTATATAGAATTTGTGACAGAAATAGAAAAATGCCAGGAAACCAAGTCAAAGCCTAGCATTCCAAATGTTATTCACACTGCAGCGTGCGTTGTGAAAACAAAACATTAATTCAGGATGTTTCTCATAATTGTGAAGTTATTTTGTATCCAATATGAAATAGCTATGTTGACTTTTTATGAAGGTAAGGCTCCTCCAAATTACTAATTTTCAGATTCAGAGCAAGTCCAGTAAATGTACTGATGAAGCAGACTTCCTTCCCTCCTGACAAGAGAAAAAACTATTCTGTTTTAATGGCTTACACAATTCTTGGCCCTTGTGCTGTAGCAGTGGTTACACAGTCCCTTCAGCCTGGCGTGAATCCTGATCTTCTTTCTGCAGGAAAACACCCTTTTTGGGTCAAGTTAAATTTTAGACAAAGACGTTTTTATGTAGTGGGCTTATGGGGTGGCTGCTTGAATACTAGCACTGGCATAGCATGAGGAACAGGACTGCTCCTTGTGCAGCAGGATGATTTATGCTGGATTAAAGTGACAGTGTGTGTTACTTGAACGCTGTGCTGATATAGCTGGGCTGCTTCAGCTGCCCCAAAAGTAGCATTGCACAGTGTTTATCTGTAACATTCTGTTGTTGCCTTCCTCCCCGGCAATAATTCTTGCCTTGTCAGTTGAAATACTGCCTTTTTTTCCCTGTCTCTGTGTTTTGGTAGTGTATCTTAAATGCTTGTTACCCAATTATGTTTCTTACACAGAGTTTGTTACAGATGTTGCTATTAAAGTTGTGATGATTTCAGTAATTAAATGTTAAAGCATTTTCATTAGCCTAAGATTGGCAGATGTCATTTATTTCCCTCAAGCTTTCTCCTGTTAAATACCAAAGTTTTATATAGAATTATTGGTGATAGGACTCATCTTGCTATTGCTGCCCCAGTAGAAGTGCTCTTGGTGCCCTTAGTGCTGCTCAAACTGGCTTGCAGTTCTTTTAGGCAATGAAACAGAGCAGATGAGGGCTGGAAGAGTAAAGGAGAATTGTCATCAGAGTAATTAGCGTTGTAAGGTGTAAACAACCCTTAGACTTCATGTAGCTAGCTCAGTCTAGGATGATTGATGTTGTGACATGGACACTTCCTATGAGCAAATAACTTTAGAAAAGCTGAAGGTCTGACTTTAGTCATGTTCTTTTTGGCTTGAAAAGAGGCCTGTGTGCCACATTTTGAAATTTTGTTTTAGACATGGGCACTCAAGTTGTTCAGCATTGGTTTTCTTCCTTTTTTCTTTTTTTTTTTTTTTTGTCTCTTGAGGAGGTGCCATTTTTCACTTAAGCCCTGTCCTTCATTTCTGCATCTCTGTATAACAGCAAAATTATTCATATGCTACTGACAGATCTTCTATGTGAGCTTGCCTTAAAATTTCACTTACACCTCAAATTTTAAAGTTGTGTAATGACTATGTTGTCTTACTGGCTTTGCCAGTTAAAATGTCTGAATTATTGATTAATTTAATCATCTAATTCTAATTTAATTTATTTTACTAGTTCAGGATACTTTTTCTCTCTTCCTGACATTTTACAGAATAAAAGTATGATGCAAACATTATGGGACATACATCTAGTATCTTAGATCTCCTAAGATGTAAAATACCTGTACATTAAACTTTTGGTATTATGTGGCATCAAAACCAAATACCAAGCTGTCCCAACAGCTCTTTTTTATGTGTATATGTCTAAAAAATACCGTTAAACCAAACAATGTTGTATTTTATTGCATTTGATGGATTGTGGTTATTTTTTGTGAAAGGAAATGCTTTGCCTTTTCTACTGTCCCCACCCAGCTGCTTTTCTGTCCCGTAAAAATCTAAATTTCTGGAGCATTTTCATTTTTACTTTTGCCAGTTTAAAATGGTAAAATATAATCATATAAAGCACAGAAATCTGGCTTAACTGGTTTTCCTCATGGAAACATTGTTTTCATCTTTTCCTGATGGAAAAAGGGATGTAAAGAACAGGAAAATTTTTATTGGAAAGGGAATTTTTTGCTATTTTTCTGACTTACTAAGGCTCATTTGTTGAATTGTAAGCAGAGTACTGTTAAAAAATGCTTTTGCTGTGATTTTTCAGGGTAGATTAAAACAGTACTTGTCACATCAGTAATAAATCAGCCTTAAAGAAAATGGAGGACTCTGACTGCATTTTCACCTCTGAGAGCACTCCTGTGATCTCTTCTATAACAACAAGGCTGAGTCCTCTCAGACAGGTGTTTAATTATGCTTTTATCCTCTACACCTTTTCAGTGTGGCTCCTCTGTTGTTTGGAAAGTGTGCTGTGATGGAGAGGTGAAATGGTTTTCAGCCATAGCTGGGAAGCTTTAGGCTGTGATGTTTTACAACATCAGAGTTTAGATAGCTCTGTGCCAGTCTGAGGGATATTTACAAGCTAAAGGAAATGTTAAAGATGGTTCAATATCAAAGGGAGTTAATTGTCTTTCGTTTAGTTCTCTGGAATCCAGTTTGTGTTGCAGCATTGTCATGAGGAGAGGGAAATATTATGTATATATGTTCATATATGGAATGTAAGGAAACCCCAAAGCTACCAAACAAATTAATTTTCTAAGGTTCTGATCTAAGGTTGATTTCTGTTTCAGCAAGAGGTAAGATAAATGCTAGTAAAATTAGTATGTTAGGCTTTTATTTGAACTGAAGTTTAATTTCATGTTTGTATTATCTGTAGATGTGTATCTGTATTCAGTCCCACACAGGGCATTACTCTGGCCTGAAAACTGACTGACAGAGAGTCCAAGGAAGTTATTAAAGTAAGAGTACAGAAAGATGTTGGGTCACTGTGACAGATGAGTGTTGTGTCTGTTTAGCACCTTGTGTGTGACACTGGCAACCTGACTGATGCTGTCAGCTTCAAGAAGCAGCTGACATGATGGTATCCTCTTAAACCCTAACCACTCAAATGCATATTACTGTGAGGTATTTAGACAAGGGCGGAGAAGTCAGCTTGGGCAGAGTAACTGTGGCTGGGAAACAGGAGAACAAAAAACATGGGATCATGGTTGTCAGGGGTGTCAGGAATGTATTTAAAGAAAAACGCTGTAATGCTTTCTTTTGGTTCAGAAGTACTAGGACTGAAGGGTGAACATACAATATTGTATTTTTGTTCCTACTGGTTTTTAATGATTTTATGAGTAAGTTTGAGGCATGATTTTGCAGGAGGATCTCAAATGCATTTGGATAAGTTTAAGATTTTCTTTCCAAATTGTATTAAAAGGTGATGTGTGTTTTCCCACAGTTCATGTTAATTGTTTGATTAATTGTAAGTTGAAATAAGTAAGAGCTTTTCTGTTCTACTTTTTTTAATAGTCTTGGTTGCTCGTGGTACAGCAAACAGAACAGCTGAGCAAAATAATGAAGACACATGCAGAGGATCTTAATTCTGGGCCTTTGCATAGGCTTACAATGATGATCAAAGATAAGCAGCAAGTTAAGAAGAGTTTCGTGGGTGTTCACCAACAAATTGAAGCAGAGATGTACAAGGTATTTTATTCAGCTGTGCTTTATAAAATGATTTATGTATGTTTAAAAAATGATAAATTGAGAGTAGATTTCTTTTTAGGTTTTTTGGTTTTGTTTGTGCTGTGGTAAAAGTAGTGATGTGTGATATGTAGAACATGTGGTTTAAATTTTAGTTATTTCCCTACGCAGTTTTTCTCTTCTGCCTGCTGACAAGGCAGAGATTTCTTCTATATGAATTTCTGTGGACAGATAGCACTAGAAATGCTCATGTTCCAGTAAAGGACTATTCTGTGTGATACTTCTCTATTCCATCTCTCGTCTTTTTCTCATTCCACTCTTGACATTCCTGGAACCAGGGCACTGTAAACTTAGGTTAATGAGTGCTCTTGGTAGTCCAGACTGTTTTGGATGATGATAGGATTCTAGTCCCTATTCTAAACTATAAATCAAGTATAAACCAAACACTGAGGCTGCTGATGAAGCTCTTCAGGGCCTTTTCCATGGCTTGTTGGTTGTCCAGCTTATGTTGAAAGCGCTATAACTAGTCAGTAAAGCTGACAGAAATCACAGTTTCTTTCAGATGCTCTGGGGGAAGTTTAGCTGCAAATGTCAAAAATCTGATTGATAGTCTGAAAGGTCTACAGAGAGAAGGAAAAGCACTGTTTCTTCTTTTTTCCCGCAGTGAATTTGGAGTTTGGAGTAGTGTAATTAAAATGTAGCATGTGAGTAATGCAGCACAACTGACATGGACTGATGAGTATAAGATTCTTGGGCCATTTATGAGAAGAAATTAAATCTATATTTAAAGGAAACATGTATTAAGTTAGATGCATTTGCTCTAATAAGACTACTTCCATAATACGCTAGAATTCTGACATGTTCCCTAGGTACTGACTGTGGGGTTTACATCTCTTCTGATGCATGGTCAGTAGGCTGCCATTATCTGATAAAGTTTCCAAGCCAAATAATTGCTCACTGCTACTTATGGATTGGTGGATCTGTAAATAATGAGGGTGGAAGAGGGGGAAAAATCTGGTAGAAATCATTAGAAATAATAGAAATTATAGAGAATTGCAGAAATAGAAAAAGAAATATAAGAAAGAGAGACTGGATGGGGTAAGGCTGTTGGAAACTCAGATATACTTTTAAAAGAGACTATGCAAAGTATTTTTTTTTCTGTTAATAGGTTAAACTGTAATAAAGTCTCTAATAAAACTGTCTTTTAAAATAAGGCTTTTCCAAACAATATAGTGCGTATTGAGCACTCACCAAATGTTTAATTACAAACCATATTGACTTTATTTAATTCTAAGCTGCCTAGCCATGAAAATATTTTGGATCCTGATGAATAAGCTTGTGTTGTTTTTTTGGTTTGAGTTTTTTTGGGTTTGGTTTTATTTTTCCTTTCCTGATTTTCCTAAGGAACATTTGAATAGCATTGTGGTTAGATATGATGTGTTCTCCCGTTGTTAGCTGACATTGTTTATTCAAAGGTTTTGTGTACCGTGAGCACTTACAGAATGATTCCCTAAAATGGAAAATACTTAACGTGTTCTGTGGTACTATTTTTGCTTTGTTATGCACAGAGGTAAAATGCTTATTGTTTCCCACGACAATATCCAAACTTTGTGAACATCAGTGTCTGTGTAGTTCCTAGGTTTAGGATATGCTGGCAAAAAAAAGTGGTTAGGTGAAATTCGTATGTGTCATCCTTTCTTGTTTTAGGCATCTCTACAGTGAGGAGTCCTTTTGGGACGATTCTTAAGGACAGTAAAATAACCATGTCTTTCACACAAATGTAATAGGACTTGTATCCTTCGTTTGGTTTTGCTTTTTAAAGATTTAAGTTTTACAATTGATAGATTGGTTCATGAGTAGTTGCTGTTCCTTAGTCTCTTGTATGAAGTGTAATATCTAAAAATTCTGCTATTTTGCTTTTTTTTAGACATTAAAAGGTCCTGTGCATATGCACACTATGCATATGTGTAGTATAATTTATTAAGCATCTTTTTGATGTTATATTCTCTTGTAATTGAAATGGAATACTGTTTATAATTAGCTGGGTTTTCTAAACGTATTTTAATTACTCTGATATGGATGGGGATCTCTGTTTCAGGCCTCGTATTTAATTCCATGCATTTATTGATTTTGGTTTTTTCATGATATAATTTGCGACATGTAACTTGCACTGTGTAAT
The DNA here is from genome assembly GCA_013396775.1 of Cephalopterus ornatus. NCBI lineage: Eukaryota > Metazoa > Chordata > Aves > Passeriformes > Cotingidae > Cephalopterus > Cephalopterus ornatus. The sequence goes on from VZRE01003650.1 coordinate 18,722, forward strand.
TGCACCATCTAATATGCTATTAAGATTATCTCAAGCCAATAGAAAGTGCTGGCATCCTTATTTTGGATAATAAATCCTGTTAATTCTCCTTCACTAATGTTAAGAGGTTTTTTATATGTGAAGAATAAGTATTTTTAATGCTTTTTATATTTCTGTTTTCTTAAAGGTCACAAAGACAGAACTAGAGAAACTAAAATCTAGCTATAGGCAACTAATAAAAGAAGTAAATTCTGCCAAAGAAAAGTATAAAGAAGCTGTGGCTAAAGGTATGACTTGAATTAATTTTGTCTATTTATTAGTACCTTTTTCTAACCTGCTAAAACTTGTACAATGTAAGAGGGTGTTTTTTTTATTTTGAGTAACTCGATTACAATCAGTTCTTGTCAGTATGACAGATCAGACTTTTGTCAGTCTCCTGTGAAAGAGGAGAATAAGTCATTTGCACTCTGAGATTTTTTTTTTTAGATGTGTCCAATATGCATGGATTTTGGTTCCTGTTGAATTGTGCTTGAATAATTAGATAAAGGAGGGCCTTTGTTCCGTTATGTATTGAAATATTATGTGTCCTTCTAAGATTTTTTCTCTTTCTTTAGTGAAAATTAATTGAATGGCAGTGTATTTCCAGGATCCATCTCTAAGTTTTTGTATGACTGCTTAAATAACAGTTAATGTCCTTGGTTCTGTTGTAGTGTAATTATAGTAACTATTAGTGTGGAGTGAAAGACTGTTTCTTTCCAAATTTGTCGAAAATTTGGAGTGGTAGCCGATATGTGAATGTAATGACAGAACAGCAGGGGATAAGAGAAGTTCTTTTAAGCACTGTTCAGCTTCTTTATTTTTTTTTTCTGTTACTGATATTCATATTTGCTTGAAGATGTACATGCATATTCAGCTGTTCATTTCATCTAGTTCCCTGTCTTCTACATGTAACTTTAATTTTGTTCCTTGATTTATTCCCAAGTAACTGCTTAACATGGGAGTATATAGTAAGTAAAACAGAAAATATAACAGGGTGCACTGATACTAGTGTTATTAGTATGGTATTTTTATCCTGTCTTATCCTATCTTCCTGTTACAAGTCTGGTCATTCCCCATTCTGAAGCACCAGACTTTCCCACTGAAATAAAAGAATGTTTTTGCTCTCAGCAGCTGTGATGTTTTGATGAGGTTTTGATTAACTGAACTAATGTTTCTTTAGATAGACCGCAAACATAAACTGTTTTTAAGACACTTATGTCCTATGGTTTTCTTTGACCTTCTATTTCAGGCTTCCATTTAATGTTTGTCTTATTACAATCTGTATCTCATTTCACTTCCCCTAAAATCTTACTGTAAATCTGTTTTGACAAATACTGACATTCATAAAAATATTGCAGGTTTTTGTCCCAAAAGTTGCTGAATTGGTTCTGTCCTGTTGAATCCCAGGCTGTGTTCCTGTTTACAAATACTTGTGTAGTTGATGAGTTACCACAGTTTATGTATCAGCTGCAGGTCAGCTGAGCTGCTGGAATTTTTTTTTTTTAAGTCCTAGTGTTTTCATAGCATTTCTGAGCTCTTAAGTTGTCAGATTGGTTTGTGAAGTGAAAAGTTAAGGAAGTCCTAAAATTGTAATGCTTCATTATTCCAGGCTATTCTTTATTCTGCAAAGAGTGCTTATTCAAATTACGTGCTATTAAGAAATATTACTTTTGTTAATATACAAACTGGTTCAATTTTTCAGGATTTCCAAGAATTACTGGAAACAAGGGAAGGAACAGTGCTTACCAGAACAGTGGGAGGGCATAACCAAGTATTGAAAACAAGCTGAAAAACATTTTGTTAAACAAAAAAAAAAAATGAAAGTCTTCGGACACCAGTAAAATGCTGCTCTCCACAGAATCTGTTCCTCTGGCAAACCACCTCTCTTAGGCAGTGACTGGCCGTGCCTCTCTGTAGCTGACGGTGGCAACTACTCCTTAGAACATACAGCTTTATCTTTACCCCTAGGGCTGTGCACGCAAATTCATGCAGCAGCTGTATGAGCTGGTGCACAGGAGAAGAATGTGAGTCACATGAAGTAATGACTGAGAAGCGTCTCTGTTTTACAAGTTTAGTGGTTTTGAAATTTAGTGACTTTTTTCTGATTTGTTTTGGAATAGCATAGCAAAGCCATTTTCTAAGTGAGAGAGTGAGTTTACTAGAGCTGCTAGTGAAAGAGGTACAGGTGGTTTTTCACCTTGTGAAGAGAATTGCTTCCCTGTTTTCTAGCTGAGTTTTTAAAAGTGATATTGAATTCTGGGCTAAACACGGTAGAGAATATTAACTAAAAAGGGTAAAGTCTGACAAAGTTTGGTCAAAGTGATATGATTTTCGGCAGTCAGAAAATATTCTCAGGTAAACTTGAATTTCTCTACCTTATACTTTCCACCAGCTGTGTGAACAATCACTTTGAATTAATTTTTTGATACCCTAAAGCAGGGTCACAGGTGTTTACACTTTATACTGAAAGCCTTATATGAGAACCGTTGGAAGGAATAGTTAAGTGGTAAGGATTGAGTAATGATTCTGGTTGGTTACAGGTTTTATTTGTGTTAATGCAATGGGTGAAGCAACCAGTGGGAATTTTTGTATCGTTTTTTGATGAGGAAAAGGGAACTGCTTTCTGGAGGATGCAGGAGCTTCATTATGGAAGACTTTGTGCTCTCCAGATCTGGAGAAAGATCAAAGTGTCTGAGGTTATGGCTCAGAAGCTGCTCTAGGGAAACCTCTGCTAGCACTGCTTCTGCTTCTGCAACACAGGAAGCAGTGGGGCAGTTGGGTTGTAGAGAGTGCACCACTGAGCCTTGGCTGCTGCTGCACCTTAGGCTGGGATGCACTGCCTTGTTGTGGGCACCAGTGCATGCTGTCCATATCAGAAGTGACTGATTTATCTTGTGGGTTCTAGCCCTTACACCACTTAGTCATGTGTAGCTGCTCCTTTCTGGACAGTGATTACCATGGCAATCACAAATGCAGTCTGGTTGGATTTTCTTGGGCATGGAAACTCCAGGTGTCAGGCAGTCTGGTTGGTGTTACTCATTTGGTCGATAGTGTTTTGCTTTTTTTCCCAGTCCTTCATTCTTAAGTTTTTTTTCATGTATGGTAAGAGAAAACAGGCTGAGAGGGGATAAAGTCAGCAAGCCAAACTAGTCTGGTGCCTTTTTAATGAGGCATGCTTCAGTTTTTGGGACTCTATGGACAAATTGATTGCAGTAGTCTCTTCTGGATTAGAAAGCTTTGTTTAAAACCCCCACAAAGTATGTACGGGGAATGCACAGAGCAGGTTCCCTTACAGAATTGGGGTATTAGATAAAAACTTATTATATTGTTTTTCTATAATGAAATGGACAGTCTTGTGAAATCTTTTGGGTCTGCGATATTGAGAAAAAAAAAGGTGTAAACATTGTACAATGTTCAGTCCAAAGTAACACTCTTAGAGTGTATATAAGTCTGAGTTTACAATGCTGTGCTAATCAGTCATGCTGACTAACAGGGTACTTGGAATGTGGCATGTTGATGTTCCTGCTGCAGAAAAACACATGGAGCCAAAATTTGTGCCAAATGGAAAAGGCATTGTTTGGCTAAAGAAGTCACAAGGCTTCTGAAGTAGTTTTATAAGTAATGTGTTAAGAATACAAAATGGAGACTGCAGGAAAACTGCTAATATCAAGTGTGATATGCCATTACAGTTTGAATCTTGTTTCATTGAATCAGTAACTGCTTCCAGTTAAGTTTGCAGTTTGCAATTATTTTTGTTCCTGCAGAATTGTGCATCTCTAAGTTCAGTGTGTCTGTGGGACAGTGTTTTTGTCCTTGATTTTTTTGATTAAACTCTACTTACTGCTATATAAATAAGGAAATGATGATTACATGAAATAATAAACAGTGATTTACTTTTTTCCTTACATATTTTTTAAAAAATGGGAAACACGACTTAAAACTTAGCATCTATTTTTGGAGCTGATTTTGATGTTAGATGTTTAAACGTGAAACAGTTGCTGCTATAGCAGTTGATATTGCAAGTTGGTATAGAGCCAGGGTAGCTTTGGGAAGTTCATACTGAATTTTAATGCAACATAATCTTTAGGAAAAATTACAGTTTTCATGTAGATATATTTGTTACAGGTGTTTATTGTATTCTTATTACTAGTTCATTACTGATTGAATGTAGAAAACTGTGTTGCAACACTCTTATGTGACATAATGGATCTGAAATAAATGGTAAAAGAAAAATGTGTTGATACTAGTGTATTTAATATCACAATTTCATTTTATGCTGCTGCAGTAGCATACAAAATATTATACACGATTTCCCTAGGCTTGTGTTCCCTGACAACACTGATTTAGAGGAGAGCAGAAATATTAACAGTACACCAAGCACATTATACAGCATTGCATCTGCTGGAAGACTATTTTCCAGTCCCTGCAACTCCTGTGATTTAGTACTTCAGAATTGATGTGGCTTCTGTGGTACCTATTGAAGTTTCACAACAGCATAAGCTATATCTATTATAAATAAGGAAGCTGTTAAAAAAGCTTTCATTAAATCAAATTATTGTCCTACTATTCTTTGTAATAGCTGAGTGGCCAGAAAATACTAATTAGGTGGCTGGTGCATTCATTCTGAGATAACTGTAAAATTGTTATTATACAGCTACATTTTCAGGAACCTGTAGCTGTTTCTACAATGTGGGGAAACTCCTTGGGGGATATTTTTTGAGCTTAGTTTTGACTGAAACTCTTACATTGTTAAGATAAAACAGGTAACATTGGCTGAACTGGTCTGTCTTATTCACAAAGGTCATCAGGCTGCATGGATTTCAAATTAATGCTCTTCTGTAAATGTTTTAACTCATATGCTACCGATACTTGGAAGGGGTAGTGTGGGGTTTTTTATGTAAAATAAAGCTTCTAGAGCAGGAAACCTCGGGGAGTGCAGAGAGATCTTGGTGGCTTCTCATGGAGTGCGAGACCAGCTTGGGCACACTGTTTCTACTTAACATAGACATGCAGCTCCAGGATGTGCTCGCCTTAGTCCTCAGGGACCAGCATTCATAGTTCTGAGAGAATTTACTATAGCTGCTTAGTAGCTCAAACATCTGACAACAATTGAAAAGATTGCACAATTTTTTTTTTTTTGCTATTTCTATGCTATGTTTTTTAATTATCCTAACATTAAGCAGATAACTTTGCTGAACTAGTTCTTAACTTGGAAGTTTAGATCTGGTATTTCTGTGAATTTGAACTCATAAAGAGTACATGAATAGTTTTTTTTTCCCATTAGAAAACTATTTGTTATTTGAAGTAATTAATTTGTTAAATAAGGGGAAAACTTCTTATGCTCTTCTCAGAAATAAGTTGAATAGAGAAGGGAGTGGGTGATTTTTTTGAAGAAACATATTCATGGAGACCTCTTGCAAGACATAAAGGGGAAAAAGACTTTAGAGATTGAATGTGAAGATCCTATCTTCTTTCTATCTTTGTGATTTTGGTCTTATGAAACCTGTGTTAATTAAGAGCACTGTGTTTGCATCTCTTGGTTTGCAGAGTGATGATAAGTCTGGTCACCCACCAAATTTCTGAGTCTGCTTCCTGAGACAGAACTAACAGGCAAAGCCATCCTAGTTTAGTTGTAGATAGGAATATTTTAAAAGTTCTGGACATAGGTCTTAAACTGGGATCAGAGTGCCTGGAGGGCAGTCCTGCAGAAAGGGATCTGGGGTCCTGGTGGACAGCAGGCTCCACACCAGTCAGCAGGAGGTCAAACCCCCTCCTGGGGTGCATCAACCACAGCACAGCCAGACAGTCAACAGAAGGGATAATCCCACTATATTTCGTGTTGGTGGGGCCTCACGTGGAGAACGGAGAGCTGTTCTGGGCCCCATAATTTAAGAAGGATGTGAAAGTTCTTGAATGTATCCAGAGTAGGGTAATCAAGTTGGTAGAGGGGCTGGAAGGCATGTCCTGTGAGGGGCAGCTGAGGCCTCTGGTTTGTCTGCCTCGGAGAAAAGGAGGCTGAGGGGTGACCTCATTGCTCTTTGCAGCTTCTTGAGGAGAAGTGGAGGGGGAGGTGCTGATCTCTTCTCCTTGGGATCCAG
>VZRE01003652.1:0-14287 GCA_013396775.1 Cephalopterus ornatus
ACAACTTCCTTGTGAGTGGAAGAGGAGAGATAGGCACTGATCTCTTCTCTGTGGTGACGAGTGACAGGACCCAAGAGAATGGCCTGAAGTTGTGTCAGGGGAGGTTTAGGTTGGATATTAGAAAGAGGTTCTTCACCCAGATGGTGGTTGGGCACTGGAACAGGCTCCCCAGGGCAGTGGTGACAGCACCAAGCCCGACAGAGTTCAAGTGTTTGGATGATACTCTCAGGCACATGGCGTGACTCTTGGGGATTGTCCTGTACAGGGCTAAGTGTTGAATTTGATGATCCTTGTGGGTCCCTTCCAACTTAGCATATTCTGTGATTCTGTGATTAAAATAATCTTATGTTTCTCATAGAAATTTCTGGAATCAAATTGAAATAATCTCCTTGGATATGGAAGATCCATTCAGTGCTTAATTGCCCTTGAGATTATACTTTCTGAACCTCAAAGGTTTGAACTATTTTTTCTTTTGGTCAAGTCTAAAATTCTACTGAAATTAGGATTGAAAGGCCAAAATGTAGTTGGCAAAAGAAGATATTTATAAAATATATCATCAGTATTGACTCTAGCTAAAAAGTCATACTTATTTCCCTACTGGTTACATTTTGACCTTTGTTAAGCTCTCATACAAATTACATTTGTTCCTATAATACACTGCTAAGCACGGCACAGATTTTGTGGCTGGGTGATTGTGTTAGACACTGTTTTATATCTGTATTAACTCTCACCTTGGGGAAGATAAAACTTGCAACATTGAAGTTTGGTTAAATTCTGATTCTTCATTTCAAAGTTCTGATTATATAAAAGCAAATAAGCTCTTTCTGAATGTACATGAAGCATCCATATTTTAAATAGCTTTCTTCAGTTTGCCTTCAGACCTATGTTTAACAGATCTTTTGATTAAGATTGACATTTATAGTAAAAAAGAGTTGAGTTGAAAGCTTGAATGATGATTATTACTAACTTATCTTCTAGGAAGATCTTTGACTCAAGGATTACAGAGATAAGAAATTGCACAATGGCCAGATGTCACATTAGCATATGCAAATCCATCCTAGTCATGCAAAACTATTACCATGAGTGTGACTAGCTGCAGACTTGCAGCAGACTTGCTAAGACTCAAAAACAACCACTGCTGATGGTGTGGTAACAGAAGTAAATGGTTAAAAGGAAAACAGAGCCACAAAAAATCCAAGGACTATAATGATAAAGTGCACCACTTGAGGAAAAAAGTCTATATGTAGCTTCAGGGTGCTGATCTCATGATCTAAGTGATGTTTATATGCACCAGTAGTACCATGGATGACACAAATAGGGAAGGTGGCATGTCAATTTATCTGTATGACCTGGATTTATCTGTCAGCCCTCTGGAGCTGCTACATCACTTTCTTCTTGAGTAATACTTCGAGTCATCACCTTTTACACTCTCTGTGTAATCAGAAGTGGCTTTGTGATGTTGATATTAACATTAACTTTGCACCACTGCCCTATATTTCTGATTTTTCACAGCTTACAATATTGTGGAAGAGAGATGTGATTCAGTCCTGTCTCTTGCCAGTCTCTCTGCTTGGCCTCTCCACTGAAGCTGGTCAAGCTGCATAAGCTCTCAATGACCTCTTCCTGCAACTTTCTTCTTCAGAAGAGAAAACCTCTCTCCTTTTGTTGTCTGTCAATTCTTTTCCAGCCTCTCCTATGAGAAGGGTGGCAGGCAGTCACTGCAATCTGTGTTTTGAGTGTTTACAATTAGATGGGGAAACTAAGATTTCACAGCCAAATAATTAAATACAATGTTAATGAATTCTGTTAGTCATATTACACTGAATCATATTAAAGTGCTTAACCATGTGCTTGAAGGAAAGAAATATTTCAAGTGAGTTCTGCAAATATCCTGAATACTAATTAATTTGTTCAGAAATCCTACTTCAGTGTTAGTTTGATGATACTAAGAAGCAATGCTAATGTTAAATCCTATTGTGTTTGTCAGTTAAGGAGAAATTTCCAAAATGGGAGCTCTGAAGATGTATTTGCAAGTCTCTTCTGAGCTCAGGGCATAATGGTGGTAAAACTAATGTGCATCTATAGGTCTGTAAGAAAACTAGTGTCCTGTTCATCTGTAAAAATACCCAAAAGGAATCTAACCTGCAGGTGTCATCCAGGTTTCTGCAGCTGCCCTCTCTGACACTGGAATGCTCTTGTAATTGTGGAAACCTTGTCTTTAATGCCAGCATTTGTGTACAATGACAAACCAGCTGTTTTGAGGGCCTGTAGATAACATTTAAGAAATAAGAATATTCATGTGCAATCCGTCAGGTGCTTTTAACACAGCATTTCCTTGTTGTTTTGATTTTTTTAATTTTTTAAAAATTTTTTATTTCTATCAGAATTATGCACCTTGTTTTCTCTCAATGGCAGACTAACACTTATCCTCCCCTCTCCATGCCAGTGGTCCAATAAGAGTGAAACAAAAGCATGCAATATGGTTAAGAAATAGGTTCTTGATTATATTTTTTCTTTGGTCTCTCTTTTCGTCATCCATTATGTAAACAGGAAAAGGAGCTTATGTACAGCAGCCCTAGTCTGTAAAAAGTTGCACATGGCAAATGTATAAGAACAGAATCCTACAGACAGAACACAGGAGGCTATGAAATTCTGTATTAGTACACATGAATCAAGATGTTCCACGTAAGAAATATATTTTATACTGGCTTACAGGAGGTAATATTTAAATGGAAGCTGAAACAAAGGTAATACCTACTTACTGCCATCAGACTATTATACCTGATCTTTTTAAAATGTCACTAATGATATTTTCTTATGATAAAGTGCTGTACTGACCGGAAGAGTTTTTGGATCCTTGCCTCTTATACCTTAGGGTAACTTTTCACACATCAGAGGTTTCTAAGAAAAAGGAGAAAAAAAAAAAAAGTAGAAAAATTGCTGAAAGGATCCATTTTATTTATCCAACAGAAAGAGCACTCTCCAAGAGGCACAACTGTGCTCTGTTGTGTTTATCCAACGTTTGTCCAAAATACTCATGCTTTTAGTTTTCATTTTGTAACAAGATGAATAGACAAGATACAGGTCTTTTTCAAGAATCCGAGACAGATGGAAATGCAAATGCTCCAACCTATGGAACACGGAATGTCTCAAGGAAAGCTAGAACTGAATCCATCTGAATACCAAACCTTTTCAGCTCTACCAAGCCATTTTCTAGTATACACTAAAGTACTGCAGCTTTGTAACATGGATTTCAATCTTACCAACTGATTATTTTTATTTGATAGTATTTTAAGTGCTTAATATTATTCCTTCTTGAAAATTAAATCTTATTAGTTACAAAATTTGCTCTGATCAGGTGTTGAGATAAGGGTTTTTAAGGTAAGACAAGTGATTATATAGCTGTGAAATAGAAATCCAGTATTTTGTATTACATAGCTGCTATTTAAGAAGAATAGTCTTTTACAACAGTTAACGGTCTATGTGAATACATAGCTTTTATAACTTAGTCCACATATTTTACGTTTAGCTGGAAGTAAGATACTTGAAAAACTAGACATTATTCAGCAAATTGTGACTCTTTAGTTATTTGGATTTTTTTTTTTTTTAATATAAATACCATTTGTTTTCTGGTAACTGTGATTGAAACTTCTCTGACATTACCACAAACATACGATGAAAATATTTGTCCCTTTTGTGACTGGTTAGTAGAGAATTTAGAGATGGATAAATTTCTTCTCCATCTTAAACAAATGAAAAAAGATCCATAGTAAAAACAGTACCTATGAAATATTTTGGCTGTCTGGTAGATGTTGTGGGATTGTGCTTTACATAACCTTTTTTTACATAAGGCTTTTTACAAAATCAGCATGGGACTGCCAGAGAAACTGTAGTGTTAGAAAGGAAGGGCTGAGGTGTAATTGCATCTCCTGTTTGTTTAGGAGAAATCCTCTATGCTGAAATAGAGGTCCTCTCCTCCCCTTCCTCTTCCTCTTTCAGTTGTAAGAATGCTAGTAAAGATATGTTTGGTATATGTTAAGCTGTGTCCTACCTGCTCCAAATCTGCGGTGTAGAGGAAAAAAGAATGTTTGCTATTCTGAGTCAAATTTGGGATTGTTTGATTTCAGTAATTTATCCCAAGATGCTGATCCAGGAATTCCAAATTATAAAGATGCAGGGAAAATTTAAACCTTGCAAAAAAATTGTAACAACTTATAGTACTTGGAATAGTTTATAATCAGAAGTGTGATTTTAAAAACACTTTACAGTTCTGCTTATCACTAGATACCTTGTCTTTTGATAGGCTTGCCACTCATGTGAATTTCTATTCTCTTTTTAAATCATGTGTGTACTACATTTGTTGTATTTCGTCTTGCAGAAAGATTACTCATCAGCACCTCAGCTACTATATAAATTGTCCACTTAACACAGTGTGTATTTTGTTCTATCTGGAAGGATCTTACTTTGCCCATTATGTATATATAAATTTCTGTTTCCAGAAAAGGCCTAAACCTATTATTTGAAAAACTGACAACATATTTCAAATACTTGACCTCAAAAAAATGATGTTTATCGCAACATATTTTCCATTTTGCAAAACTGGTCATAATTTTGAGTCTCAAACAAATATAAGGAAATATGAAATTTAAATGAATAGTTAATTTTCTGCAACAATTCTGTCTTTCCTGGTTTTAGATACTATATGTTAATACAGATGTAGTAATGGAGGAATCATAAAGAATTTTATATATAATACTAAATACTGTGAATTGAAGTTGAGATATTAGTTTTATTCACTGTGAGAATTTGAAACCTGTAATTTACATCTCAGTTTTTGTGAAATTGTTGCTGATTTAACAGAATTTAATTTTCAAATATGCATTTGTAAATGATATTTGGTTTTGTTCAAAATTTTTATTCAAGGTTTTTGAAAATTAGTCTTCACAGTCTTGATATCTGCTAAAATTGACAGATCCTTGTGTTTTCCAGGCTTCTTCACTGCAATTACAGAACTAATATTTGAAATTCTCTTTATTTGTAAATATACATCTTTGACAAAAAGCAGTATTTTGAGAGTTAAAAAAAAAAATTCTCATTATTTCCTATTTCAAACAAACTCTTAAACTGTGCTGATTATAGTATATATACACTCAAGACTGTAGTAAAAACTAATAATAGCAATCCAAATTGTTCAAAGTTGTCAATACTTTTATTCATATTTGGTAGAATTAATGTTTCACCTTTTCAATAAAAATATTTTTTAAATTTTTATAATATTAAATATTCTCCTGCTCAGATGGATAGATAATTTGGCTTACCTCATATATCATGGTCCTGACCTTGTACAATTGTCATATGAAGTTATTGACAGGATCATAAAGGTGAAAATATTTTCATAGATGGAGAAAAAATTGAAAATTTACTTTTTAAAATATTCATCATATGATCTGAAACTGTGATTGATTTGGTGTACAAGCAGATTATTATCTCTCATTATGTTAAACACAATTGGAAAATTACTTTTTCTTTATTCTTGTTTTGCATCAAAGGATGCTTAGTGGTAAATACTAAATGCTTGTTTTGATTTTTTTGTTTTTATTTTGAGGAGTTCTGTGGTTTTAGTATATTTAGAACTATCTTTAAAATAAGAAACACATGTTCTACTATATTATAAACATGACATGTATACACCAAGTAAGTTTTTCTGACATCACATTTTTCTGTTGATTGGCTGAAATTATAAGATCATTTAAGTTTTTTAAAAACTGTCTTAAGGCAAACAAAAAAAATTTAAAACACATTTGCATGGAAATTTTTCCAACCATCTTTTTGATATCATTTATCAATTATTATTTTATTTCCTTTTATGGTTTAATTGAAATTTGATACTCCCATTTTCAGTTTCTTCTGGCATCCCTTAGAAAATAACGGACTTAATCCACAAGAAGGGACACACCTAATGCACTGGTCCCTAAATGTGGCTTTAGACTGCCCCTAAGTTACGCTGTGTTTATTTTTCCTCAGCAATCACCTTACTTTGAAACAAACGGAGTTTTGTCCCAGTAAATTCGCAGGAACCCTAAGTGCACCCATATACAGGTCTAGATGGGCACTAAGGTTCTTTCTTACACTAATAGGGATGAACTTTTTTAATTATATCATTTTCTATCATTTCATTGAGACATGTTCAAAGAATATGCCTTCTAGATGAGTCCCTGTGCAAAAGAGAAGGAAAAGGAAACCTCATCTCTAGGTTCAAGATACTCCTGTGTGAGGAAATTTGAGTCACAACATAGAACAGTTTGGAAATAAAGGATTCCTGTTTGCAGAGCCCTTCTCTATGCCCTATAGCTGGTGAGTCAGGGAGTCCTCTGAGAGGACTGTGGGAGAGAAAGTGAATTTACACAAGAGTTTAGGTACAGGTCTCCTGAGCACTCAGATCATTAAGGAACAGATAGACCTGATGTAGGGCAGAGATATACTTTCTGGGGAAGAGTTGTCACCAGTGCTGAAATGTAAATATGTAGTTATATAGTGGAATATTGAAAATATTTCAAGATTTTCCATATTAGGTTCTTTTTCTAGATGAGGTTTACCTACACTGCTCAACGTTTACACCCCTCTCCGCTTGAAGGGGCAAGTCCTTGCATGTGATCCCTGGAATTTTAACTCTATTTCATTCCTACCTGCATGCCATTGCTGTAGCACTCATTCAGTTTTGCCCATAAAACAGATTTCAGATAGCAGTGCAGCATTAAACCTACAATAGTGCTAGTAACTAGTTTGAAACATCTTACACAGTTTCACTGTCACCTAAGACAGACCACTGAGTTGTGGTCATGTGCAGTTGAGTTCAGTGACCACTAAAGGTTTACCCACACTGGAAAACTCTTAGAAAGTTGAGCTCCTAAATAGATGCTTACGATGTGGTATTTTTGTAGTAGTAGTTGTTAAGAAACTTGTATGTCTTAATGGCTAAGAAATTTCCAAGATGAATGATATTTTGTTGTTTTCCTGAAAAAAACTTGAGAAGTACAGCTTTAAAATTTCTTAGTCTTTCAAACCTGAAGGTAGCAATAGCAGTGTTTTATTTCCAAAAAAAAAAAATCATTAGAGATATCTGAAAAAGGCTGTCAGTTCTTGGCAGTAAGTGTCAAGAACAGTTTCTGCACTACATTATTGTAACTCATAACTTAAAGAAGGTTACGCTTTTTAAAAAACTAGTTATGCTAAACACAATGCTTCACTAGGAGCTGTGTTTGTTCAAAATACACATGTGATAACTATAACAAATCCTTTTCAGGCATATTTGATCTTTTTTCTGTTTTTCCTTTTCTCCCTTCAGTTTATCATATGGCAGCTTCCTGCACACATTTATTCCATGTTAACCTGTATACCAACTAAAGAGTTTCCCATAGAAGACTGTTCTCTTAAAAAAAAAAGTTTTGCTTTTTCCCTTGTACTTGTTGTCTACTCATGGTAAGTCAGTTGCTTACTATAGTGAACCAGATAGCTCCATGATGATAGAAAGTCAAGCCTGCTTTTGTGTATAAAAGAACCCCCAAAACTCATCAAATGTCGTTGTATTCTGTGGAAACCTTTAACTTTCTGAGAATCATTTGGGCAGCAGTGTCCTGTCTCTTTGTCCTTATGCCTTCTTATTTTCTGGTGGTCAGGCAAGTCTGACAGAATTTTTTTCCACAGCACTATAGAAAACAGTTGTTTTTAAGTCATACAGTCAGTGACTATGGTAATACTGTGAATTCCTGTGGTTACAATTTAATGAAGAATGCAGAATGCGCTTGTTTCAATAGAATAGTAGATTTTTAGACAGTTAGTTATATTTGTCAGTTATATTTAGTTAGTTAGCTAGTTATATTTGATGTTCCTGCCAATACCAAGGACAACTGTAGTTCCATTTCATTGAAGAGGTATCCTTGGTTTATACTTTATGCTCATTTTAGGAATGATGCCTGAAAAATTCAAAGGGAAGGTATTACATAATATTTTTGTATAAAATTCAACAGAAAATACAAGGGTTCTGTTAACATATCCAACAAAGTTGTCACAATGATGGTGGTTTCCATTAAAAAACTACTTCTTCATGCTGGTTGTTCTATCATGCTTACCCCTCTAGAGCTCTACAAAAATGTGTGAAAATGCAATCAGTACAGGAAAAAAACCATTACTGCAACATTAACTCTGAAATGCATAAGCTCTCACAGAAAATCTCACTTGGTTTTTGTGTATTGATTTAGTCTTTCATTAGAGAAGACTTTATTCTGTTAACAAACGTGCTTTGCTGCGTGAATTGAATGGATTGAGAAACATTCTTTAATCAACTGAGATGCATAAAAAAGATCTTCATTATCAATAAGGAGGATGTTACCTTACTATATTTATGACATGCTTTCTGGTGTCCAGTAGGAAACGTACCTTAGATCTGTGCTACTGTTATATTGGTATTTAGTGGATTATGCTTTTTTGCAAAGTAAGCAAGTTTTTAATTTACTGCATATATCACTTAAGAATGCATTTCCTACAAGCAATAAAATGCTTAAAATGATAGAAATTGGTAGAATCTGCTTAGGTTCAGCAGCATTTTTAGGCAAATAAATAAGTGAGATCAGCTATATAGATATAAAACAAACAAACAACCTTTTTTTTCCCTAAACTATTTAAATCAGGCAGCAAGAAGGGAGTAATACAAATTATTCATGTGCCATTTATATTTACCTACATTGCTACCTGATAGTAGCAATTCTATTTGACTTTAGAAGCTTTCAAAGATTATATGCTAAAAAAGATTCTAGTGGAACTTAGTGAATGCGCAATGAAAAAATGCCTCATAAGCATATGTATCTCTTCCAAAAGCTGTATGGAGCTGCTAGAAAAAGATGAGGGGTATTCTTGTACTCCAAAATAAAATGTGTCTGGATGTGCAGCCAAATTCCTTTGCAAGCATATTACCTGCAGTGTGCACGGGGCTTGACTTTCCATGAATTTTTTACAAACATAAACTGGGTAGCTGCACATGCAAGCTTGAAGTTACTTGTATGATTTCTTTTAATACTTACATGCTGCTGTTCTGTTGGTATTACATGCACATATGTGCTCTTTATATTTGCTACCTAAGGGACCAGACTCTGACACCTTGTGCAAGTTGAAAGACGAGCACTATTTGCAGTGTGAGGTGCTAATTGCTTATTTTGTTAACTTTGCTGAAAATATGAGTGACAGAATCTGAAAGAAGGTTCTGATTCAGGAAAAAATTTGCATATATTTCATTTTAAGCATGTGTCGAATCCTATTCCCTTTAATTAGAATATCCACACACTAAAAATAAAGTGCATGTTTAAGTTGCATGCTAAATTGGGTCCTGCATAACTGTTTCTCCTTCTATTTTGCAAGTCACATCAATTCTTATTGTTCAGTTCTTTGATACTCTACTAGCTATTCTATAATTAACAGACTTATTTGGAATACAAGGTAACACATTTTTTGAAATTATTTTCTTTATAAAGCTACTGTATACTATAATTTAAAAAGTGGATAAATTTCTTTTATCCCACAATCTACAGGAGGAATCTCTAGGCCATGGCAATTCCGTAATACCTGCATTTTAAAAAATTACTTCTTTTCATTTAATGTATTTTTCCAAAGAAATTTTATTCAGAAGAGTTTGTTTGCTATTGTGCTCAGGGGTGTGGCTGATTGCTTTTGGCTCTGCTTCTTATACACTGCTTTGCCCATAACAGACAGTCTAGTGAGAGCAATGGCATGACACTCTGCATATTCCATGCACTTGACAGAGGCTTTTTCATTTTGTATGTTATTGTCTGTGCTGTGAGATAGCACAACAGAGCCCTTTCCTGGGCTCTCAGCTGAGCTGTTTACACTTACTGACTCTGCAAAATACTTCTTTCTCTGCTGGAGTTCCTCCACAAACTACTCTGCCCGCAAAACGAGGGAGA
This sequence comes from Cephalopterus ornatus, assembly GCA_013396775.1. Lineage (NCBI taxonomy): Eukaryota > Metazoa > Chordata > Aves > Passeriformes > Cotingidae > Cephalopterus > Cephalopterus ornatus. Next base: position 9,975 of record VZRE01003652.1, read on the forward strand.
TGTTGTTGTTATTCAGACCTGAGTGCGTTCGAGCCAAAGGTGTAAAAAGTCCACATTATGTTCTATTTGGAGTCAAAATAAACGATATAGACCTCAGATTTTTAAGTAATTTAGACATAATTTTATTTTCTATCAGTACAAAGTAGCATATCCCAGGGAATTCCTGAGAAAGCTTGATGGCTTTGCAGTCCTCACTGAAAGAAAAGGGATGAAGTGTGCCCTTGGACCACAGGTTACAACAGACTGTTGTTAAACTCATCCTCCTACAACCAACCAGGATTTTCTCAAGCAGTCTGTATTTTCTCTGCTACAAAGCAGCGTGGAGTTTGTGTGCTGTTCATCATTCATGCTGTGTAAATCTCTGCTCCAGCCCATCCTGCTGCAGCATGAGGGATCCTTTTCTGCCTTCAGATATTTCCATTTGCTCTATGGTACTGCTATATTTTAGCAGCTTACCAGGAAGTATGTCAGACTACAAATACTAAAAAAAAAAAAAAAGGAAAAACATAAAGAATATAAAATGAGAAAGTTAACGATTGCAGCCAATTCTTCTACTTTCACTAATTTGGACATGTTGATTATAGTTTTCTTTTGCATTTGGCTGTTCACAGCACTGCTAATCTACGTCTGACACAAGTCTTTTAATGAACAATCACATAGCTATGCTGCTAGGAACAGGCCTTATTTTCTTTTAAGTTTTAGATATCCACAATATTCTGGTTGCTTGCACAGGGTGCTGATGCTTGTTAAAACAATGTATCAAATGACTGGATGATCTGCCTTTTCCTTGAACTCCTCTTTACAATGAGGGTTTCTGCTTCAGGAGCTCCAAAGAATGTCCCAAAGTTAGGCACGGGAAGTTTGAATGCAATTTCTGGATAAATCAAGACAGAACAAAGATAAATGTGGATCCATGCAGATTAATGCATGTGATGTGCTGACATTTAAGAGTTAACTATGTGTACTTCTTTAACTACATCTATCTGGAAAGCCTATCTCAGTCAGTATACAGAACACTTCCTGGGTTTTTGGATAAATTATTTTGGATAAATTATATATCCATTTTATTCTGACAAAGTCAGAATATTCTGTACTTGACATAGCAGAAGGGCATTTGAGGTAATTTTTAAAAAAAAAAAAAAAAAAAGAAAAATTTTCTTGATAAACTGAAAAAACATTTAACTTTATATTCGGCAACGTGTGTTTTTCCAGTATATTCCACTTTTAGATTGACCTTTTCCCTTCTGTTAATTCTTGCTGCCAGGCATATACATTTTAATAATGTATTTCCATTCATTTACTATCAGGCAGTAAATAAGTACAAAAGAGTTAATACATTTGTAGACTAATTAAGTTTTCCCTATCTCTTCACACTTAGATGATAATTTTCTTAAAATAAGCTTGCTTATCGTTTCAGTTTATTCAAAGACCCTGTCCCTGGCATTGAGAAATATACTTTATGCTGTCATGAAACTCAGGATAAAAATCTTCTGCAACTGAAGATGTGATAACTATGTGCTTACTAGGTAGCAGAAAGGACAACGGTTGATATTTTATACAGTAAGACAGTTTGCAACAGGTGACCACATTCATTCATCAAAAGTTTACTGTAAGCATTAAGTAGTGGAACACAAGAACCCGTGGAGCGGACAAAGATTAATTATACCTGTGCTCACACAGTAATGTTTGTGTTCCAAACAAATTATATTTGCTTCAGTTTAAATGATGCATAAGTCTGATACGTGCAGATGAACGTGTGTTCAGGATGAGTGAGCACACTTGTTTGAATGTCATATTTATCCCTGTATTTTGTCAGAAAATTAACTTCTTTGGAGTTTCTGCTTGAGCTGAGCATATGGTTGTTGATCTCTGGAGATGACAGCCTATCTGAGCAATAGCTCCTTATGGCTTGAGCTCTCCTCCACTGGCAGATGCTTTGGGCTTTTCTACAATTAAGTGGAGATCATCACTGTTTTCTTTGAGCACTGCTGTGCCTTGTACTCTGAAGTGTTTTGTTAATCACTGTCTGCCTTCGACAGAAGCTGCCAAAGCTCTCATTAAGTTTGAATTTTGAGATGTCATGCTTGAATGATGGAATTTCATCCCTTTTCTGGATGAATGGAATTGGCTATGGAAAGGTGCCAACAAAAAATCATGACACTGAAGTATATTTGCTTTGCATTTCACTGCTGAAACAAAAGAGAGAGAGGAGGGATAAAGAAAACTTTCTTGATGTTTGCCTCAGATCCAGAGCAAACACTGGCTTGTGTGGTTTCCTGGAAGATAATAATCATAAGGTCTTCAACTGATCATGTGTAGGGCTTATGCTGCTACTTTCTATGAACAATCTATCACTGTCTTGTTCTCACTGTGAACCTTGAACCACCTTTCCAAAAATCTTTTGATGAATGCCACTTACTGTGGCACTGGCAAGTGTAGTTAAAGATATTAAGTAAGAATAAAATAAAAAAATAAATTTTAAAAATCAACATTTACTTTGAGGAAGGAATTCCAGTTATGACATTATGATGAACTATAATAGGAGCACAAACTAATGTCACATTTACCCTTCAAGAAGAATTTCTTCCAATATGCAAGCAGAAAACAAAATACATCTGTTGGCTGTTTAATGATTTGCAGAGGAAAGCTAAGTGTTGTGTGAAATACGACATGAAAAGACATTGTCCATTTCTCTTGGTGGATTTAAACATTTCAGTTGTATTAGTAAAAGTGAACTTGAAAGAAAAAACCGGACGAATTAGCTGCTGTGCCTACTAATTTTTGTCACATTCTATATAGCAACTCATGAAGGCAAAATGAATGGTTTCCACACATGGAAAAATATTGTCTACTACTGAATTTATGTTTTTTGCCCTCATGACAATAGAATTTATAATTATGCTGTTCAACTCCTGAGTATAATGACATTTTTATGTTCTTGATTTTATCCTGTCCTGTCTTTCTATGAAATTCCTAATGTATGAATACCTGCTAGTTGAGGGGAATGAGAATACCTGCTAGTTGAGGAGAATGAAATGATTCTCAGTGGGTTTCAAATACCAGAACCCAAATCTATTTACAAAAAAGCCAAGTTTATCCATGCTCTTATGAGAAGCAGGATCTTCACAGAGGGCAGTGTCTGTTTATTTCTGCGCTTATAAAACACAGAGCACCAATCATACTTTCCTAAGGGATGATAGTTACTCTCTAAAAATATATATATATATATTTATTGTTTGCAGGATTATTGTTTACAGAAAGGCTTAAACTTGATGGGTTTGAGGTTTTCATGCTTTTGCAGAATATGCTCAAATCCCACATTTACTTATAAATTATTTCTATTCCGTAATGTTTTGCCTGGATACATACCTTTATGTATCCTTTATTCTTCTTGCACACCTCCTAATCTAGCAAAATCTGGTACCTAACAGATATGAATCACAGGATGGTTGGGGCTGGCAGACACCCCCGAAGACCCTTGACTCTAATCCTCGTGCTCAAAATAGGGTCAACTACAACAGGTTGCTGAGGACCAAGTCTAGTCAGGTTTTGATTATCTCCTGGAGACTGTACAATCACTCTGGGTAACTTTGTCCAGTGTTCAACCACCTGTAGAATTGATAAATATTTTATTTCAGATGAAATTTCTGTTTGAGTTTGTGCCCATAGGCTCTTGTTGTGCCACTGGGCAGCCCTGACTCTGTCGCTGTCTTCTGTATTCCACCAGGCATTTGTGAACAGTGACAAGATCCCTCTGAGCTTTCTCCTGTCTGGGCTGAACAGTCCAGCTCTCTCAGTCTCTCCCTGTATGAAAGATGCTACAGTGCCTTAGCAATCTTTTTGTCTTTTTTCTGACTTTTCTCTAGTATGACCACGTCTTTCCAATACTGAAAAGCCAAGAGCTGGACAAAGCACTCTAGTTGTGTTTCACCACTGCTGAGCAGAGGAAAAAGTTCACCTCCTTCAACCTGTTGGTGATTTTTTGCCCAACACAGCAAAGGAGGATGTTGGCCTTTCTGTGAGGGCTCATTGCTGGCTCATGATCTGTTTGCTGTCCACACCAACTAGCAGTTCCTTCTCTGCCAAGCTGCTTTCCAGCTGCTCAGCACCCAGCCTCTACTAATGCCTGATGCTATTCTTCCTCACACGTAGGACTTCCCATTTTCATTTATCAAAATTCACAGGTTTGTACTTTGTGATGCTGATCACAAAACTAGTTTTAGCTCATCAGCTCATTCAGCTTTCAGTCCACCTCACTGTCCATTTTTCTAGTCTATACTTTCCGTATCATCATCATCATCATGGCTAGGCTT
>VZRE01003653.1:0-16436 GCA_013396775.1 Cephalopterus ornatus
GTTGATATAAAAAATTAGGTAGGGAAATACTTTAAAAAATTTAATACCGAAATCATCAGGTCTAGATGACATGCATCTGTGGGTCTTGAGGGAATCAGTTAATGAACTTACTGGACTACTGGCAATTATTTCTGAGAATTCATGAACAATCAGGTAGGTGCCAGAGGACTGGGGTGGGGATGGGAAGAAAAAAAATGCTAATTTGAGAAAAGAAGGATTAATTGAAACTAACTACCACACATAAAATTCATGTCTGAATATTAGTAAAGTAAGAGATCAACATTGGAAAAAAAAAAAACAAGCACCTCTAGGGTAACAGCAGCCATAGAACAGAACACACTCAAATTTGACAAGAACAGATAAAATCCAAACTTATCCAGTTTATTGAATCTCAAAAATCAGCAGGTGAGTGATTTATCCATTGCTCTGTTTTCCACATAGGTCAGCCTGGCAAGCTGGGGGCAGTGAGAACCTGGGGAATCACTTAAAATGGATTATGACCTTCACCACTCTAACAGGCTGTGGTCAGTGCTACCTCTTGTTTGCAGATCAGTTACTTTATTCCAGCCAAGAAGACCCCACAACACTTGACATCTATAGTAATATCTCCCAAATGTGTGGTGCCGTGCCTACGATGGCTCTAGCTCTGAGCATAATGTCCACCAGCGCCCACAGTACACATGGCATCTTCTGCAGGCTGCGTCCAGACTCAACATCTCATTTTATAGATGCAGAGTTATGCCTCTCTCATAGTACATTATCTCAGACTCTTGGAAATGGGCACTGGCACACTTCTTTCTGCAGAAATGACTAAAGCATTTAAGAAAAAACCTCAACATAATGATATGGAGTTGAAAATATACCTCTGTAGTCCCAGAGGGACTGGTATTTGGGCTCAAGTCTTAAACACGGCTATTAGTCATCTGAAAGAATATTGAAAATTTAGATATGGAATACAGGAATAGAATATTGAATAGAAGATAGTACAAACATAAGAAGGAACAGAGAAAATAATAATAATTAAAAGGGCAGCTTAAATGGGTAGGAAAAATAGAGAAGGGGAAAAGCAAAGATTGAGATTGGGATTGGTGCATGTAGGGGTGCTCGTGCAATACAACTGGATGAATGATCCTGATGGCTATTTGCACATGCAAATGTATTTTCACTGCCTCCCCTTTCCACTTGCACTCAGGAAAAGCAGCACTTAGCCAATCAAGGCCAACAAACTCTTCCATCTGAAACCAGAGTGTCTGCAGAGAGGAGCTCTGCAATCCCCATAATTCACTCTTGCGACTACCGGCTGTGCGGGACAAAGGTGCCCTCCTACGGCGCCTGCCCACTGTGTCAGACAAAAGCCTCCTCCCGCGGTGCTCAGAAGATGCATGGCACAATGGTGGCCCCCCGCCGCGTTTACAAGATGTGTGGGACAAAGGTTTCCTATGCTGCACAGGAGCTGGGAGAGATCTTCATACATGCCTCAGCGCTTAAATATTTCTGCAGAGAAAAGTTTCCAGGTTGAAAAGCTTCTCCACAGATATTAGCCACAGGACTGACCTCGGGTCTGCTTCTCTAAGCGGCAGCTCGTCTCTAAATAGCGCGGACTTCAAAATGAATTAAGGGTGCTCCATGCCTTGGGGTTTAGTCTCCATTGGTATGGAGAGTGCTGTAACTCCTCAACAAGCGTCTTGCTCAGCGGGGAGTTTGCTCTGTCCCTGTGGTTGTGGTCTGCCCTGAGACCCTGCCATGCTGCAAAACACTAATGCCAGTAGCTTTGCAATCTTGTCCTCAGGCACTGGCAGACACTGCTTTAACATTTATGATTCAAGTTACACCTACATAAAAGGCCCTCAGCCTTACCAAAACTGGTTTTGAATGTTTTAAAGGTTGAAATACAGACTTCTGGGGACACTTGCATGAACAGAAACACTTTAAACCTTATTAAATATGAGCACCAAAACAATTCATTCCTCCTTTAAACATAAATTAACAAAGAAGCCAACCCCATCTGACCTGGGTACAGGACTGTGATACACCTTCCAGAAAGGACTTTTTTCTCATGAAAGTTATGAAGCAATTTCTTTCTTTCTCACATTATGCAAACACACATCGAAGAACTTCTTTAATTCTTAGGTATGCAATTCTGTAACTCTGTAGCAACATAACAATACTGTCCAAATACGTGTTTATGTTTGAGAAAAAGATGCTTCCTGCCTTTCCTGCATCTATCCTTCCGGTTGTTAACAAATCACTTCTGTATTAGAAAGTTATTTCTAAACAGCAATTTAATGGGTTTTTTTTCCCTTTAGTGTATCAGATATTATCAACTATGACAGAACTATTTTTAATTCATAAGGTTTTTCCATTTGTAATTCCCTATGGAATCTGCATAGGAAGAAATTATTGTGCCTATTTTAGTCTACTGATGTAAACCTCCAGGTCTCAAACTCCAAACCAGAAGATTCTCTCAGAGCATCACCAGTAAAGCTAAGGAAAAAGGAGATAAAAAAAATATATCTTGCTTAAAGTCAGTTAATACTTCTGGCCAGGAAAATGAGAGCTTCTGGAAAAATTGTGAATGACTCCATTAGCTCAAGAACTTTGAGATCCAATGACATTAGGGACTTCTGCTTACACACTTCCAGACATCTCAATGATAAAGAAAGGTTAAAAGTTTAGGCAAAATTCAGAGATAAGGTAAAGACCAATTAATGAGATGAAAGCAGTAATCTTTGTGTCTGAGGGGACACAAAAAACCCCCAACCCAAAATCAATCCCAAAACCTTGATGTGTTTTGTTTGTCTAAGAAGTAATAGTTTGTGGAGTCATGGGCATGATAGTAATCTAAAAGTAACTGTGAAGAGAAATGAATTCCTTGGAGGAGTCAAAAGAGAAGAAACAGAGCAATTTGAAGAAATGAAATACAGCTTACTGAGAAGGCTTAGACACACAGTAAGCTGATTCAGACTAAATATGCATATAAGAAAAGTCATGGCAATGCTAGAGAATAGACTACATATACTAAAGCATTTTATACTTGTTTATTATCTACTGTGACACAGACGAGTTGTTACTTTTCTTGGACATTGATTATCTCTAATATTTTTAGCGGGATGATGGAAACAGAGCAACAAGCATCTCATCAACACAGAACAAAGATTACCTCTGAACTCCCGTACTTGCAACTGGCTGTTTTTTCACCCCTTGTTTACAACACACAGAATACCCACAAGAAGCAAGTGGTTAAAAAGAGTAAAAAAATGTTTAATAAATTCTTCTTGCCCTGTAAGCAACAAGATACAAAGATTCACACAAAAGCTTACTGCAAACAAGAGCTGCAAAGCAGGAAACAGTTGAGGCTAACACAGCTGCCATTTTCCACAACTCTTCATTAAATATTAAAGGACAATCCCATGAGCACAGGTCATTTGTTTGCTCCTGTATGAACTGGTCAAATAAGTGAAAGTTGTAAGGTCATTCTCTCCTGAGCACAAGCTACCAAAAGTCAGGTCATTTTCTGGGTCACCAAAAGTCAAGTAATTTTCTTTTCAGTATACATTAAAAAAGGGAAAATATTAGATACCAAACACCTATAAGAACTTTCCAGTAAGAACCCGGCATCCAGGCCGGAACTGCTATTAATATCAATGCAAACAGTCACAGAAATACAAATTGCATGTAGCTGCTTTAAAAAAAGGATGAATTAACAAGGCTAATTAAACAGCATTCAAGAGACAGAAGAGTTACAGAACCTCAAGCTGTGGGCTGGCCTGAATTGCTGCTTGGGGGTAAACAGTCCTGAAAAGCAAATTTGTCCTTGAATCCAAAATTTCACAAATAGTCTTTTGTACAAATAAGCAGAAGCACAGACAAATGGGCAAATCATAGATCCAGACTCCAGGAATCACAGGAGAGCTATGGGATTCTCAGGCTGCACCATTTCCTCAAGCACCTCTCCAAGGTGCTGTCCCTCCAAGCCCCACTTTTGGGAGTACACTGGGAGAAACTCGCATGCCCACCACAGGGCAAGAACGGTGTCAGGCAGGAGAGCCGATGCCAGACAACTGTCATAACAACCAAAAATTGCAGTGGGACACCAGCTCTTCTGATGAAAGTGGGGATGAGATGAAGATGTGGAAATGCAGCCCTGCAATGCTCGGGGGTTGATCTGCTCTGTCAGCGTTATAGCATCCCACCCATTGCCAGCTGAATCAGACCTGCAGTATGTGTGTGACTGAACAACACTCTCAAAGGCAGTAATTTCAAATGCAGGGAATGTTTTCAGGAGAGCAAGCCATTTCCTTGAAGAAGGGGTCCAGTATAGCTGTACTCAACATTATACAGCTATAGAGTTTAAAACTGTTAAAATGGTGTAGCATGCAGTGAGAAGTAGGTAGATTTTGAAATTATATTTATACTGCCATATTTGTAGATCTCTCTATTGCAATTTTTATCTATCCCTATCTCTATATAATCTTTATGTATCTATTTCCATCCATGTACTATCTATATCAATAACACTATCCCTCCACCTGTCTATTCATATCTGTAACTTCACCTTTACCTATATGTAAAGACAAGTATAAAAATTTCTTACCTGACAAATGGAAGATAGGACACTTGTGTTACATCTTACACAGATGTTTTTGGCCTAAGAACATACCTATGGAAGGTACAGGATCTGGCCAATTGAAGTTAAGAATAGGTTGGACACTATCTCTTGGGAATTTAAGGGGTATAGCTGACCTCGCTCTAGGGAGTGTGAACAAATTAAATAACTCCATGAGTTTCTTTCTATCCAGCCCTACCTTTTCATTGTCTGTGACTTTATTTGCTTTATTTAAGCAACATGTAAAATTGATTGTATTAGCAGGGTATATTATAGTAGCTCTGAAGCATTTGAATAACTTATATTAGCGAGATTAAATTTTTTAAATATACATGCATTTTTATAATTAGGAAAAAAAATCTATATAAAATTACGCCCAAGAGCACAAATAAAGCTTTTAGCATTCAAAACCACTAGTTTTCTCAACTAGGAGAAAGGAAAATTTTCTCATAAATAAAGGAGTTTTTGACCAGCTCAAACCCCAACAGTTCATGAGAGAACATACGTCCATGTGGCTTCTTGAGTCAGATCACTGAAAACCAAGTATTTAAGCCTCAAAGCTTCCACAGGTTATAAACCTGAAAAATCTACCTGACAGATCTTAACATGCTGCAGCATGATGCAAGCAATGTTACACCTCCTTTTCCCAGCAGCTTTGCAAAGACACATCTGACAGAGTTTTGTAAGGGAGAAGTCATCATTACTGTGCTTTTGCAGACTGAGAGGCTCAGCTGAGACTGATGGCAGCACCAGGAATGGACCTGATTTCCGCGGAGTCTATGGCAGGAGCTCTGCTCATGCAGCAATGCCACCAGCACTAACAAGCATATATGGCTTATAAAATATATTTAAATACATATAAACATTCCACATCAGTACCTGCAATCTACTTGATTTTGAAATACTGAATGTCTGATTTTTAAATCTCAGTTTATTCCAAAATTCCACAGCTTTTCAGTGTTTATAAGGCAGAGACCTGAAGAATACCCATTGCTGGCAAGCTCTGCTAGCCTGGGAGAGAGCTACTTAGGCAGGAAATTTCATTGATGACAGCAGGACTGGATGAGGAAAAGGACCAGCTGCTTAGAAAATAGCTACTCTTCATGATGGTGTTTTATGATTATTTGTTCCTAAATAGTAATTATGCCATCAAACATCAGGATGTACCAGCAGCAGGAGCATGAACCAATACAGCTTTGGCACTTTCCAAGCAGCCAAGGCAACACCATGGAAATGGCAATGTCCGTACCCAGAGCAGCTAGGAGGGGCAGCAATGCTTTAAAATCGCATGTTAAATGAGGATGCAGACACCTCATCTAATAAAGATGGAAAAAGTTTCTTAATCAATAGCAGGATAAGCACGTATTTGCAATTACACTAAAGCAATTTTAAAGTAAAGCAGCTGAATAGCATTTTCTCCTCTTTCATGCCAGAAGCAGAGCTTGGAGACTGGTGTGGATGCTGGCATAAGCAGTCATGGAAGTAAAGAAGCTCTTTCCAGGGACAGGAATGAGCCTGTGTCTAAGGAACAAACTGCAACGGCCATGAAGCACTGCATCAAACACCCAGTGATTTTATGATTTCAGCGAGAATCTGAATTCGTATATTGCAAGCTTTTAGTGAATAAATTAACTGTCCCCTCCCACAGTGGAAGATGTTTATAATCTTCAACATAAGAAATATTTCAAAGGCACTTTTTTCCCCTGAATTTTCTGCTTGGATTATAATGTCCTGTTATATTTGTGTAGACAAAAGACTACAGTCAACACAAGTCCAGAGTATTTCCATAGATACAGAAATGGTATTCACTAACCCACCTGCTTCATCTTAGGACTATTACCTCTGGCTGGCTCCAACCCAAACTAACTCAACCCAACCCCACCTAACCTAACCTAACCTAACCTAACCTAACCTAACCTAACCTAACCTAACCTAACCTAACCTAACCTAACCCAACCAAATGCAATTCAGCCCCTCCAATGTGCCATTGGCACCATCCATCTTCTGTCTGGTCCTGGAGCAGCCACAGGAAAGGCATTTCCCTCTGATTTTCCTTAACAGGCTAATTTTGTGACAGGTAAGAGAGAACTAAGTACTGCTTCTGCAATGTCATCTTTGCTCCTATGGGAAACCTAAGCAAAACTCATCTGCACCTGGTCCTTCCCGTCTGATGGCTGCTGCTGCAGGATGGTGGAAATGCGTCAAGCAAAGGGAGGGCTGAGATGGGGCTGTCGACCTCCTCTCCTGCTTCTGCTCGACACCTACTTCAGGAGTACACTACCTGCTGAAAAGGACTGAGGTGAAAACTGAAGAGCCTAAATCCAAGTGATCCTGAAAATCGTGATTCAGCCCCTCACCACCCCCCAAGGTGTCTAAGCTCCACAGACACCTCAGCTCCTGACCTTAGAGCTTATGCCTTATAATGGTATCAGTTCTATACATGCTCTGAAACACCTCAGGCTTGGCAGTGCAAATACTTTCACGGGTCTCAGGCAGATAGAGAGCTTCCCTGTCCCCTTGCTGCCCTGCCCTGTAATGTTGAGTAGGTGTGCAAGCCCCAGGGGAAGGAATGCCCTCTTCACTCCTTGCTGAGGCTTCATTTTATCCAAATCTCCTCCTACTCCTTGCTTGGTTTTCATCCATCTGGGACATCTGTTTCTCCAGGACACCTCCTTCTCCAGGACATCTACTTTTGAATTCCTTTTCCACAGTTTGCTCACCTGGCAGCTCTTCTTGAACTCTTGCCCATCACCTGACCCTGATCCTGCTCTCCTGTCCTCAAGGCCCACCAATTTCTGCCTTTTTCTAACTTCTCTTCAATCCTTTCAGCAAGACCTCCTTTACCTTATTGCTACTGTGCTCATCCAAGATCTCCTCAGTAACACCATTGTCTTCCAGTTGCTGGCATCAAACACATCTTCCCTCTCCACATTTTCTTCTTTCTTAAGAGCAAAAGAAAGTCCCAGGTTTGGCTTTGGCAGGTATTTAAAAAAGCTGAACACTGGATGCGCTACCACCCAGGTGTAGTGACAATGGCAAAAAAAGAGGACACATCTGTGAAAATGCAGCAACCCTACCCTGCATGATCAGAGAAATGAGGTGCTGATCTCTTAAGTGAGAATGATGGTTTCATGGGAAATTCAGTACATATTCTTAGTGACTTAGTAAAAGAAAATATGTCCAAGATTGTAAAATGCGATGGAAAATGAAGCTGGGCCATCAGAATACAACGACGAAGTAAAACATGGAGGTAAAAAATCAGGTTTTAGGAGTCACTGACAACCTCCATTAATTTTGATAAAATTTTAGTTATGTCAAGTAAGTATAAAAAGTTTTCTCAAAAAAAAGGGCAAAAAATTTGCAAACTTAAGGCAAAAATATGCCTTGTGCACTTGCAATAAGTCATTTATGGCTAAACCATACCAGATACATTTTTCTCATTTGTGTTTCACCAGCTGCCATCTAGGTATGTACACAGGTACAGTTCTACACACACACGCCCTGTACATTTAGGACCTATACAAGTCACTTCCAAGAGTCTCACAACTGTATTAGTGAGAAAGATGGTGAGAAGATGGTGTTATTTCACCAGTGAATTTACACTGTTATAGTTATAGTAGGGTTAACCTTCTTTTATTAGCTGGTCCTTGCTAATGAACATTCTTGAAGATGGCAGATGATTGAACCCAGATGGTGTGATTTTACGGACAATGAGTATTTTTGTGGGTCAAGTACACCTGTTGCTGCAATCACAAAATTAATAATCTCTACAACAACAGCTTTAGATGCAGCTGTCTCAGAAGAGTGCCATTTCTGTAACTCAGAGCCTTTGGAGACACTATTTATAATTTATACCCAATCTGAAGTGCAAAGATTTTTCTCTCCCACAAGTCATGGTAATCAATACAGGTCTGCACCTATTACAGTGTGATGAGGTGAAGTGTGCTGCAAGGATCAGCTGCACCGGTCAAACAATATGGCTCATAAACACAGCTTCATAAAAGAGCCCATCTCCAGCGGCTATGGGGAGCTATGCTGGGAGAGCAAATAAAGGAGGAAATAATTCTTTGTAGGGTTGCCATCCCAGCTGCAGTTAACTAAATAAATTGCATATTTGCCTCAGAACTACTCAGAAACTTTAGGGGATTTGGTATGCCACATGGATTTCAGGCTTCTGCACCCTTATTCATAACACATCAAGACTTAATGTGGGATGCTCTGCATCTCCCATATCATGGAAACTGGTAATTTAAAACTACACACTAATCCACAAAGGCTTTGCAGATGTGAACTACACTAAACAAAGCTTAATAATATCACACTTCCTGTGACTTAACCTCAGAGATGTCATTAGAGGGAGTGTTTGAGATTAATGTTCACAAAGCTGCATTTCACTCCCTGCTTAACGCTCCTCCTTGTTGCAGCAAACGGCAGCTCTGCCTGGAAGTCCTTACTGCATTTCCCTTGTGCATGTGCCTCGTTTCCTACCTCTTCTTAACAATGCCACCCCAAATCAGTCACAGGTGATGCTCAGGATGCAAGCGCAGCAAGCCAGTCACATGGCAAAGGGTTCAAGACAGACATCAGCTGGGGAAAGCAGTGAAGAGAGGTGCAGGCAGAGTGAAGCTGAAGGCAGTCATATGGCAGACAAGAAGGTATGTTGTGTGTTGGGATGCGCTGACCTCCACCAACACCCCTCCTGACATCCTTGTCTATGAGAGTCAGAAACACAAATGTCAGCATGGTAGGTGGGTCTGCCCAGAGCAGAAGGGAGAACTCAAAAGTCTGGGATGAATGTGAAGGGAAATATTAAGTTCATGGTAATGAAAAAAACCACCCCAACCAAACAAATCCTTAAGAGCAGGGGATGCTCACTGTGGGCTTGCATGTGTGACTGGTGGGGCCCCATTGCTGAGATGTGGCTGGAGAAGGCTCAGTGGCACCAGAAGTCAGAGGGTTAAGAACAGATACAGCTTTCTCCTGGAGAAACTGCAGATCATGTTCTGCCTTGCATCCACAGGAAAAACACATCAGGATAGAAAACAGCCTCCAAATCAGTGTCTTTCTGCTAATCCAGTTTTACATCTCCAATTGCAGAGTGGCAAAGTTTCTAACAATTTCATTTAAAAATGGAAATAATTAAATAAGCTTCATTTGGGAAACAGGGACTCACTCACTATTACCCTTTAAAATAAAAATGAAATAAATAACATCAAACTCCAAACCTGTATCTTTAAGCTGACACACTCACCTCAATGTTGAAGAAAAAATTAATCATTTACCTACCAGCCAGAGAAAAAATAAAAATCCAAACACCCAAAGATAGAAAATAATGAGGCTTAATGACTTCAGTGCATTTACAAATACAATTTTCATTTCAAAATACAATCCTGATCTAACAACTGATCTTTCCACGTGGAGTCTTCCAGCTGAGACAGACTGTGGAAAAATCAAGCAAGATCCCTTGTGTGATGATAAAGATTTTTTTGCCACACATTTAGTGGGTTCCGAAGAAAACTTAGGTTTATTCTCTCCCAGCTAGAAAGATGATTAAACCTCGGGAGCTGGAGATGGAACCGGAAACTGCCAGGAAAAGTACATTTGGAAATGGAAGAGAGATGAAATATTTAAATGAGTTTCAAACTTAGTGATTCAAATTATTTTCTTTTCCTTACATTGAAAATCTCATTTTTGTTTTTTCATAAAATTACAACAAAAGAAAAAGAGTTGTCAGGGTAATTTCTCTTGGAAGAATCACTGAACAAGAATTATGTCATCTTGTATTAAAATTATCAGTTATTGCATCAGTTGACCTGCAAATATTATATTAAAAACACAGGAAGAAAATCACTTAAATACATTTGGGGAATTCTTTTTGTTTGTGGCCCATGCATATCTCTTAATACTTATTGCTCCATTTTGGTTTCATTTGTCTAAACCACTGCAGATTGTTTTTTCAAAACAAGTTTAAAGCAAACTGTTGACATATAAGGGAAAAACTGCATGTTGGAAACCAAGATTGAGGTAGGAGCTGAATTACTCTAAATAACAGCAATATCATCATGCACAAAGGCACAGAAAAGCACAGTTTGACAGTCACTGCTCACAAAAGATCTTGCAATGAGTTAATACGAAAACTGTCTCCTGTAGAGGGAAGTTTGAGAGGACCTCTTATATAAACACTTGAGGAAAACTTACACTGTGGCTGGAACACATACAGCACATTCCTCATCAGTTGGGGGATAAATGAAACATTACAATTACAATATATTGCCATATTAAATTAAGAAAACATTTCTTTTTCCACTCTGCTGTGAAAAGTGAAAAATCTATGACTGACTAAAAAGCAAAGAACTTGCAGTCAACAACATCTCCATCTGTTTTATCATGTTTTACAGTTCCAGTACCAGAATGACATGAACACTTCATATTGGTATCTCTGTAGCTTTGTAGATTGTTACTTTCCACAGGAACCTGATAGAGTTTTACAGCACAAATATTCAAAATTTTCATGGGTTTCAGAATTGCTTTTTCAGGTCTGCATGAAGACACACATAAAGCCTACAGGACCACCTCTGTGTGAGAAAGGAGTGAAAACGGAGGGGACTTTAAATATAGGGTTTGCTCCCTTGTGTATATCTCCTTTGTGAAGTTGGGGAAACCAGCAGCCAGGCAGCTCAGGAAGCTTTGTCCCATGTTGAGGTCCATGCATCTGGGTGTCTGCAATGGGAGAATGGGTAGGAAAGGTCTGGGAGGAACAGGTCTGATAGAGAAGATTTATCTCTTCTCCCTTCAGAGAACTCACACACCAAGGCAAACCTGCTTCCATGCCAAAATGCCTTCAGCAAAGCAGGAGTGTGACAGCAGCTGTAGCTGTGAGTAGAGCAGTGAAGCCTGCTCACGGTCATGTCTTCTGCAGCTGCAGAAACTTGCACAGAGCCTTGGCGTGGACACCCTGCCCCATTCTGCACACTGAGAAGATGGTCCTGCTCTTTCACAGGAAGAGAAGTGGGGCATGCAAATCCTCAGTCTCTGAGGTGGAAATGCATCCCATCTACTACCATGGCAATAGATGGAAGCATCAGGATTTGTCCCATAATCTTAGGCACAAGGGTGCTGGTGGGAAAAGATTTTGCTACTGGTGTGAATGAAGAATCATCTCATTTGTCATTATTGTCTTATTTTCTGCTCAGGGGACACTAAGGATGCACCTTAGAAGTCCAACCCAGACAGCATTGTGCAAGTTGAACAGCAGGATGCCTTCAAGTACTTAAGTTTCACAAGAAAAGAGGTTCAATCAAAACCAAACACAAACCAATCCCACAACAAAACTAATAAAATAAATCTGTGACAGGCATGCTTAGCAAATCAACTACATGCAACAGCTTTGGTATGGCCTGAGAAGCGTTAAAACCAAATGCGTCCTTATGACATCCATTACTTAAGGTGGATTTCTGAAATACATAAAGCAGACTCTTTTTAACTGTGTTGAATACCCAAATGGATCACAGAGATATTCTTATCTGATTTTCCTGTATAATGCAAGGAGGTTCTCTGTAGTTTGGGATCTCAATAGTTGGCCTTTACAAGAGCTTGTTTTGAGTTCCTTATAAATTTTGCCAAGCTCAGTATTTGGGATGAAAATTCCTATGCTCTGTCTCTGCCTTAGGCTGATTATTATTATATTTCATGTTTCAACTGAAAGTATTTAGTCACTTCAGGAAATAAGATTGAGGAAAGACATGTTTTGCTCCTGTTAGAAGGAAAACAACAAGAAGAAAAGAAAAGAAAGCCTTACAAGAATTTTGCTGAGCAGCTCCTGTGTCTCTGTTTTTCAAAGCAATAGTTTGTAATTTGGAAGGTAAGGTTCCCTGTCATCCTTTTGTAGATCTCATGAAAAACCACACAGCTTTTTGCCTAGACTCAAGAGTTTGAAAAGTGTTGTATGCTTATGCTCAGCACAGAGTCCCCAGAATTTGGAAGTCTAACTCTGGGCAAAGATTCCTCTTGCTATTTGCAACGGGCAAATTCCAACTCAGGGCAGGTGGGCTGAGTCAGACTTTTATTTTTCCACTGCTGCTCCCAGATGTTGTGGGCTATTGTGGGATCAGGCACAGGAACTAAGTTCAGGTAGCACTGTCCTGGGGCTCCAAATGCAGGCAAAGCAAGGGAAGAAGGGGAAAGAAGTAGCCTAATGGAAATAGGGAGGACAACTAGTCACTGGGGGGCAGAGGAAAGAGTGAATTGAGACAGATTGACTGTGCAAAAACTTCAAAGAGAGGTGGCATGTGAACACCTAGAAAGTGAAGGGAACACCTTTGTAGGTGAAGGAAAACCTTGAAAAGCAGGAACTGGCTGCAAAGAGAGGTTGGGAGGCAGAGATGAAGGACAGCAGACAGTTTGGACACAGCAGGGACAGGAGGGCAGACATGGAGGGGAGGAGAGGCACAGCAGGACATGACTTTCCAAACTAGCTAAGAGCAACCTTGTGGAAGACTCATTCTCTCTGGACAAAGACAAAACTGTCAGTGTTCCATTCTCCATTGGCTCGGGTTCACTGAGAGGATGACAATCTACTATGCCAATACTCTCAGCTCCTTTACCTCACTTCACTGGTCCATGTGTCTGAGCCCAAACACTGTATCTGAAACTTCCAACTCTGCAATTGACCTGCAGCCATAGAGCACCAGAAGATAAAATTGCCTTTCTTTGTCTTACTGTGATTGAAGAAAAAAGATTGCACACAGAAAACCATATTAATATTCGAAGCATGCACACTGAAGGGACAAGCTAAGGACACTCAGTTTAGTTAATGTCAGAATGATTCAGGCAAAACTGAAGGGGATGGTGCTTACTGGTGCTGCTCCGGTACAGCTTGTGCCTATCTTGCATAGAGTTTTGTGCTGCCCTTGAGGATCACTTGTGCATTTTTCCACTAGACTCCTCTGCACTCACAGCTATTGCCCAGGAGTAGAAAGAGCTGGTGCAAACAGACAAGGCTTTTGCAGCAATGATTCATTTCTAATGCAGTACAGTGAGTAAACAAAGGAGAATGTAATAGAGTTTGGATATGGGAAACTCCTGAAGTACAGTGCTATGAGAGGTATATTAGCTGTAACATGGGTAGTGAAAGAAATTAAGTTCTTGGATAACAAAAAATCCAAGTATTTAAAGCAAAAACTAATGGTTATTTAAAAGAATATTAATAAGGAATCAATCTCATTAATGGAAAAAAACTTTAAAGAGCCACAAGCTTCAAGGAGGATTTTTTTGAGCATCTGCAGGCAAGAGTCTCACTGAAAGCAATGATCTTTTATCACAGCTCACAGCTGAGCTGTTCCTCTGATCTTTGCTGGTGGAAAGACACCATTTATGCAGTTTCTTAAACCCATAGCTTTCAGATCACCTAGCTTTCCAGTAGCCAGAGTAAAGCTTCCTCTAATGGTCACTCTTGTATTTTTATCTTAATCTACCTGATGGTAACTGTTATTTTAACCCAAAAGTGTAATTGCACTATGATTGCCGTAAAGAATAAGAGATAATACAAAAATAATAATTTGTTATGGAAAAAGAGATGAATGAGGTACACAACAAGGAAACTGAAAGCCACATAACAAAGCAACTAAAAGCTTTATGTTTCTATTATTTCATTCTTTCATGAGATGATGACTGACAGTAATTGGAAGACATCATGGATCCCTTAATGCACCAACGGGATCTCCCTTTACATTTAAGTGAGGTGACCTTTGTTTCATAGCAGTCTGTTATTCTGTTCTTCTGCCTCTTCAAAATAAACCTCATGTCAAGCCAAAATAATTGGTTTCCTGCAACTTCTCCTAAGGTAGTCCACCAAAAACTGCTGAAGCATTAGCATCTAAACTAGCAGAGGAGCTGAGTAACACCAGTGATGGGCTGAACATAGTAATCCTGATGGACATCACAGGTTGGCTCAGTCTGGGGATGCACAAGTCCCATGGTCCTGCAAATCTAGTGGCACAAGGAAGGAGCTGTAGAGCAGCACTTTCTGCAGGGGACATAGGTAGGAGCACAAAAGTATAAAACACAAAATGTTTGTACTTTGCTGTTGTTTGCTCTAGTGTGAGCTTTAGCTGGTCTGTCACTGTAATGTAAGTCAATTAAAAGTCTGCACATTCCACACATTGCTGGGGCTTAGAATGGCTGGTCACTCAAAGCAATACTATTCTGCAAACACATCACATGCATCTGTAGGCTCATCCCTGAAGTCTGCTTCCACAGTTTGAGTTAACTTTTACTTATTTTTGAGGTTTGGTTAACAGAATAGTGATAAAGAAAATGAACAAATGAAAAAATATAGTATGCAGAATCACACAAGAGATCGTAAATGGCAGTTTTAATGATTATCCTACAGGAAAAAACATTGCATCTAAATTTTTACTTTGTGTGATATATGATGCTATAATGTATAATGAGTTACTTTAGAACGATAGCCATGCACTGTTTCTTTCCTTGCTTTAGCTGTTAACACATACATTTCTGTGCTAATGTGATAGTATTCTTCGAATGAGATAAAAAGGAAGGATGACTTAGCCACAGCCACACTGTAGCAAACAGAATCAATTACCCCCCTGCCCCAAACAATTTAATTGATCAATTTCAAATACAGAAAATCTGCTGAATCCAGTCAACTCCTAAAAAGTTCAGTTTCAAAAGCAGGTACCCAATATTCACACAAAATATGCAACAAGCCAGGCAATTTACAAAAGCATTAATCTGTCAAAAGAGGAAACCACCTCTATAAACATTCACATTTACAACAATTACTGTTTGTGCAACATGTTACCATTCAGATAACACAACACATGTTGCACACTCTTATCCATGTTTTATGGCCAATATCTTTTACCAGCTACTGTTTGTTGCTCTGTTTACTAGTGCCATATCACAACAACAATCCATTCTCCTAGACTTAGCAATGACAGATGTTGGGGTATGTACACACAGGATATTTTTTGCTCAACACCACAGGACGCCATACCATGGCTCTGTGCAGTACAGAAACTGATAATGCCAAAAGCCCAGTTCTTAGTGGCTCTGAACTGGAATAATGTTATAGCACCTTGATTTATTCCAGCAGACACCCTTAACCCATGCATCTACAGGTACCCTTTTAATTTCCTGATCATTTTCCAGGGAAGGAAAATGATATCTCTTCCACTAAGGGCTTATGTGCAGACACCCTAATAGACAGTGTTCTGCTGTGAATCAGTCTCTCATTTATTTGGTAAAAACTTTCCAATTACTAATTAGATTTTCAGGACAAGAACTCTTCTATTCCCTTTGTCTTGAATGGAAACTGGGCACTAGCACAAACATTTCTCTCTTAAAATAGCAATATTTCATCTATTTAACTCTCTAAAGCTAGAAACTCAGCAGCTAACCCACTATAGAATGTCAAATGTGCATAAAACATAAATTAGGTTGTTGAACAACAGTTACTGGGCTTTATTGCTGGATTTGGATTTTTCAAGTTCTTCCCCTTCAAAATATCTACTCTCAAAATTGAAGTAATGTCATTAAGCATAGCAGACTAATTGGCAGGCTTTTCAGGGAGTAGGCAGGTAATGGTGAGTTGAGTTTTTTTAAAAGGGCTCATGATACATATGCTGATTTAAGACTAACTTTACTTAAAGTGGATAAAGTGTGTGAATAAGAGTGTGAAAAATCTGAAGTCAGAATAAAAATAAGACTAAAAGAATTTAGCTTTTCACTTTTTAAAAATAAATACCTGAAAAGTGTTGATGTGGAAGTCTCAGACTCCACACATGATTCAATATGAATTCGGCAAGAA
>VZRE01003657.1:6500-21139 GCA_013396775.1 Cephalopterus ornatus
GGCCCGCGGAGAGGCGGAGAGGCGGCTGGTAGCGCTTGGCGGGGCCGGGCCGCGGGCGGACGAGTGGTGGGTGGAAAGTTGTCAATGAGCCGGCAGTGTGCCCTTGCGGCCGGGAGAGACGGTGGTATCCTCGGGTGCATTGGGGAGAGCGTGGCCAGCAGGTCGAGGCATGTGATCCTCGGCCCGCTACTCAGCCCTAGTGAGGCCGCATCAGGAGTTCTGGGATCCTTAGTACGAGAAGGACAAGGAGAGGGGCCAGCAGAGGCCATGAAGATGATGAGGGGCCTGGAGCATCTCTCTTATGAGGAGAAGCTTCGAGAACTGGGCCTGTCTAGTCTAGAGAAGAGAAAACAGAGGGATCTAATTAATGCATGTACATATCTCAAAGGCGTGCCAGACTCTGTTTGGTGGTGCCCTGCAACAGGACAAGGAACAATTGCAATAAACTAAATAGCAATAAACTAAGCTTAATAGCAGTAAACTAAAACACAAGAAGTTTCACC
This sequence comes from Cephalopterus ornatus, assembly GCA_013396775.1. Classification (NCBI taxonomy): domain Eukaryota; kingdom Metazoa; phylum Chordata; class Aves; order Passeriformes; family Cotingidae; genus Cephalopterus; species Cephalopterus ornatus. Next base: position 7,004 of record VZRE01003657.1, read on the forward strand.
TCAATATTGAGGAAAACGTTTTTTACATTGAGGGTGGCAGAGCACTGGAACAGGCTGCCCAGAGAGGTTGTGGAGTCTCCCTTTCTGGAGACATTCAAAAGCCACCTGAACATGTTCCTGTGCCACCTGCTCTAGGTGACCCTGCCTTGGACTAGATGATCTCCAGAAGTCCTTTCCAACCCTAACAATTCTGTGATTCTTGAGATGGGGCTGTGCTGGTGCAGGGCAGCATGGATGCGCACTGTGATTGTCGGGGGTCCTCTGCAGCAGCACCCAGCTCATGGCATCTCCTGCCTGTTGAGACTCCTCATCCAGCCCTTCAGGCAGTGAAGCCCAACCTCCCCCTCTCCCTAACATGTTTGGGGTGGTAGAACTCATGATGGATGTTTGGGATGGAAGAGTGATGTCTGCAGAGCTGCTTGTTGCCAAAAAGGGCACCCACCCCATGGAGACCTGGACAGGGGCAGAGTGAGGATGTGCCTGCAGCACATCACAGACACCCTGTGACCCAGATGAGCACTCACTGCTGTACCAGGCACCCCTCTGTCCCTCACAGGTTCCTCTCTCTCTCCTCACCTGCATCTTTTGAAACTCTTGAGGGCTACCTGCATGAAATGAGGTGAGCAGGCACGTAGGCCGAATGCTGGTACGTGTTTATCAGGGAAAACAGCCCCTGACACTATACACATAGCTAGTTTATGAAACTGCTTGACGTGTTTTTTGTAACACCCTGACTTCTTGTCTGCTAGCCCTGTTTGCTGGACCTGTTCCACTACAAGCTATTTTTGTCCATATTTTGTCACTCTCCACTGTGTTTCTTTAGCTTTCTCTCAAGTGAGCCATTCTTGACCACTGCAGGATGTGTCCTTCAGCAGTAATTCGGGGGTGCCTATCTGTGACATGCCCCACACTTCCCTTGTTCCCACAAACAGACTGAGCATAAACATGGCCCCAACAGGGAAAGACTCACAATGCCTTGTGGTGGGACTTGGATACCCCTTCTTCTAGGGGTCATTTGAAAATCTCTGCCAAAATCCTGTGTTTCCTTTGGGTTTCTTTGCTTAAAGGTGTGGAAGTTTTCCGCCCCTAAGAGCTAGCTGGCAAGCAAATTAGTGTTCTCATTAGGGTTAATGTATTTAATTTCCACTCCTAACATTCCATTTGTTTTTTTCCTGTTAGCATTTAACTGCTCTGATACAAACCCACTCCATGTGAGCTGTCCAAGTCTGTCTGCTTGGTGGAAAACAGAACTGTTCTCATCTGAGTAGTGTTTGTGGGAAGGAACACTGAAGGTAAAGCAATTCTGGAAAACAAAAACAGGACACTTGAGGGCAGGACAGCTCCAAAATGCAAACAAAAAGTGGATTCATAAGCTGAAATCCAGCAATCTTGTATTTCTTTATGAAGTATTCTGAGACTTGCGGCTCTTAAAAAGCACAGTAAAATAAACAGTGGATTAAATGGAGCAGAACCATGCAACTCTATTTGAGAGGGTTCCAAAGCAGAACAAATACAGTGTCTTTTGGCACCTCTAGAATAGTGACCAGTTGTGGTTACTGATTCAATGATACTCCTCACTTAAGTAGACTGGATAACCCTGAAGTCTGGGCTAAATTGGAATTCGCATAATTATGCTGCTTGTTATGTTCTCTTCCATTTTCAATTATGAAAATTATTTGGTACTCTTCTCCCTAAGCTGTTACTTAACTATTCTCTGATGTGAAATGGTTGCTGTATTTTACAGCACAGGTGGGAGGTTTTAATTGTAGGAGAATTCATTAAATTAGTTTGTTGGTAGCATGACAAATCAAACCCCTCAGTCCTAACAGTGAAATATAACAGAGCTAGCAGCAAAGCTAGTGTTACTGTTGCTATGTGCTTTCTAGTCTAGTTTTCATTTGCTTATAACTGCCAATCGTTGGGTGTCTGCTTCCAGCTGTTTTGTTTTAGTTTGTTTTGGTTATTTTGTTTTGTATTATGATTTGTTTGCTTTGGTTTTGGAAAGTTCCATTTACAACAATCGAGCCAACTACAAGGATGAATTTAGGGGAGAATACATGGGTTTGTCCATTATAAACATAAGCATTTCACTGAACAGCCTCTAGCATCTCTCTGCTTTGCAAAAACAGCTTTCAAATTTGGCAAGCAAATTGCTTTAGTTTCAGGGGTATGTTTTTTCATCTTCATGAAAATGTGACCTGAAGAGAAAAAGGGCTAAAAATGTTAAGTGGAGGCTTCTTAAAATTGCACAGCCCAGTCCCCAGAAACTTCCACCTATGTTGATCATATGTGACCTTGTGTTAAAGGACAGTGGTGTTAAAGGAACAGAAGGTTGTTTTCAAAGGCTAAGAAGAGTGATGTACAACCTGTTGGGCTGAGTTTTTGGGTCATTACCCTGCCGTCCTGAGGTGTCACTTCCTTGAAAATTTATTATGAAAGCTTGGATCCAGAATCATCAATCAAATAGTAAAAGGCAGAGATACTGTTTTTTATAGTAACCATGAAGTAATCTGACAGCCAGTCACATAAACTAAGACCTTTTCTATGAACTAAACATATGAACAGGGACTGCAAAGCCTGCAAAGGAAAAAGAGATGGGTCCTTGGGCAGTGATTTCATGGGAGATAGTGCTCAAATTTAAAAGTTCACTGCTGCCAAAAGGGCCTCTTCATTTCCAGTTTTGCTTCTCAGACCGTTATTTTGTGCAGTAATTGTTGAGTTTTGCTCCTTCTCTCCCAGTCCTCATCGAATGAGTCAACTCAGTAGCCCAGCAGAAACATAACCAGGCAGAAAAATGCATCACTTTCTGCTGAATTCATTCAATCAGTCATTTGTTTCAATTAGCTAATGCAGGAGGGCCTACAAAGCGTCAGGGCATAAAGGAAGAGCTGTGATTGCATGACTGGGTGGGAGGCTAGGGAGACCCTCTGCAGGCATCTGCAAAAAAGGATGAGATTACCTGTAGCTGTGCATTTTCTTTGACTTGTCATGGAACTTTGCCTGAAATGCAAGAAAGCATTATGTTATGGCATCGACTGAAATTCTTGGTAAGTTCAGCAAAATGCAACTCAGAATTATGGTTGGTCAGTGGTATCTCAGGAATCTTCCTAGATACTGAGTCCAGTGAACACTGAAATAAGGTACGTGCCCACAGAAGCCTTCCTGTGCACCTTGGGAGCTGACAATATCCACAATTTTAGTGTGAGATCTCCAGAGGAATTAGGTTCTAGCTACATGTAATAGTGAAGAGATTAATAGGAACAAACTGCAAGAATTGGGTTGTGATATGCAGTGATTTGGAGAGCATATGTAAAACTGTTTCTGCCCGTCAGGCATAGTCAAAAGGCTGTAGCTGATGTTAAGAGTGAGTGATTAATCTGCTTTGGGTTCTGCTCAGTGTAGTGGTTTGGTTTTCCTAGCTAAGTTCTCAAAAGCTGATAGACTTCATCTTCTGAAGAAATGGAGGTTTTCCTCTTCAGTATCCCAGGAGTCCTTGGTCTAACTAAATTCAGATTAGGACCACTAGCTGTGCTCTGCTTCTGAGATATCCCAAATTTCCCATCTTTTTAGTAAGTATGTGGATTTGAAAGTGGTTCAGGAAGTCAGAGTGAAATCTCGAGGGATTTCAAAGATATTTGAAGTGGCTTGTTTATCATTGTGTGGTGTTTTCAGCTATTTGAAAATAACTCATGAGGATGAAAGTTTCTTGGGTCGAAAGAGGAATTTTTGTGTGTTGTATGTATTTTCAGACCCTTTCGCTAATATTTGTCATCCTGTGAAAGTTATCAGATCTCTTATACCTCTCACTGCTTGGTACAGAGGGATTTCTTTTCTGCTGCACATACTGAGAGACAAGAGTTTTCCAGACAACAGCTCACTGAAGGACAGAGGCACAGGATCTCGTGCCCTCTCCAGATTTGCCAGATACACTGAGTCTAACCTAAAACCTATATATGCCTCAAAGCAGCTTCTTGGGCTGAAAAATAGTTTGAAGCTAGGGAAGTTTTAGAATGAAAGTTCATATATACATGCCCTGTCCTTACTCTTTCCTAGGCACCAGTTCATGCCCAGTGTTCTTGCTCTTTCTCTTTTGCCAATGGCTGTTGACTGAGACAGGAGCATGAGCTGCTGGACCTTGTCCAGGTCAAGTATGGGCAAGCCTGTGGACAGGAGTATCCACATCATAGGCATCCTTCAGATCAGTCTCACACTAAAAAGAAGGGAAAGTAAGATACAACATCCCTCCCAGGAGGAAGAGGTCTGTGAGATCTTAGCTTTATGGGTTACACAGAGAGTGGCTCAAGCTGTGATTTTGCAATACCTTATTTCAGTTGCTGATCTCCCCATTCTCAGTAACTTCCTTGAACCACGTCTGGCATTCAGTGAACTCTGTGCTGAGCCATGATGATAAATCATTAGAAAATTTAGCTCACTGTTGACATTTCTGTTCTGGAACTGCAGGCTGAACTCTGATCCTTAGAGCTGATTCTTGTTCATGTGTTGAAGAGGGGAGTGGAAGGTGGAGGGGCAGTCCGACTCAAACCCACATCCCATACTCTCAGGGGTCAAACAGAAGGGAGTGAGGCTGCCCACAGTATGAGCCTCAATTTGGAGAGAGTAAACGTGATCAGAATTTATAAAATTAAGGCAGTGGGTAGAATGAATAAAGACTGTTGTTCTCCAAATCCTGCAGAGCTAGAACTAGGGGCAGTCACTGAAACCAGTAGGGGATTGGTTTAAACAAGATAAAAGGGAATATACTTTTTTTTTTTATGTAGCAGGTATAGTGAACCTGTGGAATTTGCTGCCAGCAGAGGTTTTGGAAGCAAATAGGTCAGCACTTTGGAAAGGAGACAAAATTTAAATGGACTGCATGTTCATAAAGAGATGCTAGAAAGAATGAGTATGAATATGCTCCTTAGCATCCCTAATACCGTGATTATGGGTGCTGGAGGTGAGTATAGGAAATGTATATGCCTGGCTTGCATGTTCTCTTTAAACAGTATTTCTTGTTATTAAAGAAAGGATACTGGGAAGAGCTGGATGTTGGTCTAACCCACAGGACATCCCTTGTGTTCTTTTCAGAGATCTAATTTTGTGTCCACAAGTATGCAAGGACAAATGTGATGTTAGTAGCAGTTTATATTTTATATTTTGAAGGTGATGTCTCAGAGTTCTCTTACATCAGTGAAACTTGAACCTTAGATCCCTAACACCGCATTGTGTCCTACTGAGGATACACACAGGTTTAGGACAATCCTTATAGTATTGGCACTTAGAAAGGGACCCTTAGACGAAACTACAGCCCTCCTGATAGTGCACTTTCCCCCTGGGATCCTTCTGCTCTGTCTGCACAGAACTTGATGAATACTCATGTCTCAGGAAAGATTTCGTAAGCTGTGATAGAATTTCCCCCAGGATATCAGTGTATTATGGAAATATTGTTTGAGAGTCTTCTGCTGGAAAACATCTAGTGCAGCTGAAGGAGAGAGAGTGCCAGATTAGACAGATTACTAGGCATGAATCCCAGCCTTTATTTGTATGAGTATTCCTTCTGCCTTTAGATAATCACATTAACATCAGGAGTATTGCTTATACAAGTACTACTGAGAAAAAGTGGTGAACAGGCTTGGGCCCTCAAAGCGATGTTCTTCTAGAACTTTCCTAGTGAGATTCTGACCTTGTTTCCTCATCAGAGCTCATTAGAGTTGGTACGTCCGGTAAGGAGGACCACCCACTACTTAACAACCCCTAATAATGATTACCAAACCATCTTTTACATCTATTAAAAGTAACATTTTTAACAGTTCAGATGTTGTTTTCCTTCCCCTTCCTAAGCTCTTCCCACACTTAGATACATGAGTACTGTATTTCATGCTTGGTTGATTATGGAGCCAGATCTTTTGTCTCTGCTGAGGGTTTTTTTTGCTGCTTCTCGAGTGCAGATGAGCCAGAAACCTTCCACAACCATGTTCTGGATGAGCCCCCAGTGGGTGGTAAGACTGGTATCTCATGGTGGTTGTCATGAGGCAGCGTGGGTTAGGATATGTCTCTTGCCAAACCAGGCAGGAGGAGCACAGCTCAGTGAGACCTCAGGGATCTCGCCTAATAACAGCAGTAACCTAATTGGAAAAGAAAAAGAGAAAAAAGCTATCTTCATTTTTTTGTGGCTGATGATACTCGAAGGATTACCACTGTGAGTGCAAAGGGAGGATTATAAACATCAAATTACAGAAATTGTTTACATGTCTACTGTTGTGTGCAATCGCCGAATCTTGGAAAAAAATGAAGTAATTTTTATTTGTACACCTAAGAGGAGAAGCCAAGTTAAAGCACTTATATAGATCAACCTCAAAAAATGAAAGTGTGAGAAAAATAACACCAACAGTACTGGAACTTAAAATCCAGATTTCAAGCCAAACATCTACGAAGGAAGAAGTATTCCATGGAAAATATCATATTCTTGCTGTCTTTCTGACCACAGAGTTACACTCATTATGGTAAAGCTATAATTACAGCCTTGTGAATACAATGCTGCAGACAATGGCCTGTCAGTGTTTTTCCACTATAAACTCTCATGTGAGGTTTGCAATTTTGTGAAGTACAATTATCTTTGGCTGGGATATTCAGCTACAGTCTCAGCCCAGAAACTGGACTGTGTGTTTGTGTGTTTGTTTCCTTTACCAGGTTGTTCAAAGTTCATTGTTTGGTAAATGTTAGAACCTTTCTGATTGCTCGTGTGCTTGTGTCTTATCTATACTGCAAGGATGTGTGGAAAGTTTGCTGTCTCTGGTAATGCCTCACTGCTGGGCAACATTCAGGACTGTGAGGCAATCACGGAGTCCACACTTTGGTCCAAACTGCCTACGTTTGTATCAGTGTTGTTTGGAAAAGTCAGGACAGAAGCATTATAGCAAATTAGCGCTGACCCAGGCATTCACAGCAAAACATCCTTTAGGGAATACTAGAGTATGTTATTACAGCTATGGAAGGAGGGAGAATTGGCCAGGCTGATTAAGTGGGTAAAATTGAAGAGACTTGTCTGTCTTACAGAAATTCTGAGTTGATGTTACAAACCACCCCCAATCCTCTGCCAAAACCTGTAGGATTAGTGAAACACTGCAATAACTGTTGTACAGTTATGATTTGGATTCTTTGGTGGGGCTTAGCTAAGGTTATTCTCTGTGAGATTGTGGTAATTCAGATCCAAATCCAGCTCAGTTTGCTTTTTTCACAGATAACTCAAAGGGAAGGTATGGGGCCAGCAGTGAGTGCTGATCTCCAAAGTGAAATATAACAGCATGATTAATTACAAATGCTAACCATGTAACATCTGCATATGAACTCCTGGGAAATAGGTCTGAAATAACCGTATGTGTTATGTCTTAGTTAAAAATAATTATTTTGAGACAAATATTGCTTGCACTTAGGGGATCTCACCTGTAGTTAGATATGATTCACTAAACATGAATTTATTCTGCGTCAATGCTCTGGAAGAAAACATGAAATCTTTGTGCTACAGATATCTTTGGTTGCTTAAGCAACTTGTTAGACGTTGCAGGGAAAAACTGCTGAGTTCACACAGATTAAAATAAATATGGATAAAAGCAGTTTATTGCTTAATTGACAGTGTGTATTTAACCAACAATCAGTGAACTGTGCATACAAGATCAGTAATACAAGTAGGCAAACCATGCTAGAAATTTCTAAACAGTCTCCTGTGACTAATCCCGAAGCCTTCTTAGTGTACACATCTGCACACACAAGAAACACTCAGGCACACGTAAGCACAGAGCTGGGTGCACACCCTCACTCATGGGTAGTATGGGTTACAAAAGCACCCGCTCCCCAAAGATTGCAGACTTCCCTGTTTACACATGACTCCTGGAGGAGATATGGATCCTCTACCTTTTTGCAGACCCCTGCAGCTCTCGAAAAGTCATGGGCTGAACCACCTGCCCTTGAGGCAGTTGTTTCCCCTCCAAGGTCTGTCCCTTCTGTTACGAGTTTTCACACATCTTTTGTATTTCTTTTCAGTCTGGCTCCTGCCTTGTACCAAGTCTTTTTGTAATTCCCCAGTAACTGTTTAATCTGGTTGATAATCATCTTCTCTAACATGATCAGTTTGGGCCAATGCTGACAAGGCAGTTTTGTGTGTTTCATACATGGACACACACAGATACACACTTTGGACACATCTTGATCTTCACAGCTGACATTATCTATGCCATTTGTCAAGAGGGGTGCTGTACATGCCTGTCAGGTCCATAGTGAGGGGGAGCTCTGCTTGGGGTGCACCTGGGCCACTGGAGCAGGGAGAGCAAGCAGCTCGGCCAAGCAGCTGCTTGCAGCCATGTGGCTGACACTGCTCAAACCAGAGTGAGTTGTGATATTCTGGATGCATCCCACATAGTTGAAGGTAATGATAAGCGGGCAAGCAAAGCTATTTCCTGGCATCCTTTAGGCTTCACAATCCAAAAATGAAATTAACAGTTGCTTTACTAAATGTCTTTTGAGCACCTATTATGATTCTCAATAAAGGCATCATAAATGGGACAGAAACAGCAAATTGGATCACTGGAAAAACTCTGCAGAGAGACCATCTGGGCCTGGTGCTTTACGAGATGGTGAAGAATTTACATTTCACACTCCCACAGTTTACATTTTCTGAGATGATAAAGACATTTGGATCATTTTATTTTTTGGATGTTTTACATAAAATGAAGAGCCATGATTGAAACTGGAACTGGAATCAGGAAATAACCAGACTGTGTACAATGTGATAAAGTGCTAACAAAGGCCACGTGTTATGTGATTAATTTAGTATAAATGCCAGTTATGGATTTGATTTGTCAGCAGTTGGCTTGGATTTTGTGATTACTGGCCAATAGTTTAACTGATGATTTGATCTACAACAGAATCCTCAACTTTTGGGAATGAAAGAGGGTTGCAGTGATAATGAAATGCATTAAGAATACACAGAGCTGTTAGCTGCTAGAAAGGATACTGATATATTCTGGTGTCTTCAAGTAACTGATGAATAGCCTTGTCTCTCAATACAGTATGATTTATGGTGGTAAATCAAGAACGGGGGATAGAACCATGGGACTGCTGTTGATTCAGTATGTCTTCAGGCAGCATTTTTGAACTGCAGATACAGAGGTAAAGAAAACTCTGGGTCTAACTATAAATATATACTGCAAAGTATGGCACCACTCTTGCCTCTGAGTCAATGTCTAATCGCTGTTCTTGGCATATCAGCACTGAGCCACGGGGAAGGGCCATCTGTCAGAAGTAATTGAAAATGGAGGCACTGACCATCTGTAGGTATTTAAGGTCTCCTGACAGTTTTTACAAGATGAAGGATAATCCAGTGTTATAATTTATTGTATGTGTACCTATTATCCTCTACATTTTTCAAAGGACTACATTATTCTTGATCTGTTGTCTTTCACTTCTGTAGCCTGTCTCTTTATGTCACAAACTTATTTTCCCCCCCTCTCTGCAGTTCAGTGTTGGCTGAAGTGACCCCTGTAAATCTTTGTAAGTTTGAGAATCTTTCAAAAGATGTGCTATGTAAAGTACAGGTCACTGTTATTGTTGGAGCTAGCAAGAAGCTTTGCCTAGAGCCTTAGGATTTAAGTGGCTAAAATGGAATTCAGATCTAGTTTCTACTTTGTGAGAGTCAATGAGTGCTATATTCCATTGCTGTCTCTTGTCCATATAGTGTAAATGATTTGGCAAATGCCAGCTCTATTCCAGAGAAAAGATGTGTAGATGTGTAAAGGTACTGTGACTGCAGACTTCCTGTATGTGCACAGCTATAGCTGGTTAATAATACATAATAATGTACACTATTTGTAGGATCAAACTCTTGATTTTATGAAGCAATTAAGAAAGATTTGTAATGCTTACTTTACATGTTGAACAGCTGAATTTTATTTAAACGTTTATTGAGTGTGTCAGTGTGAAGGAAGCCAGCTCTATCATATGCACACACACAGAGTAAATTTGCTTTCTTCCAGGAAAAAAAAAAGGTTGTTTGAATATTTTTGTTAATTATCTTTCTCACACAGGCACTCAAATACTGTACAGGTGCCGAGCTCACATGGAGAGAAAGGAAAGATACAGAGAATTTTAAATAAAAATGCAGTCCCAGCAGGATTGGAAGTACACTGCTTTGAAATACAAAGCCAGAACTTTATTATCAAAGCTAAGCAAATTTTCTGAACATATTCAAGGTGGTGTTATGGTAAGTGAAGGAAGCCTGTGAAGTTGCTTGGGGTTGTTTGAGAATAAAAAGTAAAGTACCTTTACGTTTCAGCAGATGGTTGGCAGAAATCAGAACACAGTCTGTTTTTCTGGGCAGGATCTGCATGCATGCAGACCACAGAGAAAGGAGACTAATGGCTTGTTTGCTGTGCATCCTTGTGCTCTTTATAGGCAAACACTCCATGGTGTTAGGCAACGGGGAGTTGAGTATGGGATGTAATATGGAGCACAGGGCAGCTGACTATGAAAGCTATGTATTTGTGTCCCAGGGAGGCAAGGCAGGGAATACGCAAAGGTGTTCCACGCTTTCCATGTAGCATCTTCCTCCCTCATTTGATCTTAGTACAGAAGTGCCAGGAGAAGAGTGGAGGACATGGGAGCTGCTGAGTAGAGAATTAGAGACTGTCTATGGCATGCTCAGCCCCGGCACCTTAGAGGCATGGTGGTGTCAGCAGCCCTGAGTCCCGCAGCATGCTGGTACTGGCACACCTGTGTAAAGCACTGTGATTTGGACCAGGAGAGCCGTGACCATCTGCCTGTTCATTTTCAGAGCTGGAAGCTGGCAGCTGGTTGTAGTGCTAGAAGGAAGGTGACTTTGTCACCTCCCTGTTCCTGCCACCTCAAGAGCCTGCCTCTAAAGGCCTGAAATGAACTGCCAGAAAATATCTGTGAAAGACTGACTTTGTCTTAGAGTCAAAGTGTTCTTCTCCACCACCAGAGGATATGGAGCAACTGGTTTTGCTTTCCAAGAGGGGGAAAAAAAAAAAAAAGTCTGTCTGGGTTTTAGTGATACTTTTCTTCCTTCAGAAGCCTTTTGAGGTGGGAACAACTGTGTGGATCCTGTGTTAGAATAATTACTCTGACATGAACTAGCTATCAAACTCATCACTGGAGTGAGTATCTGAGCTATTCTTGGGCACCATGTTGTCTCACAGAAGCTACTGCTGCCCATCACATTCCTACTGCTGTTTACTGTGTCCAAGGGAAGGAAGAGATTTGCGCTTTTTTAGGGTTGGTTTGGAGGCTTTATAGAGGAAGGAGGTAAAATTGATTCAGAGCCCCCAACCTCGGACTATACAAAATACTTGTATTTCCAGCATGGATATGGTGCTCCTGGTCAGATTCATGCTTCTAATACTACAGTAAAGAAATGTACTCCCACAACTTTTGATACTCTACTACTGTTATCTCTAAGTCACTATCATCTCCTGGGTCTAGAAGTGTCTAACCTCAGCCTAGTCCATTAAAAGCTCAGGTGATCCGAATTCCCTTTTTATAGCTTTGCACAGAGCAACATCTTAGCTGCATTTGATGACAGTGGTTTTGTGAGAGGAAAAATAAGGAAGCAAATTCTAACTCTTGTTTGTGATTTCAACCTCTTTTTGAGAAAAGGTTCAGTGCACTAACATTCAAATGTAACTTAAGGTTCTTCCCTCCTATTTTTGAAGATTACTGTGCATGTGTATTATGGAAGATGGATGTTATTAGCACAGAACAGTGTGGTTGTTATCTATTATACTATGCTATATTTACTGAGAAAATTTTAATAAATAAACCACAGACTTGAACCTCTGAACCCTTCTAAACCAGCCAATTCCCATGAGGGGTTCAGGAGTTTTTATGCATGAATACTGTGTTCTCATGAGAATTTTATTAGAGCTTGTAGACTCAAAACTGACTAGCAAGAGAATTTATGAGGTTACATGGGAACTATCACATCTTTCATTCCAACACCCTATGAGTTTATAAAATGAACCCTTACTTAAACTGTGTTATAAAATTGAAGAGTGTTAATTCAACTTTAATAAAATATCTATGTTATTAGTGATTTCTCATCAGTTAGCACAGCTGGTTAATTTTACCAACTTTTCAGTTTTCAATTGTCCTAGATTACAGGGTTGGGTAAAGAGTTTTTGCTAAAAATTGGGGGAGGGGGAGGGATGGAAAGGAAGAGGGGAAGGTCAAAAGTTACTAAATGCATCCAAGAACCCTTGTCAAGATGGATAATTGGAAGGGTGGATAGTGTCCACTATGTATTTGCTTAGCATCTATTCTGTTTACTCTCTTGAATACTCTCTAAAATTCCTCTTGTGATTTTGTTTAAATTTAGAACAATGTTGAAGTTCTGTAGCTGCACATTATCCCACTTGAAATTTAACTGAAAATGTTATTTTGCATCATATAGTTCATCTGGAAAGCTGCCTAAGCCAGGAATTGAGGTCTTTGGTAGTGAACTACAGAGGAAGTGGTCTAAGCAAGACTCCCTTCTGGGGATATTCCAACATTTTATTACACTGTGTGTACTAATGAGTAGAGAAAAGGACTGAGAGCCAGGAAGGGCAGAGTTTCAATCAAATGACTCATGATATCGCCTTCAGCAAAATACGTGACCTTGTAATTCAGCCATCTTAGCTGTAACAGTGGGTGAAAATAGGGACTCAGTGTAGCATTCAGGCAGAGGTACAGATGTGCCTGTTTCAGCTGCATTCATGGTCTACAAATTTTTCCTCCTTTGGAATACACAGCATGGGAAGACAGAAGATCTCCTTTGAGCTCAAATCCATGTTGATATGTATTTTTTCTTGAATGAGAGCTTTTAAAACTGTCAGATAGAGGTCAGTCCTTTGCTCAATCTGATTCACCTGTGAATGATCGAATTTCTTGGTGGTGGTCAGGTGTCAGGGAGACCAGGGCACAAGGAGAACAAAGATATACATTTTGAATGGTTGTTTCAAAGCGGATACATTCCTGGTGCAGTTTGCCCGACCAGATGGAGGTGGGAGACTGTCTGGATGGCACAGTCTGGGACACAGGAGCCCAAAAAATGCTGTTTAAATGGTACATAAAGCGCATCAGTTTTTTGAGTGGCACTGGAAACGCTGGCTTGGAGATTGTCCTGACAAACCGCGGTTGTTTAAGATGTCACAGGCTTTGTTTTGAATCAAGAGTAGATCTTTGGTGTGTGGCTAGCACTGATTTAGTTAAGAACAGTCTGTTTCTGCTGCATGCACCTCCATGTGTGTTAGTCCTTATGCCTGACTCAGATCATGGCCCAGGAGCTCCACCTGGGGAGCTTCAGGCTCTCAGCAGTATGTGAAAGCATTCACCCCTCCCCATGATTCTTTGGGATGGAAGGTGCCATACAGAAGTATCAAGGAAAGTTACTTATCATATTTTCTAAATATTTCAGGCCCTAAAAAAGGAACAGGACTGGTTTACTTTACCAAATTCAGAACATCCATTTTATTTCAGTCTCACATTACACATTACGTTCTTACTGTCCTTCAGAAATGTGAGGAAGAAAACCTCATGCGACTTTACTGCTTACCTTATCAGTTTTCATAATGTAAAGAGCTGTTGTGATGGAAAAACACAGAGATTCAAAGTATCCTTGGTTCTTAGTCTAAAGACTTGGCAGAACTGCATTTTCATGACAATTGTTCAAGCATAGGAAAAACATAATAAATACATCTCATGTCTCTAGTCTTTGCTATCTCAGGATTGGAAGGAGTGGGCAAGGTAGATACTGAATTGTCTTTTGTACATCAATTGATCTGTGTATTTTTAGACACTTATACAGAACAGGTTGACTGAGCTTCTTGTGCTTCAGAGAGAAAGTATCCCTGAGCTAACATTTCACTGATCTTGTGAAGATTAAAGTGATCTTGTGAAGATTAAAGGAAGAAATCACATACAAATAGGACTACAAATCACTGAAGTTATTTAATAAGAGAAAAGCACTAGGTTGGCTCAAAACCAATCTGGAAAGGCCCTTTGTTGAAGTTATCCAGCTAATCACATCTGGCCTAATTTTTTTGTATCTTAGAATTAGAATAGAATTATAGAATCAATTGGGTTGGAAAA
>VZRE01003658.1:3618-14077 GCA_013396775.1 Cephalopterus ornatus
AAAAAAAAAAAAAAAAGTTAATAGATTTCTTTCCATATTATGGTATGAAGTCTTTCAGAACATTCTGAAACTAATTAATATCAAACCTTTCACTTGAAGGTAATCAGAGAGGTCCCTTTCACTAAACTACAGGAAAGACATTTCTCAGCCTAGTGTGATCAAACAAATGTGAAAGAGCCAAATCTAATTTGATCTGTTCAGTTTAAATGATTATTTTCACTACTCATCAAACTTGCTGATAACAGGAGACTACCTCATTTTTGTCGAATCAGTAAAATTTTCTTTATAAGACTTAAGCAATTAATTGACATATTTATTTAATGTTCTGCGGACTAAAAAGGGAAGCCAGCAAAAGAGAATGGTTTGAATGGAGAAAAACAGTAAAAAATACTTTTCTGCCAAGCACTATTTCCTCTACTGTAAGCCCTTGTGAGAGGATCATGCCAGAAGAAATATTTTCCCTACATGAGGAATAGATTGGTGCTGCTGAATCAGAGTTGTGCTGGGCTCTATGCTCCAAAACAAAAATCCTCCCCCATTCCCTTGACATTTTGTATTTATCACAGACTCTGAATTTTGTTTTATTCATGCCCTCCATGTTCAAAGCCCCAGTTCACAGCTTTCATTGAAGGAAACAGCTGCCAATGCCACTTGCCCTTGAAGATGTTCAATGTTTCAGGTGTATTGAAAAGTCTTTTTGTAATGTTTTGCATAGGCTATTGCATGCATTTCTCTTAAAACCTCAAAGTCTAATTAGGAAAAAAAACCCCTGCTGATATTTGGCCTTCATGCTTTTGAATATGCTTGGCTATAAAGCTTTAAAATAGTGCTCACAGTATGCCAAGAGATGTGAATTAGGTCTTTATGCTTCATTCAAATAGGGTGTTTCCAATTTGTGCTTATTTTTCAAAATGAATATAGGCTGTGATCATTGAAGCCAAATTTCAGCATTCTATTGCTTCTAGTTTTGAAAGCCCAGTAGACTCTGAAAAAATACCCACAGAAGAAGTCAAAACTGTGTAGATTAAGAATATAGAGCCATATATTTGCAGTTATTATGAAGCTGATGATCAGTTTAGTATGCAACTGCTAATTTTGACTGCCTCTTTGAATGGTGCTGCTTCTTTGCATTTAATCTTTATCAATCATTTGTTGTTGTTATTGGAGGGACTGAAGGTATTAGAATTGCCCTTCATATTCCCTGTTCTCTCTCCCTGCAACATATTTGGTGGCTTCTATTGCTTTAGGGGTTTTTTTGTGCAAAACATTTATAGTGCTAAAAGGGTTTTTGTGGGCTTGTGGTCCTTGAAAATAACTTCTGAGATAAATACACTTTCCTATTTATGGAAATTTATCTATAAATGCTCCAAAGTGTTTTTTAACTCTGTGATCAGAGCATCTTGCCATATTTATTGACCAGATTAAATGACTAATAACAGTATCAGGTAAGGTAATAAGCAAGCAGATAAGCACTTGGGAATTCGTTCATCATATCAACTAACTGTTTCATATCCAAGCTAAAGCTGATTTTATTTTTTTCACTTAAAGCAGCACAGAAAATGTGGTAACTGGGAGCTGCAAGTTTTTACTGTTTTGTAAAATATTCTGAAGCAGATGTGTAGTGCTTATTGTCTCCTTCCTGGTTCCATAATCATGTAGGTGATCACATCAATGTCTTTTTCATATAAGTTTTCATATTAGTTATCAATCTTTTTTGATAACAGGAGCCATGATGAGAAGCTTCTAGAGGCTAAATATAATGAAGAATTATATTGTGACTTGGCATATGCCTAAAATCTCTCTTCTTACTAACTAGTCTTCAGATGAAGGTAACATGGAAGGGAATGTGGCTTTTTGCTCCATTTTCTTCCAGGGAGCATGAAGTCCCAAGAGACAGAGAGACAGAACGGAGCACTTGGTAACTCCATGCCTGTTGCTGGGCCTCAACATGCAGGATAGCCTTGAGAAGGAAAGGCAGTGCTCTACTTGGGCAGGACACCAGTAAATTACAAAATTCCATGGACAAGCAGTGAGGACTGTAATTTAAATATGATGTCAGACACAGTCTGCCTCCAGGGGCTAATCATAGTGCAGAGTAAACATCACTTTCACTCAGCACTGCTCCAAAAATTGACAGACTATCCCAAATGTTTACTTAAAACTGATAATGCAATGTTCTTAATTTCTTCTTATGTTTTCTTAAATGATTTTTTAATGTCCAGCATTACCGATAATAAACTAGAACTTCTGCTCATTTCATTGAAGTAAGCACATTTATTTTTTTCTCTTCTAGCGCATTGTTTTTGTCTTGTTTCCAATATTATGCACCAACTGTTTGAATCTGTCTGTGACATCTCAACTTCTGAATGATTTGAAATAACATGTCAGTTGAAAAATTGCAACCAATTTTGAACACTTCAGCAGTTCTTCGATTTCTATGCTCCTTGAATGACGCACAAAACAATTTATACCGGCACTTACGGATAAGATGCTTGGCTCTGCAACTGTGTTTAAGTAGAGATCTTGTTTCCTGTAAGAGCCATCTTGGAAGCCTCTGACTAACACTCTGGTCCAGCATATTATATAGTGCATTCTTAATTCTATTATTATCACGCGACACCTTAAGAGAATTTTTATGTATGGTTGTATGTGTACATGGACTTCTATTTAAATCAGTAGCAAAATGTCAAGAAATCTCTCTTCACACCTACTACAGACCTCTGTGTCTGTATTAATATTTTATCTAGTGACCTTATAAATTACTTTTTATATTTAACAAAACAGAGATAGTTGCACACACATGCACACAAAAAAAGCATACATTGTTGTTAAAAAATAGTGAAAAAACATGTGCAAAACAGAAGAAACCCATGCATATTTAGACTCATATAATTTTTTAACATTATCATCTATGCATACATAAACGTTGGAAACATTGTAACAGCTGTGCTTGAGAAAAGATATTCAATGTAATTATGTGAATGACAAAAGTACAAGCTCCGTAGCTGCAGCATGATTTTCATTTTACTTTTTGCTATCAGTTTTTAGCAAGGTGGAGTATTTACTACAATCTTGTATTTCACAAACAGTTCTTGAATCAGTCAAACTCAGCTAAAATTCTCTCCTTCTCTCTGATTCTTACATGACGTTAAACAACATTTCAGCTCCAGTGCTCTCTTTAACAAGCTTCCTCTGCAGCTCTTATTCTCCTGAGCAATGATGACTTTTCTTTGGTAGGGAAGACCTGGGAAATCTCCTGTTAAAATCTGAACTGAAACAAATCTTCAGCTTACATATATCAGACTAATTCCATCAAGGCAGTGAAGCTACATGAGTTTACGCACGTGCAAAATCCTGCCCTGCAAATCTGTAGGGTCTGACATTTCAGGGGCCTTTGTACTCGATCTCTAGGACTCATTTAGTGCTGGAAGTAGAGAGCTTTGCTGGAGCAGAGCCAGACTGCTCCTCAGGAGCAAGAATCCACATATATTTCCAATTAATCCATGATTTCTCTCTCTATTCAGAATGTCAAATTCAAATAAATAGTGCTGTAAAATGTGTGTAACTCTTGGAAATCTATGTGGTTTTTAAAGAATAAGCTGGTGCTGAACTTGTTCTGTCATAGCAGTAGATGTACATTTTATACTGATTATGTATTATCAATGTTTAATTTTAATGTTTTTGTTGTTGCAGTATAAGTTATTGAAGGAAAGGACAGAACTAAAAGAAATAAGAAACACTATTGCAAAATACTAACATTTTTTACAGATGCCTCCTTCTGCCAAGTGTTCGTGGATGTTCCCCTCCATTTAATGCATTTTGAACATGCGATTTATTCTCAGCTCTCAGATGCAAAGAATGATCTTTGAAAAAACAAGAAACACCTGCAGAGAAACTGAATAGATACATTTTGCTGAATTATTTTTTCCCTCAAAGCTCAAACCACTGTTTTTTTGGCCTGTTAGTACCCAGAGCATTTCCTTTAACTCAGTCATACCTAATAAAGTTTAAAGGGTTGGTTTCAGGTTTTCTGGTTCACATTGGCATTTCCAGAAAGGAAATCACACATTATTTTCTTCTGACACAGTTACAGCAATATACAATTTTACTCTCAGCCAGTAAATTACAAAACAGCGTTCTTATGAAGACCACTAGCTGAACATTACTCAAGAGCTTCGTTCATAACTGTTTGGCTGAGGTCCACGAGTGGCATTTTTGTGTACACATCTGCACCTCTGCACACACCTCATTAACAAAGCAGGCGTTGGACTATGCCAATTAATGCTCCAGACTGTATATAAAAGCCAGAAGTAGGATCCAACACAAGTCACTTTCCAGTTCACTCTCCTGCCTTATAGCATGCGAAGAGCTGCACCTGGAAAGAGTGTTGTGTCGTCACCTCTTCTGAATCTCAGCCTGGAGCGTTGATCCTTTAAGCTAAAAAAAGAAGAAAAAAAAGAAACAAAAGAAAAAAAAAAAAGAAAAAAAAAAAGGTGTTATTTCCAACAAAGGTTATTTCCATTATAATATCTGGGACCCCACACATCACTCACAGGCCTCTATGGTATTGTAAAATGAAGAAGCCATTTTATAGACTAAATCATGTATCTCATAGCTTTATTGCATATCCGTGGAAAGTGGCATTCAGTAATAGAAAAAAATGGACAAAAAATCCTGGAATTTATAACCAAAGCTCAAATGAAACCTCCAGTGAAATCTTCCGGCAAAATCATGTGCAGAATCACTTTGCTTTTTCAAGCATCTGTGCAATCACTTTCGCACTACCTTGATGACTTTTAAAATTTTTTAAGACACAGATCACGTGAACCATGAAGCAGCAAGTGGGTAGAGCATTACTAAACACAAAGCCAATAAATATCTTCAAGCTTCATCTGAGACCAGAAAAATAAAAGAAAATGTTACCTAAAGATGAATGTAAAATTACAAGACTGCATAAGAATTGTTGAACAAGGGACTCCAAAAATATAAGGCTTTAAAATAAAAACTAAATTAAATCCAATTAAAAAACCTCCATGTTCCATTAAAAATGTCTTTATAAACTAAATTATCCTGTAGACATTAAGTTTTTTCCTAGAATAGTTTAACTCAAAGTCCCATTGAAATGACTTTTAGGCTTTTCTTGGTTTGGTTTTGTTGTGGGTTTTTTTGTTTGTTGGTTTGGGGTGTTCTTGTTTGCTTGTTTTTGGTGTGTTTGTTTTTGATTTTGGGGTTTGTTTTTGTTGGTAGTGGTGGTGGGCTTTTTTTCTTACTTTTTAATTTCTAGAACTGCAGTTTCCTATTGAAAGTTTTGTGCAAATGTTCACCCAGATTTTCCATAAAATGTACCATCTTGCTCGTATGCAAGTCAGTCTTAGTACTTAAGCTGGTATTCTGGAATTAGGGTACCAGTATAAAGGATCTGATATAAAAGTCTGACACATTGTGCAAAAGCCTAATGTGCACAAAAACCATTTCCACACAGGTCGCTTCAGCCTTATGAACAACAAAGGAAGAAAAATTAAATTGTTCTTATTTTAAACAAAGCAAAATTGATTTTTACTGTCAATGTTGTGGGATGAAAGTCAATAAAATCTATAGTTTTTGTCAGTAGCCAGAGGCAGGCGCCCCGCTAGTTTGTGGGGGTGAAGGTACAGGACGAAATCTAACCATTCACATGGAAACAGAACAAAGGTTTGGAGAACTCATCAATAATTTGAACTTAAAGAAGGTAACAAGTGGTGATTAATGAACAAAAGCAAAACATGTTTTTTTGTTTTAGTCCAACTTTTAATAGACAGATGCCTTCTTCATAAAAACCATCTGCATAACTGGCACTGATGGAGGTCCCTGGTGTCGCAGAGGTCAATGATTTCTATGGCCTAGAGAACAGAACCAGTATGCCTAATCATAAGAGTTACTGTATTTTATGATAAAAGAGTGATATTTATAACAATACATGACCAGTCCTGCACCCAACAGAGTACAAATGCTTTTCAGTTCTATCAAGCCTACTGCTGTCAAAGGTGCTCTACAAGATAGAGTGCAGCACTCTTGTAAGAACAGAATAGTACTATCATTCATTCTAATGAAGAAAGGGTTTGTGTTCTACAGAAACAAGTAATAGGAATTTGTATTGAAGACTCAATATGATAATATAAATTACATAAACTTTGTTGTTCTGTACACCAGTGTGTTTGCAAAGCAAGTAGTGTTATGTTATCACACTTTACTGTCTGATCTTCTGTAGTAGTTGAGCAGTTACAGTATTTAATAGATGACTTCTAATTCTTTTATTTTATATAGGAAAAATAGAGTTGAAAAAATAAAATTAAGACAGAAAACTGAAAATAGTAGTGAAAGAAAAGTTCATATGTAATCCTGATTTTTTTTGTGCTATTCTAAAATTTGAACTTTACTGGCAAATGTATTATTTGCTCATATTTTTTCAACAGTTATGTTATTGTGCATGTGTGAATGTATACAGAATCTTCATCACTTGAGTCCTACTTTTCTAGGTAAATAATGTTTTCTCTGA
Source organism: Cephalopterus ornatus (assembly GCA_013396775.1). NCBI lineage: Eukaryota > Metazoa > Chordata > Aves > Passeriformes > Cotingidae > Cephalopterus > Cephalopterus ornatus. Next base: position 10,154 of record VZRE01003658.1, read on the forward strand.
TTTACTTGATAGTACAATTTTAAGCCCTATGGGAGTTTTTTAAGCTGAAGCAGAACAGGGCTGTTTCACATGGATATTATTTTATTCACTGAGATTTTATTTCATTCTTCATAGATTTTACTTTCAAGTAACCTTCAAGTCTAGCAAAGTTATTCAATAGAACTTCACGTCTGAGATAATTTAATGACAGAACGATCAGTTGAACATGCAGTAATGGCTGGCATATAAGCCTGAAGAAATTGTCAGGACTCATTAATGAAAAGCAGATCATTTATAATACATCAGATACAGCCCTTCAGGAATGGAAAGGTGTTGGAAGGGTTTCTTTTATTTTTGATGAAATGAGATAGTGAAAGCCAGATGTCTCTCACTTAAAAAGGATTTTATTTTGGTCAGTCTTTCCTTATTAGCAGTTCAGAATATATTCTACGTGGATTTTTAATGAAATTGTGAACAAATCCTACATAATGCAAATCTGTAAAATATAGTCTTGAATAGAATGAACAAGAAATACTGTAGAATAATTTTATGTTGCTAGCAATTGTGTTTTACTATTGAGTACATATTGGAATGCATCAAAAATAACCAGAAGCCTGCAGACCTTGTTTTCCAGTCCTTGGATCCCAAACAGCAGCTTGTAGTTGCTGTACATCAGTTGCACAAAGGATTAATTTAACTTAGAACACTAAATCCACGTTAGCTTGATGCTGTGGAAATGTAATAAGTTATCAGGCCATAGGGAGTTGTAGAGTGGAATAGCTCTGTTTGGTGCTGCTGCTTCATCTGATGTTAATAGCTTCAGCTCTCACTAGGACATCAATGGGAACATTGCAATCTCATCCATCAGGTCAGGCTGGGGAGAATCTTAGCATATTATGATTACCTCACCTCTGCATAAGAAATCACCATTTCAATTCTAGCCCTAACCTCTGCCAAATAAACCAGAAACTTAAAACCACTGAAGAGATGACCAAGACTACCTTTTTTTGTATACAGCATGTTCATCTGAAATAATTTACTTCTTTTGAACTATCACTGTGAACATGTAGTATTATAACACTACCTCAATTAATCAGTTCCTAGTTTTCAGCTAGCATATAACTGTAGCAGTCAAAATTATAATCATTCCTATGCAGTACTCTGAAGTTCTAGTATAGGAAATATTTAAAATAAAGCTCTTTTCAAATATTTTTTCACCAGCTTAAATGCAGAAAAAAGTTGTACAGCTGCTGGTACTTGGCTGAACCCATGTTTTTAGTAATGCAAACTATAATTAGAATCCAAACATTAACTTCAAACCAATATTAAATATTAACCTATTCCTAAGGTACTCCTTACTCATGCATAATGTAGCATTATGTGGCTTCCTATTTTTATTCTTTAATAATGTAATTCAGCTATTCAAGACTGTAAAATTAATAATTTCTGCTATCACATTAATCTGACAACAAAGATAGTAAAGTCCAAACTAAATCTTGATGTGATTAACTTGACAAATTAATGGAAGTGAGAATTTATTGCATCCATAGTCAGTGAGATACTGGCATGCTGACATCATGAGCATGGAAGAGCTTGATAGATAAAGACTAAAATCCATTTCCTTCTCGCTATTAAAACAAACAAGTTTCTGTTCCAATTATTACAATACACCAGTGGATATGTATTCAAAAGACTTACGTGCGTATAGCATACTGTGATGGAATAACCTTGGCCAACAGACAAATGCTGACTCAGATGTTCATCCACTTCTGCTCTTCAGCAGGATAGGGGGAAAAAATAGGATGAGAAAGCTTGTGGATTGAAATAAAAGCAGGAAGATCACTTATCAATTACTGCCTTGGGTAAAACAGTCTCAGCCTGGGGGAAATTAGATTCAATTTATTTCCAATTAAATTAAATTCAGATAGTAATAAATTATTATAAACAATAAATAATTATTAGTAATTTAAAAAAATTTCATATTTTAAAAAAGGCAAAAAATACCTTGCCTTCTCTCCTTTCCCAGGTTCAAAATGCCTCCTACACTTCCAACTCCTCCACCCACATCAAAAGGCTCACAATGAATGGTGAATAGAGGATTATGGTAAGTATGTGACTGTTCCTTAGTGTTACCTTTTCCTCTTCACCCTTTTCCCCTGCTTCAGCATGGGCTCTTCACAGACTGCAAATATGTAACTGCTCTAGCATGACAGTCCCCCCACAGGCTGCAATATGGATGTCTGCTTCACCATGGAGTGTCTCGATCTACTCACCTGGCCTTGGTGTTCTCTCGACTTGTTCTCATCCTCTCTCTCTCTTTCATCTTCCGTTCTCCCTCCTCACTGCTTGTCTGGTGTTTGCTGACCTTCTTTAAATGCATTTTCAAAGAGGTATCACTATCTTGGCTGCTGGACTCAGCTGTGTCCTGTGTTATGTCTGTTGGAGACAGTCGGAGTGATTGTGTCTGTCATGGGGCTATCCCTGTCTTCCCACAGATGCTGCCTCTGCAGTCTATACCCAGGACGCAGACACAAACACACATTTGCATTCAGTATTTCAGAGTGTGTTGCAATTCACTTTAAAACCTGTTCCAACATTTGCAGGTTCAAAAGCAGGAAAAGGTGGGATTTCTGCCAATAATTAACCCTTTGTTTAAATCATACAGGTATAGATCGAACTCACTGGTCCCTTAAGTCTGGTCTTTCTCCACCTGCGTTTACTACAGCTATCTCCAGAGCATATCTTATTATCCCCAGCAGTTGAATGGCTGCCTGCATGAGGACTGCCACTGCTTTGTTCCCTGTGGGTTTTTCCTCTTTTTGGAGACCTTTGGTCTGGGAGTCTCCTTTTACTGGTGTGGTCCACAGTGAGGGGGGTCAGTATACATTATTATCAGGTTCTTTTCAGGATGGTAGCTGAGAAAATGAATACAACTCACTCTTAGAAAAGAAATCTAGACTCTGAGCTGGTATTGGATGATTGTAAGATCCATCTGGTGCAGCAACACCTAGATTTTACTCCTTCCACTCTCAGTTGTGCCAAGGCAGCGAGAAAGTGATAAAATAGTGGATACTTTGAATGAGGGGTACAGCCACAGTACTGAGGGGGATGCATGCCAAGACAACATTTGAAAACAACGAAGCCAGTTTTTAACAATTAAACAAGATACTACACTTTCTGGGGTAGGTTTCAAATCTCTTCTGTCCTTGATGACACTATTTCATGTTTCTGTTGTCCTTTACTTTAACAGATTGCTACAGTCTTTTATAAATGAGCCAGTCTAGTAAACAACAATGAAAAGATTATTTTCTAATTCACACAAAACTTGATGTCTTCCCTAAAAATGGATCAATTTGTAGGAGATACTTTCAGGTCATGCAGAGTCACCTCTAACAATGGGGAGTGTAACTGAATGCCCCTTTGCATCTGAATAACTGTATTCCATCAACATGTGGGTTTTTTTATAGAGAGTATGTTCTTGAGGTATCAGAGTAGAGGATTTATTCTATAGCTGTAGTTAGATCATTTTAATTCTAAAAGTATGATTTTTCTATGAGAGGGGTTATAGTTTCTAGGCTGCATCTCCAAAAACAAATTATTGCTGACCTAATAGACGAAGGGGAGCTATGCCAGGGAGGCAGAGAGGATGAATAATCTTAGAACTACCAAGAACATTCTTAAAAACATTTTTACAGCATATGCAATATATGTCAAAAACATGAGAGGGAAGGACTGGGTGATTTTCTGTATTCTCTTTCACAGGACAGTCCATATTTCCAAAACCCACAGGAACAGGATCAAATTCCACCACCATGTGTTTTTTACATGTCCTTTCTGCCACTCTGAGCATATTCAACCATGGAGGAATTGTGTCATTTTGTGTACTGTATTTATATGTATTCATGTGTGGAGGACTACTATGAAGACAAAGAGATCGAATTGTAC
>VZRE01003664.1:0-103267 GCA_013396775.1 Cephalopterus ornatus
AATCTGGGAGTCTGGGGACTTCTGACACCTCTTGTGGGAGCCAGAGGAGGACCAGAACCTAGACTGGACTGTGACCACCATCCTCAGCCGGACTGTGACCACCAACCTCAACTGGACCACGACCCCCAGTCTCACCAACAGGTTTTTCCTATTTTTACTTTGGACTCAGGTGGACCACGTGGGGCTCGGCTGGGGGGGCACGCACACCATTCTGTTCGTGCCCCAGGGTACTGGGTGTTGTGGCTAAAACCAACTCTTTACACAATTGTATTTATTGTATGATTTTCATTAAATTGTAATTCTGACTTATAATCTCTTTGAGTTGGGTTCATTTTTCCTGCTGGTTTACCTTTAAACCAATACAGAAGGATTAGCTATTTGAAGATGACACTCGGGATTGATCCTTGAATCACGCTGCTATTGACCTTGGATTTTTCTTTCCAGTCTAGTAATTATTTTAAAATAAAATTGGCTTCTTTTGGAGTGTACAATAGACAACAAATCAAATTTACATATAGTTACAGATGTTTCTGAGTGTTAATTACAAGAAAACTTTCATTTCATAGTTTTATTCCAACATGAAGACGTGCTTTCTAACAGGCTTTCCAAATTGTAGCTAGTAGGAGAAATAAAATAGGGAATCTATCCATAACTAGTTTTCAGCTGTGACCTTACACTGCTTGAGACCTAAAATGTTACTGTTTATTATGCAGTAGCAAAGGGTTTTATCATTATTTTATTGAATTTCATAACAAAGGAAAGGAATAATACATCAATGTTTTATGTTTTCTTTAAGGGAAAGCTAACCTGGGTCACAGAAGGCCAATGGGAATATATACTATAGGCACCATATTTATTCTACTTGCAAAGACAAAGTGATTCAACATCTGTGAAGCCACATTTAAAGGGAAACTTTCCCAGACTGCTTGATGGTTTTTACATCTGTAGCAATGTACTCTGGGTCATATTAATAACTGCCTAAATTGGACAAGAAGCATTTCTGTTAGGATTTCTTTCCATGGCTAACCTCTATAAGAAAAATATTCTGAATTTCCAAAATAATAAGTATAATCCAAAGTATAAGATCTCTTTTCTTTTTATTCTTCTATGAAGGACCAGATTTATACATAAAACACTCACTCTTTCAAGGTATCAGCTAGTTCAGAGGATATTTAAAAACAAAATTTAGGAGAACACAAAATCTTTGTTCATCTTCATTTTTTGTAGAAGCACATATTTCTTGATTACTTAACACCTATGCAACACTGTCACAAAAGGCAGTAATGTGGTGGATTTTTTGAGTAGAATCTTTATTACTGCAAGGGAAGGGTAAATCTCGAGAAATTCTTACTCCTTTTGAGGGAAGCTGCTGAACTTTATTTGGCTATGTTCCACATTTTGCATATTCCTTGCTGTATCCTCTGTGTGCTGTCATTTGAGACAGACTCCAGTGGGAGTCCAGAATGCACTGGGTGCTATTGTAAGATATAGAAAGGATTAGAACACTTTTTCCAGTAATTAAGCAGGAATTCTTCCACTGAGGTCATTGCAGAAGTTATTGTCTTAGCTTGAGTAATTGAAATGTTTCATTTAGTGCTCACAGTTGCATTCTGAAATAGAAGAATCTATTCCCGTTTCACTGGCAAGATGTTTCTATTGTAAATATATTGTAGCAACTGTATTGCTTTTTGTCTCATATAGGCACATGATTATTACTTCTAATTTTCAAACTAATTAGGCAGAAAAAGATGGGGACAAAAATGCAAAAAATAGATTGCCCTCTCTTTGGTTCCATCCTGTACTGTTGGAGGTGGAGAGGGGGAATCCTAAAGAAACTATTGCCTCTGCACAATGTTGTCAGTATGGCTCAAGTCACAGCAGGCTCTATGACTGTTTAGAACTCCTTTGCTCTTTAAACTCTGTTCTGCACACCTCCTATCCTTGACACACAAGACAGCTTCTGCAGTGTCTGGGCTACTTATTTTGCAGGTCATAAAGCTTTATACAGAGATTTTGTCATCAAACTCAATGAACTGTGAAGGAGCTTGAGCTTACTGACTCATTCAGGTTTGATTCCAGGACTCATGCAACTGCTGCTGCCTTTCCTTATCTTTATCTGTCATTTTCCGTTCATAATTTTCAATAAAAAATTACCTAAAATAGTTGCAATTTATTTTTAAAAGAGGATGTATTACCTTCAGGTAAAGAAAGAAAAGCATCTTGACTAATTAATCTCTGGTAGATTGGCAAGGGTCTTTTTCTTGGAGACAAAAGGCAAGGCAAATATAGAAGAATGTATTCTCATGGCACTCCCTTTCACATGCCTGTTTGAGTCACTGTGTCTCCTGCCATAAACAAAGTATGTTCTCCATGGTCTACATTCTCTGCTCCTTGGTCTATCTTGAAGTATAAAATAATCTAATTCAAACATCTCTTTCCTCTAGAAAGTATCTCTTCTATTAGAAGTAAAATATGATTGGGCTAAAATACATGATGTTCTCACCGATCACTTGAATAGTTTCTACCTCGTTTGTTGGTCATGAAGTTAATTTTTAAATTTGTTTCAATATTCATAATTTTTCAGGTGTTATTCAGTCATTCTTTCTTTCCTTTGACAGCAACACAGAAATGCACCTAAGATATATGATGTCCCCAAGGTAGATGCCTGTTTCCATTGGTCATAGTCCCTGTAAACTTTGGTCAACTTGCTTCTACCTTAGTGACATTGATTGGATGTCTCAACTCAAGCAGGAAGAACTTTTGCCATAATGACAGAAAAATGGGGTTCCAGCAGGACAGTTTTATTCCATTTGGATAAAAAATAATTTTTTTGATTGAATGCCTTGAAGGTCTACTATGTTTTCCCATTATTGGTAGATATAAAGGCCTCTTTCCCTGATTTTTATGCAAGAAGAATGCATGTGCTTCTTTTTACTACGTTGATGTAGAAATTGAGAAGAAAGTTAAGGACAATGTAAATGTGAATTAAAATGAGCAATTACAGTAAAGCCTCTTGAACTCAAAATGATATTTAAACAGAATTAATTTATAATTCAGTTGTTAGAAATGTCTCTTAGAGGGATTAACTTTTCATACATTGTCAAATAGAATGCAAAGAACTAGATGTTGTAAACTAAGCATGAGTCAATTGATATTGTCCAGTATATGGCACTACATTGTTGAACACAAAAAAAACACACAGGTTTTTTAACTTAACAGATAATATCAGCAATAGTGTTGCTTTTTCTTTCATGTACTGTTTCCACTGCACTAGTGATTGATATTTCCTATGATACAGCTAAGAACAAGATGCTGAGTGTGCGAGTTTGGTCTGGAGTACAGTTAATTTTCTTCACAGCAGTTTGTAAGGGGATGTGTTTTGGGCTTGTGAGGAAAATGGTGTTGATAATACAGGGACATTTTTGTTTTTGTGGTTGAGCAGTGCTCACGCAGCATCAAGGCCTTTTCTGACAGCAAGCAGGCTGTGGCTGCACAAGGAGTTGGGAGGGGACACAGCCAGGACAGCTGACCCCAAGTGATGCAAGGCATATCCCAGATCATACGGCAGCATGCTCACCACATTAGAGCTGGGGGAAGAGGGAAGAAGTGGGCCACTCGAAGTTATGGCATTTGTCTTCCTAAGTCACAGTTACGTGTGATGGAGCCCCTGCTTTCCTGGGGATGGCTGAACACCTGCCTTCCTGTGGGAAGCAGTGAATGAATTTTGTGATTTGCTTTGCTTATGTGTGTGACTTTTGCTTTGCCTATTAAACTGTCCTTCTCTCAAACCACCAGTTTTGCCTTTTTAACCCTTCTGATTCTCTCTGCCACCCCAGTGGGAGAGAGTGAGTGGGTGGCTGTGCCATGCTGTTTTCAGCTGGGCTTTAACCATGACACTGTGCAAGATAAGCCCAACAACATGCAACTTTTGCCATTTTCTGAAGATCAACAGGTTGCATTCAACTGCTTTGAAAAAGATACTTTTTTACTTATGGCACAATTAATGTATTTATTTTTCTTCTTAAAAGTCTGATTATTACATGTCAGAATTACTTGCCCTTTTTTATTAGTTTTAGATATTTCAGTAAATTGATAGAAAAATCACTTATAGTTTAGGGTCGTTGAGAACAAAGATTGGTTTTATTTGTAATGTCTAGTGGAAGAGAGCTTTATTCATGTCATGAAACAACCATAATAAATTAACATGAATTGTCAGGCCTCTTTCAGGCAATGCTAGGTCAGTAATGCAAAGTAATAAGCATATATTTTACATTCATTGCAGGCTTTGGGAAATAACAGAAATAGCATTAACTAAGTTACAAAACACTGTGCCCTGTGGAGGTTGCCTGAAGCAATTTAATAAGCGTGTGAAAATTCTGAGTATCACTCTGCCAGTGGGCCAAGTGTTCTACGTGTCTGTCCCAAAGCACAATCTTTCACTGTCAACCTCGTCAGTGCCACTGTATCTTTTGTGTGGCATCTGCAATATTTATAGGTAAATACTAAGTCAAATATCTTCTCCTAATATTGTAATTTATATTGACCATGCACTTAGGAAAACCATAAAAAGGGGATAAAATTAACCTAAATTGTGCTGGGGGCTGTCAGCAAGGTAGATGTCACTGTCCTTTGACTGAATCTAGACTGAGTTCTCTAAGCATTTAAGACAGATTAAGTGCTACTTTTCTAGAACTGCTTTTAATCATCCAGACGTCTCCCATAATTAGAAAACAGCTACCAGTAAAAGCTACCACACTTAGGAGTCTTAGAGGCTCCATGAAGTCATTAGTGTTATTTTATTTACTTTTGAGGCTATCAGTTACGTCCCTGAAAGACAGGGTCATCCTGCCTGGACCCCAGCAGTTGTCAGTGCCAGCAGTCAGCACTGCACGAAACAATAGTGTTGCATTCACACCATTTGAATGTATTTTTATCAAGTGATTTTTACAACTGAACCCAATGGTTATGATCTTCAGCACGTTTCAAACAAGGCTGAAATTTAAATTTCACAGTCTGTCTCACATAAAATTTAATTCTGGCACTATCCTAAGTATAAATACAAATAAAGCACCTAACTGAAAATAAAATCAGGCCTTCTACAACATTTTATTTGAAATCCTGGCTGTCCAACTACTATGCTTTGAAAAGACATAACAGTTCATAAAAATTACCATAATTAATTTTTTTCTGCAGGCCTCATGCTCAAGAGCTATCTACTGCTCTCCTACTTCATGGTTACAGTGAACTGTGGTGGATTCTGGTCCTCGTAACGAATTTTTTTTATTTCTTCCTTTTGATACAGTGGACAAACACCAGCCAGGTTTTTGAGTCAAAGACTTTATCCCCAAAGAGTTTTGTGATGCACTTAATCTACAATTGGACTTAAATATGAAACTGTGACAGACATGGTCAGCTTGACTAGGACAGTCACGGTTCTGTAAAGAACCAGAAAAAAGAAATCTATCTGGTAAGAAATGAGCAGTTAGTGTTTTTCACAAGACCAGCTGGACATATATGTGTTATAAGAGCCATATAGGAAGACTTATACCCCTAAATTTCCAATAAAGCTTTGCTTTATTTTTTTTTTTTAAGCCTTTCATCAGCTTGGATCTTAATGCCCTGAATATTTATTGATTTACACCAAAGTCAGAAGATTACAGGAAACAATCTGGCCAGTGCCATCTACAGCTAAAATCCACCTGCTTTTGCAGAAAGCTGTTTCCAGTATTATTAGTCTATGTTATCAGTGATACAGTACTATTTGCAAGTAATCATTCATTTCACTTTGGACTGTCAAATATAGCAAAGTCTAGGAAAACTTAATACATATAAACGAGCTAACAGAATCTATTTATATGAAAAGATACAAGATCTTCACCAGAAAATAGAAAATGAGATCCTAGATTTTTGCTTGACTGATACATATTAATGAGATTTGAGCATATAGTGAATACTATAAAACTGCAGGAGAACTGCTTGAAGGGACTCTTTTCTGTCTTTGTTTTTTCTCATTTAGTTTTGGTGAGGGGTTATACTTAAATGGCAGCAGATGTCTGAAAATGGGAACCAAATCTTGGTCGAGCTATTTGGAATGCTCTAAACTCTTCTTTCCGTTCTTGTGTTAACTCCTTTGCATCCATACAAGGGTAAATCAATTTAATTTGCTGATTTGATCTCAGAGTTCTTCCACGTCAAAAGTCCATCTGGTGCTGTGCAGCACAGAATGGCAAACTCTCTGATTTCTGTGATCTGTAAGTACATAAAGACTAAGAGGTGTTATTTCTCTACCATTTTCAGTCTAAGGTATAGCTGAGAAAGAGAAATTTTAGAAGGGAGACTATGTTGAAAACAAGCAGCCTAGATAGAAGGGTAGTAAGGGCACTGTCCCATTTCCATATTGGTTTGGTAGCTCAGGACAGGTTCACAGGTGCTCCACAGAGCACACTGCAGACCAGGCATTGGGGAACTGAAATAATGTGAGTGTCCATTTCCCACTGATGGCATAAGAAACATCTGGTTTTTTTTAGCCTGCATGAGATCTCACAGAACATAAATTTGGGAGTAGGTGAGGGAGGGCAAGGTATCCTTGAACAGATGTAAGATGGTCTTTCACAGATTTTTGTGACTGGAAGGGACAATTCTGTACATCTTGTCATGTTTGCACAACAAAATCTAGTTGTGTTTTCTAAATGACGAGAGAGATGAGGGAGTTGGGAAAAAATAAATTCATACACTAGAAGAAACTGCCAATAAGATAAAACTACTAGACCAACACATAAAATATCAAAACATGTAAACCACTGCCTACATCAAGCTTAAGAGTGCTTTTAAATGAAAGGCTACTGATTAGTGCAATCACTCAATAGACTTTTGTAGGTTTACTATGTTGACGTCCTTACTACCATATATGAACCAGAAAACTATGCTTTTTAACATTATTACCTGAGCTCATGCCTGAAGAACATGCAAGGACCAGGACGTCAGAACTTTTGTTTTGCTGGAATAAGATGATATTGCCTACAGATTGTTTTGGGGTTGCTGCATAAGTAGGATTAAGGCTGGATTATCTCCCAATTTCTGAACAGTACAAACAAGATTCAAAACACAAAAAGTTTAAAAACAGAGACTTGTCTGCTGAAAGCAGAGCATAAGCCATTCAATTTTATATTTCAGTGGTTCTACACAATTCCTCTTCTATGATTACACAAAATGATAAAGACCAAAGCAGAAACAGCAATACAAAAAATGTCAAAATTCTGGAAATGGCAGCTTCTATCGCTAAAAGTTATTTCCTGCTCTAGAAGACTAGAAGCAAGGGATGCAATGTAATTGTCTTTATTAGATCCAGCCATTATTCTTTTGCCTCTGGAAAACATCTGGCTATCTTCTGATGGTTTTTGTCTCTACAATGAACGTGACACTCTTACCTAGGAAAGAAACCTTCCCCTGAAACCAAGGGTTTCACATAACATTATCACTTTTCAAAAACATGATGAGTTTTACCCTAGGTGTCTTAAAAGGTGTCCTACAAGGAGAAGATGAAAAGGGATATAGGGATCAAAACAGAGATGGAGTAATGCTGCTGCACAAGGAGTGGATAGCAGCAACATCATCACATCTGAAATTTTATGTTGGTTTTGCTGACTCTTTTATTTGGAATGATGAGAGAGCATGGTCTTAAGCTGTGCCAGGGGAGGTTTAAGTTGAATATTAAGAAAAAAAATTTTACAGAGAGAGTAGTCAGACATTGGAATGGGTTGCCCAGGGAAGTGGTGAAGTCACTGTCCCTGGAGGTTTTTGAGATGAGACTGGATGTGGCACTTAGTGCCACGGTCTAGTAACCATGGTGGTAGTGGATCAAGGGTTGTACTTGGTGATCTTGGAGGTGCTTTCCAACATGGTTGATTCTATGATTCTATGATTTTCAATCAAGAATGGGCCTGATGATGCGGTGATATTGTACAGGTAAGTATACTTCTCAGTGCAGGAATTGTTACAGTCAATGAAATTAGAAGATTGCAATCCACACGTCAGTGAGAAAAATTCAGTGAAAACAGATTCTTGATAATGCTTTATTGTAAACTCTTTAAATGACTTTAAAATACATCAGGGCACTGACATAACCATTTTATACCCTTTCAAGAATCCCTGAAAATTGTTTAACACCAGTAATTTTCATATCAACAAAATATGTTAGTGTGTTGTCTTTAGTTTAAGCTGCTTTTCAATAACACTTAAAAACAATTTTTACTGGTAAGGAGTATTGTTGGCCAATTGCTGTCTGGCAAAATTTTTAAAAAGTATAATATTCAGAAGGAATGAAATCTTAAGTCATTTGAAGTGATAGACAACACTGTAATTGATTTAACAGAACCAGAAGTGTTTCAGAATGATCTAACTCAACCCTGAAAACCTGCCATATGCCATTCTTTTCACTGCATATGTGACTGTTTCAGCAATCAGCACCTGTACATTTAGTTCAAGCTATAATTCAAATACCTGTTTTTACATAGTTGGGGTACAAACAATTTGGGCAGAAGGGACTTGTTTCCCTGTGATAATTTAATCATATTTATCAGCAAGGAAGATGTATTTTTGCAGACACAAAGACATAATCCACTGAGGCCACCTTCTATTAGGTGTCTGACAGATGAAGCACTGTTTATGGATCAAATTTGTGGGTTATCTTTCAGGAAAAAGAAGTGGTTGAGCAATAAGGGACATTTTCCTTGCTGAGTGAGGACACTGTTTATGTAGACAAGATTGTCAGAGAACCTTCATCTAAATTTGTCTGTCTAAAAGTTAAGTGCCAACTCAAGTTAGTCACTTACCTGGTTACCCCTGCAGTCAGTGAGGGAGACACTTCCAGGGGGTGAGTTGGCCAACTGCAAGACGTGGTTGTAGTAATATCCGGGAACAAGATTTATCAGGGTAAATCTCACTATTGATGTGTCTGTTTCTCTTCACTGACTAAAAAAAGCCTGGATGCCTACATTCCACATGGCTAACACTAGATGAGGAAGGGTCACTGGTGCTAAAAAAAGGGCCAGTGGGATAAGTTATTAGCAAAATTGTGATAGAACTTTTCAAGGATGTGTTGACCCGAGACAATGCTTAGTTCTCCTGTAAACTGATGGGAAACCTACATAGCTGAGTATAGAACTACATGAGACTAAACAGATGTGCTGTCAGCTTCCTGATTGAAAAATCTGTTTTGGCACCTTGCTCTAAATATTCCACAGGAACAGGCTGTTTATGGAAGGGTGTTGGTGAGTATTTGTGAGTATTGGTTCATTTTGGCGCTTTAACTGAAAAATAAAATAGAACTGAGAGTGGGAAGTCAAAGAGAAATGTTCATACCTTTTTAGTAAGTTAAAAAATTATTTTCAATTTAAAACAACTGTTTTTCTGAGACAAATAGTGAGTTTTGCTTTACTTCCAAGGCTTAAACTGCTTTTAAATAGTAAGAATTAAAAGGATAGGGTTCACAAGATCAAGGAGTAAATCATCTTTCCCTTACACTGTAAATTTATGGTATTCACCCAAGAAAAAAACCCAAAATCTGGAGTCTTCTTTATCCTCCCTCTAATTCAGTCAGTGGGCTTTCAGTGGATGTCAGGCTCTTGCAGTAAGTTCTCCAATTCACTATCTTAGCAACTCTTTAAAACTCAGGCTCTCAGTCTTCTGTTTGAAGCTTTCTGTTTTTCCATAAAGACTTCTTTGTAACCAAATTTAGGGTAGTTAGGTCTTAGATTTTTATCTCCTCCAGATGATGACAGAACCACTTATCTGTAAACTCTTTTTGTATTCCGATTAATACTGAATTTAAGAGGGCCAATTCTCTAGGCAACCTGTACCAGTGCCTCACCACCCTCAAATAAAGAATTTCTTCCTGATATCTAATATAAATCTTCCTTCTTTCAGTTTAAAGGTGTTGCCCCTTGTGCTACTAATCCATGCCCTTGTAGAAAGTCCCTCTCTAGGTCTCTTGTAGAACCTTTAGATACTGGAAGGTTGCTTTAAAGTCTCTCTGCAGCCTTCCCTTCTCCAGATAGAACAACCCAAACACTCTCGGTCTGTCTTGATAGGAGAGGTGCTTCAGCCCTCTGATTATATTTGTGGCCCTCCTCTGGACTCACTTAAACAGTCACTGTCCTTCCTGCCGTGGGGCCTCCAGCGCTGGATGCCGCACTCCAGGTGGGGGCTCAGGAGTGCAGAGTCAATGGGGAGAACCACCTCCCTCAAGGTGCTGCTCATGTTGCTTTTAGTGCAGCCTAGGGCATAGTTGGCTTTTTGGGCTGCAAGCGCACATTGCATGCAAGATTTTGTGACTTTGAACTAATAAAAAAGGACCTGCATGGTGGATTTCTCTGCTGGACTGTTCTCATACATCACCTTGACTTATATTTTCATGCTTTAGCAAAATCTTTGTTGGTTAATTTGAATGTAATCCTTTCAGGTAGTGGACAATCATCCAGCATTTCTGAAGGTAATTAGTGAATCAAATAAAATGCTAATGGAAGCAGGTAATTACTTGAGAGCCCATGGGTAATAGTAGGAGGTAATTATTTCAATATCTGAATGCTCTTACTCAAATTGCAGGCGGATTGCCACAGCCTTGCTCTAGGAAAGCCTGAAGTGTCACTACTTCATTTTGAAATGGATGGGAGAGAATCCTTGCTTAAGCAAGGGTGCATTTTGCACCATAAAAGGAAGCACGGTCACATAAACACTTTAATTTGATAAGATAGTCTGTAATTTTGACAGACCAAAGTAGTCCAGTGTATGGAAAATGCAATGCTTCTTAAAAGCAGATTTTTACTCCGTACAAAGTTGATTAGAAAAATAAGATTCATTAAAACACGGATGGAAAACATCTGCTTATATGGCAGATGGTAATTCAGCTGTCAACACATGCAACAGTTAAATGAATGGACTGATTTAATACAAAAAGTATGGCTTTTCCTCCTCTATGGCTCATTCATTTGCAGATTGTTGAAGTAATTTTTTTTTCATATTAAACTGAGCTCTTCAGCAATTCAAAATTATTCAAGTCCTCCTCCCCCTTGCCTCTGGCATACACCTTCTTTATTCTTTGTTTTAGCATTGCTGCTAAAACAAAGACAAATGATTCATCCTTAATGTGGAAAAGTGGAAAATTTGTGTGTCCTTTCCAGGCATTATAACACACTGGGACTAATTTTGGCTGCTGTAACACTGATTTCTAGGGAGCTGAACTGACTTTATCTGGTTTCTCCTATACAGTGGAGAAGGACATCATGATTTACTTCCCGAATTCCTAGAATAATTTCACAATCAGAAGTATTGCATTAAAGGTCTCTTTAGATACTTCTGTCAGAAACAGTTTCCTGAAAAAATTGCAGCGAATCCCACCCTTAAAAGCAATATAATAAAACAATTATGAGGCTCTTCATACAGTGTCTTTGATATCTTGGAGGACAGCAAAAAAAAGTGGGGACAACAAAAAAAATACATGGGGCTGAAAGCATTTCTTGGCTCTTGACTACTCATTGCAGAAGACTACATTCTGCCTTGCATTCTACTTGTGCAACATTTTTGCAGTCAAAAGAATTGTGAAACTGAGACCTGCAGATAGAATTTCAGATGTGTTGCCCTGCATTTATATTGCTCAGCTGCTACGCACTGATTTCTCTGTTTTGTGAAGTCCCTAAATGTCCATATTTGCCACAAAGAAGACCCTTTTAAGTGCTTTAAATGGACACTTTTGACTCTTTAATAAGTATAGCAGCTTTGTGTTTGATCCTGAAATTATTAGGAAATAAAACTTCCAGTTTTAGGGTAGCGGAGAAAACCTCTGAGGGATACTGACACCAGATCAATGTGTGGCAAGTGGTCTGGGCTTGTCCCAAAATCCAAAAAAATGTGGAGAAGGTGTTAACTTAAGCATAAATCCTTTGAATAAGGAGACAGCATCAGGACCTTAAGTACAGGCTCCTTTGGGACATGTACTAGACATTAACTAACAGACCTACATATATTTCAAATAGGAATAGTAGCTTTATCTACTGTTTATTATTAATAAATTTATGAGATGTACAACATAATAAATAAATTGACTGTGGTGCTACTTGGGATAAATGTCCATCACAAGCTCCTAGGAACTAGGAGTCTATAGAATAGAAAGAGGAACTGATCAGCAACAGAACTATACCAGGAAGTTTAGAAAGCAATGAAAAGAGTGAGAAATCATATGTCAATCTTCTTCATGCCTCCCAAGAGTAATTAAAATGTGTAATAAGGTATAAGTATAGAATTACAGATAAAGTGTAAAGATATATGTTTCAAAAGTACAGCAAGTGGCCTCTGGGTCATATTGCCAAAAATATAAGACAAAGTAAAGCTACTATGAAGATAGAATCAAAAGAAAATAAAGTATGGGATAAAAATTAGTATTTTCTTCTGTTTTCAGTGAGAGGTTTTCAGTGCAGTTGACATTCCTCGTTAGGACACAGAATGTCCTTTGACTCACATAAGCAAGTGCTGCTGTGTCTTTGGTGAGAACAGGAAGCTTCCCACTCATATCAGTAATACCTCAGGAACTGACGCTTGGTCTTCTCTCGAGTGCCTGATGTTTATAATGAGCATTTTGAAAAACACATCATGTCCTGAACTTTACTTCCTGATGACATGCGAAATGGTGACGTTTGCATATCCAAATGTGTAACCATAATAAACCATAGCAGAGAAATGTGTACATTTTATTGAAGTTACATGGCTCATATAGCATAAAAGTCCAGTGGAATGAACACACTGTTACTTGAAAATGGGTGGTTTATGTTGTGCTAACATAGCCATATTCATACAAGGAAGTCTCCAAAGTTTTAAAAATCTCTCCTCTGGAAGTGAGTTCCAAAAGAACAACAAAATCATCTCCATTACTCTATTGATCAGATTTCTCCACAGCAAGTGTTTCATTACTTGTTTTTTGAAGTCAGTGTCAAACAAACATGTTGATGAAAAATTCCTCTGTCTCATTTAGGGAAAAAAAGGTCTGGCGTGCAAGCTATTCTCAAGCTATGTCAGGAATTCAGCATGTTAAAGACTGACCACATTTCTGGAAGTACCTGTTATAGGGCTGTGTAGAATTCATGTATATACAGACATAGAGAAACAGCACCTACTTTTATTTATATCAGACTGGGTCTGAAACTTGTTGAACACTGGATTCCTACTATCCCAAGTTCCAGTTAAGAAATGCTCACCTATTAATGAATGGACTTGTGCTTACAATCACAGTTGTAATAGTATTCCTATGTTAGCACTCATTCCTTTCCAAGAAGAAAAAAACAGAGTACAAAATTGTCAGCAGTAACATCACTGGACAAGCTGTCTTAGTAGATCCTCAAAGCAGTTCAGAAAGTGATTTTCAGAACACGGAACTTTAGAACAACCTTACACTGTTGGTATAACTGCACATAATTTAACGAACATTTCAGGTAGTAAAAGTCACTCCTCTTCTGAAGTTTGCTTACCTTCAGAGTACATTTCTTTGGAACACAGTGTTAAAAATAATTTCCCTTGAAGTGAATAAGTGACTCATCAAGACAAATGTTTTGACCAGGAATTTGTATTTACTGGCATGTTTCAGAGCTGGGATCAATGAGTGGACATAGCTTGAAAAGCCAACCAACCTTTTGAAGAGCCTGAAAAAATATTATTATGCTGCTGCAATTGTAGAACAGGGGGTATCTGTTTCCAGCTGTAGTAAGAAGAGGGACAGATCATTTAGTAAATCATTATAAAATCAATAAATTTGTGGATTTTTTCCATATTTCTATATGGTTTAATCCATTCATACAGAGAAGACGTAATAGTTTTCTGTTACTTAAGATATTCCCTTATTCTATTGCTTTGCAAATTGTCAATTTTTATGTAAATATTTTAAAAGTCAATTCATACCAGTAAAACAAAATGTATTTTATAATATATTTTCTGTTCTCCAAAGTGTTTTCTAAGAATTTGTGCGACTAATGAAGCTAAACTTCAGCAATAACAGAAGGAAACTATAAAAGGTCTTTTTGAGGCAAGGCTAAGCCATGAATGAAACATGCCAAATAAAGAGATCTGGAACAAATGTTAAAGCTTAAAGGCATGCCGATATAATGGGTCCTAATAGTAATTTGTGAATGGAGATGACAGTGAAATATTAGGGTTCAAACTCACTCAACTTCACATACATAGAGTACAGACAGCTGAGTTGGGAGTCAGATCTCTCCTGCAGACAGTGGACAGAAAAAGAATTTTTCTGGCATGTATCTGATCTCATCTGTAATATACCTTTACTGTAAGGCATATTACAGTAAAGTAATATGTAAGTGAGATGAGATGCACTCTGCAATTACCAGTTCTGCCCATTGTCCATACATATGCACTTAGCTCGGATGCAGATATCTTCCCTGTACGCGTTTTGTCAAAAAAAGTATTTTACAAGTCTATTTTTCAACACAAATAAGCGAAGAAAATGCCTTTGACAAGGACCTCTATTTGCTGGAGAAACACAGACTATTAAAGGTTAGTATTTCATAGAAAAACTTAACGTTAATATTTGACCTTTCTTTCACTTACGGGGCTCCACTGTGACTTCGGAAAACTTGGTTGAACAGATCCTAATTTAAAATTAGGCAGATAAGATTATAGTACAGCTTTAAACATGAGCAAAATACCATGCTCATTCAAGTTTGGAAGTTCATTATGGTCATTATACTTGGATCTAGCTTAAGTGACATTTTTTTCTGACTCTTTAAAATGATACAAAAGCAATTTGTTCAATGTGAAGGGAATAAGTAAATCAACTCTTTTATTTTTCACACCATATTTTCGTTTGAAATACCCCCATTTCATTATTATTTTGTAATGCAGTTTTAAAAGCACCCACTTTGAGCCCTGTCACCCAGGATACAATTAATCTCATCTGAATGAATCTGCTTACAACACGAAGACTGTTGAAGTCAGTGGACAAATTCCACAGAGTTCAGTGGAAATACTTGAAGGAAGCATAAGTCTTTTCATAATCAATGTTGCAAAGTCTCTAAAGCTTATAACATTAAATCCAAACCAATCCTATGTTCTTGGGGAAAAACACATATCTCTACACTATTCTGGTCAGGTTCACATTTCAAGCTTGTTCTATTCTATTTTAAATGGTCTTGAAATAGAGAAAATTTGGTTGTTTTATTTAACAAGCTTTCAAAGTTCTGATTTCCTAGAAATTGGCACAGAGGAAATTAATCCTTTATGTGCATTATCCAAAGACATAAGTAACCAAAAAAACCAGTTTATAAGTACTAAAGGTATAATAATTTAATTACAAAAACAGACATGATGAACTGTAAATGTACCGCAATATTATAATGAATATACAATACAGGAAAAGCTGTGATATATTGGCAGATCATTGAGCAGATGAAATTAAGCTAGAAAACACACATCAAGACATAGTCAAGACTTCAATTTGCCATTTTCTGGAAAAGTCATAAAAGGAAAAACATAACTTTTACCTCCAAAGCCTCATGGACTATAAATCCATGAAGAGAAGCCTTGTGGGATCAGGCAGCGGAATAAATTAAAGGATAGCAATCCAAAAGAAATTAGCAACAGCAGCTTCTTTCAGGAACATTTTATTGCAGCTGGTATTCCATTTTTCTGGAAGACAAAGGTAAAAGGTAGTGTAATTAATTTTTCAGATTATAAAAAAGTATCTCACATCTCAGACTGAGGTTCTACTGAAAACCCAACCATGCATAAACATACATATCCCCCACTGTGCTTATTTGTGTACTCTCACCTCTTGGGAAAAAGCATGAGGAAAGAGAAAGTATTCCATGTTTAGTGTTAAGTGGTGTGACATCTATCTCTACAGACTATTTCTGTAGGCAAAATGTAGAAAGGGAAAAGTGAAACTAACAGTGCTTTTTCCCATGGGGAGATTTGTCTCACCAGAGCTGAACCGTAGTCCAGCACAAGATCTATTTCCTCTGCCATGCATTTGCTCATGGGGAATAGAAGGGGAAGCGAAGAGACAGTTTGAGTGAACAGGTAAATGAATAATTACACGATTAGTGAAAAAAATAAAGAGACAAAGAGGGCAAGCAAAGGACTTTTTCTTTCTTTCAAAAAAATAAAGACTCCAATCTATGTATAGACTAAATTAATTGATTTACAAAAAATAAACAGTAACTTTTAAAGGTAAAATTAATTTGACTATAAATTCTTGTCATCCAACTTTATTTAATAAGACATTTTAAAAAATGGAAATAATTGAATGCTCTAGATGCAAAACAGTCAGCAAGACTCTCTTCATTCTGCTACATATTGATTTCTCTTATCTAATGTACTCAGATTTGGTCAAAACAGTAACAGCTGGAGGGAAGAACAGCAGCTGTCCTGAAAAGAACCAGTCTGGAAGGCACATTGCCCAGGAGAGAGGAAAGATTACCTACAGCTGCCCAGCACGGCCTGAGGAACAGGCAGCCTGGCAAACAAAAAACACAGGCTGAAACAGCATGGAAAGTCCTAGAGCAAGCCAAGGCTGCCCGGCTCAAGGCAGCAAATTACATCACTCGCAGGTTGCTGCCTTTGGTAAGATGTGAAAGGGCTGATAAAAGTCTCCCAAAGCAAAAAGCAAAAACAATGTTTAATTTTGTGAGGAGAATGAAAAAGAGCAACTGAGTGACAACCTAGTGACCAACACAGTGCTCGTTTGGCGAAGACAAAGCAGTTTATCAGTTTTAAAAGCAAGGGAGGAAAATAAGTGAAAATACTGTGATCGGGAACCAGCCAACCTGGAACCTGTGCTGATTATGAGAGGTCATAGAACAACTATCTCATAGTAATACTTTGTAGCCTTGCTATTTTCCCTTTGCATAGTTAAACATATATTTACAAAACGTATTATCTGTTTTTCAGATGATGACCTTAAGAGTGACAGAGAAGAGAACCCAGTCCACTTGCAGTTCTGCCCCATAGAAGTTACAGGACATAGGCAACTACAGTCACTGCACTCAATAAATAACACATACAGAGCTTTAACTGCTTGATTTGATATTCACAGAAAAACTAAACCTCATCACCCCTGAGATACTGAGCAGGAGTACTGAGAGACAGAAAAAACAATTAGGTCTGTTGAAGTTAAAACACACTTGAGTCATATTATTTCTCCTGCTGTTAATGTTATTAGGAGGTATTGATTCATTTTACTAGTAACCACCCAGCAAATCAAAGGCTTTAAAACCATCTGCTTGGGTGGGAAGTTTGATGTATACTGGTCTGTGCAGTGGCTGCAAATGGGCCTGGTTCATTATATCGCTGTAATTAAGCTAAAATGTCATGAAAGTGAAATATTCTGGAAAATCTAAA
This sequence comes from Cephalopterus ornatus, assembly GCA_013396775.1. Taxonomy (NCBI): domain Eukaryota; kingdom Metazoa; phylum Chordata; class Aves; order Passeriformes; family Cotingidae; genus Cephalopterus; species Cephalopterus ornatus. The sequence continues at coordinate 17,398 of VZRE01003664.1, forward strand.
AATATTTCCTTACATGGTATGAACAGCGTATTGGAAACAGGTTTCCATAGAGGATAGCATGCATATAAACAAGTACTAGATATTAATCCATTCTTTTTACAGCAATCAAAATCAATGAAATTATTTTTGAGATTAAAGTGTGGCTGCCTCAGATAAGCATCCCCTTCAAACCTAAGCTGTACCTGTTAAAGTGAACAGAAATACATCAGAAACAAGGAAGTAGGTGTGCCTGAGAGGAACACTAATCAACCAAGGACTTGGCTTATTGCTTTCTGTGGTCTCCACACTGTATTTACATTATGCCATATATTCAGTCCGTAACAGGAACGATGTTATATGCAATGCACAGGAATGAGGCCGCAACAAGGAAAGTGGAAATCCCCAGGGTGGCCATAGTGCCCTGGCATGGTACTTTCCTACTGGAGGGATGTGATCCAGTGCTTTTCTTTCTACACAGCTGTGCCGATCCATCAGGGACTTGGGACATCCAGGAGAGTACAGGAAGGTTATGGCACCATTGCAATGATCAGTATGTTGTAGGCAGCCTAAGCACACATTCATTTAAGGCTACTTGTAAGGAAAACATGGATTTTTTAGTTTAGGAAATGTAAGGTTCCTTCTTAGATCTTAAATGAGATTACACAAGGCATTGCACTGTCTTGTGTTTAGCAGCCAGTGAGACTAACAACCAACGCTTTGTGAAACTTCCCCATGGCTACATCCTTGTCCACATAGGAAGGGTCAGAGGAATTCAAGTGTTTTGAAGTTTATATTAAGCAGGGATTTTTTCATCCAGAAGCTGAAGGAAGCCTGTTTCTGCATTTTGTCACTACTTTGGCATACCCTGCCTGGGTATACCACCCAGTTCTGGCCAGATCTTGGCAGATGGTGGCTACAAAATGGAGCGATGAAGCTGTAATTAATACTGAGGATTTGACCTATTCTGTTACAAACAGCTCTTGTTCCAGCTTCTCTGAGAAGGCTGCCTACAAGTAGGGGCCTGGGACTGACTATCATATAAATTGAGCATGAAAATTAGGAGAAGAACCATTGCTGCTAAACTACACCAGGTAAGGAGGTTTTATGCTGTCTCATATTTATGCCAACAAGTGAACAAAAACCCGTAATTTAAACTCAGGCAAGTTGGATTACAGATACGCATGTAAGCTCCCTGATTCAAAAGGTCTCCTGTCATTCAATCTAGCTCCAAATGTCACGAGGTTGTGTATGACAATTGCAACACTGGAGACTGATATGTGTGTATCAGACGTGAATTTTCTGGATTGCTCATACTCCCTATATAAATACATCTGTTAACAGGATATGTTGGGTAGACAGGTCCTGATATTATTGCACAGCCAGAGACACAATAATGTTGGTCTCCTTTGCTGTTTTCTTGACTGCCTGAATACAGAAATTCATCCAGATTTTAGTGGAATTCATGGCAGGAGATGGCCACAGACACTGATGATTGAAATGGCAGATTGCAAAGGGAAACAGACCCCCAGGCTAGTCCTTGTTTATGTATTTCTAGGTCTTATAGAAAATACAGGGAAAATGACTCCTTTCTTGATGGAAAAGATGCTTGATTACATCCATGACTAAAACATTTTCGTATATTGTCCAGAATCATAGGCATACAAGCTTTATATCTGAAATTTGTTCAAACTATGGGTGGGGGGTTTTTTTGCATGAATTAGAATAATTTAATTGGGTTTCTTTGAGTTTCTAGTCCAAACAGATCTTTAATAAAAACATCATTTGAAATGAATGTATCCTGAGGGATTTTTTCTTTCCTACTCTTTTTATCCACTTATTATTTTCTTTAACACATTTTATTTTGACAGTGTCTGCGTCTTACCCTTCTATCTAACTTTCCACTGCTGTGAGGAGTGTTTTGGAAAAAAAGGTGTTTCTTTTTTTTATTTTCTGACATAAGGACTAGGAAAAAAAATGCCTGATGGAGCTATTACCTTCAAGTGCTTTGCCAATCTGATGATAATGAAAGTTATTTCCTCCTGTAGTTAAAAATACACTTTTCAAAGTAATCATTTCACTCCTTGAGCCACTTCTGATGACTCACTGCTCTAAGGCAGGGATCAACAGCATTGTTTGTGAAGTTCTCAACAAAAAAAATATTAAAAATATACCATTCTGCAAATCAGTGTTTCCCTGAGCGTGAAAACCAATTAAATCCAGATGCAGATGTAAATCTGAAACTGAAACAAACCGTACAAAAGGATCAACATGCTAGATAACAACTTTATCTACTTAATTATAGAACTTTGAAGATGTTGGAAACCACCTGATGTTACAAATAAAGCAAAATAAGGGTAAATTAGTGTTTTAAGAGAAACCTAGATGCATAACTTAGGCTGACAGCAGCTTTGCAACTGCCACTTAGCCTACTCTAGATCTCTAGGTTAATACATCCATATAGTTTAAGTTTGGATATTTGCACTCTGTTTATGGATTTAATCTTTTGTGGAGTCTTCACTTTCGGTCAATCAAATAGTGGGTCTCAAAAGAGTTACAGTTAATAATGAAACAAACCTGTTTCCCTGTAAAGAGACACGTTCAGTGAGGCTCTTCTGAAAGACTTCTGACCAATCTACCCCACAACTGCAGAAATAAAGTTAACACTTTCCTAGGAGCAAAGAGCCCTAACATTGAGACAAAGGCACTCCTGGTTGATGGACATATAGAAATCTGACACTCACAAGGGTGGAAAACTATAGTAAGCTTATCAGAAGCAGGATGTATGAATGCTGTAGTGAGTTCACCCTGTCTGGACACCCGGTGCCCACAGAAGCTGGTCTTTCACTGCCGTTCTCAGCTGGGCAGGGGAAAGAAAGGCTCATGGGTCGAGTTAGGGGCAGTGAGAGATCACTCACCAGTGACCATCACGGGCAAAATAGACTTCACTTGGGGAAACTAGTTAAATTTGTTACCAATCAAATCAGAGTAAGATAGTGAGAAATAAAAAATTTTTAAAGACACCTTCCCCCCACCTTTCCCTTTTTCCTGGGCTCAACTTCACTCCCAAATTCTCTATCTCCTTCCTGCCAGTGGTACCAGGGAGTGCGGAATAGGGACTATGGTCAGTTCATTGCGCATGCCACTCTCTTCTGAGGAGGAGGACTCCTCACACTCTTATGCTCCCCTGCCATAGGGTCCCTCCCATGGGAGACAGTCCTCCATGAACTTCTCCAACATGAGTCCTTCACACAGGGTACAGTCCTTCATGTGAACTCAATACAGATGTTTACAAAAATAAATAAACAATAAAAATCCCCATGCAGTGGTGTCATCTCTGAGTGCTGAAACTTCCAGCAAAATCACTCAACAAAACTTAAGTATTACTTGACTGTATAACAAACTCCTGAAGCTGCCTCTCTGGTGGCAGCACACCACACACTGTGTAGGAGGAGCTGCAACTTCCATTGTAACTGTGGTTTATTAACCTTCTGCTAAGGAAGTCCCTGAAGAAATGATGTATCACAAGCAAGAGAACAAGAATCTCAGTATAAAACCCACTCTTCCTCCACCACTGAAAATGAGATCTTTGGTGCATGAGCTCAGCTTATTGCTGTTCTTTCACACTTCTAATCACTGAAACCGGCTGCTGTGACTGTGGAGGTGGTATGTTGGGTCTGCGGGAAGCAAACCAGCCAGTACATATGTGTGGGCAGCAACCTTATTGTAATTTAGAGAGGTTTGTCAGCGAGCTGTAAGGATGGGAGCTTGGAAGACTGGCAGAAGCAGCTTGAGGCTGTGTGGGAGGAGCTGGTGGCCTTATACATGCTCTGCCTGTGGATGGGAGCACTGATGCTCCACTGGAGGGGAGCTCAATGCTAAGAAATTCCAGTAAAACATAAAAGCTAAAAGTAAAAGTCTGGCTCTTTGTCTGGAGTAAATCAGCAGGGAAATGTTGCATCTCTGGATTTACCTCTGCTGAGAATCTCAGCCTGTGCACCTCACCCTTATCTCACATCACTCTGCCAGCACTTCAGGGGATAACTGGATCATCTCGATTTAACCCCGTTTCAGTGCTGGGGTGGTGGAAGAAATTGGTATAATAAGAATTTTTAATAACAACTCTTATTCATTTAGTGCTGTTTGTGTTTATATTCCATTCTGAATGAATTGGTTGCTATAAAATGAAAGTTTCACGTATGATAAATTTTTTCTCTTTTTCAGACTACGGTAGAATAGTTTAAAAAATAGAAGTTTGGTTGAAATCAAGAGAAACACTCTAACATAAAACTATTTCAGTGAAAAAACTGTTGCTGTGATCTGATCTTTGAAACTTGGAGCCTCTAAAACAGTTACCTGAATTTGCAATGCCGTTATGTACAACTTGAATGTATTTTCAGAAACCATACAAGTTTTCATGAAGGAAACTTTTGTCCCTTTTGCTGAAATTCAGTGCTTAACTTAAGAAAAAATAGTAACATTTTACCTGGAAGCACAGCATGTTTTATTTAAATTAATGTTTGAAGTTAATTTAAATAAATGAGAGGCCATCCGCTGCTGCAATTAACTGATTGTCAAAGCTTTCTTGTATCAGAGTTCATTTTTGGAAAGCAAGAGGTGTAAGCCTTGGTTTTGAAACTTTAAATGAAAAACTTGTTTCAAACCCTAAAAAAGCTTGTCTATAATCCACTGATTTGAGTGTAACAGATTTAATGCACATTTAGCTGGAAATCAGTGAGATTTCCTTTGACCAATTTCAAACACCCAGCATCTAGTAAGCCCACTTCTGTGTTTACAGTCTAGAGGCAACATCTCTGTTTCTGCAGGATCAGGCTTTCCGTGTGTAGAAAAAACAAATATGGGTTTCATGAGATGGATCTTCACAACCTCCCAGTTGTTCTCTATGAATCTCATGTCATTATCCTGGTGCATTTCCTTAAGAAATAGAAAATTTCCAATAATCAGCCCAAGTTTAATAAGATATCACTATACACTGTAGTAAGGAGGAACAGCTATCTATGTTTTAAGTTTTACCATCATGTTTCAAAAAGCATAAGATCCTGGCATTTCTTAATCTGAACTTGTTCAAGCTGATCTCCTCTGGTTTTTATTGCTATTCATATTCTTGTTTAAAATAGCAGTCTCCATCAATTTTTATTTCCCTGTCATCTATTATTCCTCTCAGCCTTGAGCCATATTAAACCAAAGCTTTCATACTTTCCATCCATTGTCATCTGTCTCATAATCAGCTTTTACTTGTGTTTAAAGCACTCTTAGCAAGAAAAAAGTCTGCAATGTGTGATCAAAGTGTGGTTAGGATCTTATCCTTTATTCTGTTACTTAGAAACTAAAATATAAGCACTAGATATAAATAAATAATTTGTAATGAAACATAAATAAGAGAATTTTTTTTGTGACTATTGTGGTTTATCTGCAGATCTTTGCAAATTTATCATATTTAGGACATGCCATAAAGTAATTCAATGTAAGCTGTTACAAATTACAGAATGTATGTGTTTTAAATAAAATCAGAATATGAAGTGATAGTAGGTCATCAAATTGTCAGTGTACTTTATACCCCTGCACTGTTTATAAATAGGTAGCAGCATTGAAAGATTTATCATTTCAGGAGGTTTATAAATAGGTACGTAATATTTTTCCCTCCATGAATTACACATTTTCAGTGTTCTATATTACAGCTTGAAAATCATGTCATACTCATTAGTGTACATTAAGCCACAGGACTTTGGCTCTTATCTGAGTTAATTAGTGAGGAGAAGAAAAAAAAATACCATAGTACATTAGAACTGGTAAAAAAAAGAAGAGACAAGGAAGGACACAAAAAAGAAAACTCATTTTCAGTTCTGAATAACGTATTCATTGAGTTCCATATAGCAAATGCAAGCAAAAATATATTTATTCATCCAGTGTTTACTATTAGCTTGACTGTGATAGGTTTGATTTTTGTTGTTATTGTTTTGTTGGGGTTTTTGTTGTAGCTAAAATCTGTTTGGAAATAATGCAGCTCTTATTTTACTAATAATTAGTTAAATTCCAAACCAATTATTTGGCAATGCCTTTGAATTAGTTTGTGGCTTTGAGTGCGTTCAGATTTCTCATGAAGTCCTGTCCTGTGCTCTGGTGTCAATGGTCCCTAGGTCTCTTCAGAAGGCTTGCTGTCTCTTGCCTCCTAAAGGAAGATAACCCACCCTTGATGCTGAAAGACCCCTGCACCCCTTACACATGTGCCTGGTTCTGGCAGGTCTCTGGACGTTCTCTTCTGAGCTGCTGAATGCAATGAGGGAATGAAAGCGGATTTAGACCCTACTACCCTGCTGTAAGATAACGCTAATAAAAGTGAATAACATGGTATAAAGGTACTCAACTTTTCTGGAAGGCCACGGAAAGCCACAGGCTGACAGCTTAACATTGAAACAAACAAAAAATGCCACCAAAAGACATTTTGTGGCAAAATCAAGAGATTTAATGAGAAGCCTGGATCACATTTTGGAGACTGCAGCTGCTCTTACAGAAGCAAGTGCAATGAGGCATTGAAGTAAGTCTCAACTGTTTAACATCTTGTTTTGCTAGAGTTTTCTCTGTGGGTATCACAGCTCCATGGCATTATTTGCAGGCTCTGGCATTGCTTTGAAATAGAGTACATCTCGTCTGAGAATTCAAATGTGACTTTGTTCTTGCTTAAGCTGGGATCTGCAGTGATGACAATGAGTCAGGCTGGGGTTTGACAAGGGCGTTTTCCCACTGAGGTTGATTTGCTCTAATGGCTATTGATTCAACAGAGCGTAACTTGGAAGAAAGGAGGAGCCATGAATGGAGCTGGGCTGGAGGAATTAAATTACCCTAATGTAACTTCTAATGGACCTACCAGCAGTGTCCACTCCTTCCAGAAGGCCCCAAAAACAGCTCAGTCCATAATTGCAGGCATTATCACGGGCAGTTGCACTGCTAATGCTGTGTATTGATAAAAGGATAAATGCTATTTTTGCTCTTGGTGTCAGGGGGGCTGGGTATCACATTAATGGCATAGATCGCTGAAGTTCTGTCCTTGAAATAGTCATGGCTTTCAATTTCTTTCTCAGCATGTGTTTAAATATTCCCAAGAGCCCCAAACTGCCTCCAGTTGCTTCCTGTTTAAATAAAAGATGATTCCTCTTTTTATTCTGTGGAATCCATTCAAAAGAAAAGGTCATGCCCAAAGGGAGAAAGCAATTTCCTTATTCTTCATTTCAGAGCTCTAGGGATTTGTAATTTAAGTTTCCCAGAACTGTCTCTATTTTTTTTTTTAATTGATATTCTTTGTTAATTTTTCTTTTTGGAGGGGGAGGGGTAGTGGTGTCATGTTTGTTTAGTCCAAAAGCAAATCCAGCATTTACAGTTGTTAAACTCCTGGCAGCTCAGAAAAGCAGCATGACTGAGATATCCTCAGATTAAGTAGAAGGGTAATTAAAAGAAGTTATTTCTTTAATTTATTTTCAGCTGATGCCTGACACCAGTGGTTCTAAATGTACCTTTCTTTCTCGCTTAAAAAGGGGAGACTATGGAGTATTTCACAGGGAGGGATTAATATTTAATAATAAAAGTTTTTTCAGGGTAACTGCAAGGTTTTCCCTTTTTATTTCTGAAGATTTTACAAGATTTTTGTCTGAAAATTGATGTGGCCTGGTCATTAGGCTGATGAGGGGAAATTATTCCAGCATCCACAAATGATATTTGAAAAGAAATTTATTTTCCTGATGATGAAATAAACCATATGGATTTTAAAAATCAGTTTTATGTATTTTTTAAAATGTTATGTCTTACACTGATTAAATTAGATTAATGAATAATAGAAATACGATAAAATCTTCAAGGCTAAGCCCCTGTGAACATAGCAAACACCAACATAAATGGATTTAAGTCCACCTATTTCTACAGAAGTTCAAGATCAGGAGTCAAAATATAACATCTTAAAATTATTAGATTCAATTATTATAAATATTTTTACTTTTGAAGAATGGATAATAGAGAGACCTCTCACAAGAGGGGAAGAGCTGCTAGCATAAACTGCAATATCTAATTATTTATTAAAAATTTATTATAATATTTAGTAGTGTTCAACTAAGTTTAAAAACTCACAGTCAGGAAACCAGTATCTTTGGCTGGAATCTCTTTTCATTTACTTGCATTTTACATGCTAGTTAGTAAGGACAAACTTGCTAAATAACCCAACACTGCCAGGCTAACAAGTACGCCAAATATCTTTAGGCTTCTTTTACTTTCTTTGCAACCTCTTTTCTCTCTTCTTACACAAACTATGCTTAGTTAGATGTCTGGAAATACTCTACTTGGCAGGATGAGGAACACTGTTGGGGTTCCCTGTGACCTACTTGACTGCCTCTCTTTGGCTTTGGGCACTGTCACCAGCCCTCCACTCCCTCACCTCTCCCTGACCTTCTTCCTCCACCCAAGCATGCTCCAGGCTGTGAAATGACTTCTGCCCCTGCATCTACCCTTGCCAAAGGCCACCCCAAGAAGCATAAGACCAAAATTTGTATTCGGTCCCATATACTTGCATCTAACCCATCACAACATGCCTTGCAGTTGCCCATGGCATTGAAGGTTTTGTGGATGCCCAGTGTTGTCAAGGTTCGTCTTAGTTAGGCACAGGAATTGGTGAGTGCAGTTGCTCTCGCGTGATGATGAGAGGAACTGCAAAACAAACTGGTTGAACTGTTCCATAACAACAGTTAGTAAAAGCTGGGGTTTCAAGCTGACGTAAATGAACAAACTTAATGAATATTTACAAATAAAAAATTAGTTTAGAACTGTGTAGATAAGCTCATGTATAATTCAATAATCAGAGATGAAAACCAAAGACCTGCAATGTACTTTCTTTAATGTAACATTAAGGGTATATATTTTTATAAGTAGGCCATCACCTATTGCTATCCCATACAAGTCCAGATTGATTACCTCCTACCTGTGTGTTTATTATTCATAAATATCAAATAAAAACTATGGATTAACCATTTTAAGAGCATGGTTCATTTGTGAACTTTCTGCCTAGCTTTCTACATTTCTGATTTGTGAGGGATAACACTGTGAGTGGATGACTTAATCATTTTGGCGGTAGAGCTAATAATGGAGCATGAGACTATGATAAAAACTTTTCTCATAAATAATCATGGAGGTTAAAAAAAAAAAAAATCATGGGTGCTAAAAACCCTAAAGCTTTTTGGCATATAAAGTATATTACATGCTTGAGAGGAATCTTTGTGGGCAGTGAATAATGCGAGCATACAACCACAGCAAACCACACTGGTAGTCTCTGTTCACAGAGACACTGGATCAGACTCCCCTGACTGTGTGTCTGATGCTGTCTGAAGTCATGTATGAGAAATTGTTCTATTAAGTGGAACAAAATTTCACAAGGGTGCCATCGTGGCTATATAATATTCTTAATCTGACTATGATTTTTGCTGCTTGGCTTGAATGGATGAGGCCTGGGGTTGGGTGTGTGTGTGTGGGAAAGATAACAGGAAGGATGAGAAATGACAAAATACAATAAGGATAAAAATGAGACTATTATTATTTCATACAGGGTACTGGATGTGATCTCTCCAGCAAATGGAAGAAGCTAAATGTTCAACTACTCTTCCAAGATTTTCATTTTATGCATGCGCAATTACGTGCAATTACAAACCCATTTGCACACCTAGAAGAGAATTTAAATTAATATGAAAACCCCTGCATAACTACATTTAGAGTCTGGTTTACAAACTGAATAAATAGTACCATGCGGAGGAATCTTTTTCGAGAACTGACTCAACAAATGTGTTCAGAAGTGAAAATGTGTGTGACCCATAAACCTCTGTACTCTTTCAACAACAGGTGCAAACCTGGTAGAAAATTGCCAGTCTGAGGAACAAACCAAACCAAAGGAGGCATTGCCCTTTCCCGGCTGCTAGCTACTCTAATGAACAAAATGTTCAAAGATACAAACCAAGCTGTTGTAAAACTTCAGACTAAAGAATGCGCAGCAGGTGGCAACATATGTGTCCAGTTAGTTCCAGCCAAAACAGTCTAATTTGCAGAAAAGGATACAGAATTTCACCGTGACTCAGCCGAGGGGGTGATTCAAAGAGAAAAGATGCTCTAGTTTAAGTGCTAGGCTTGCTGAAGAGAACAGCTATTAATTAAGTGGAATTTCTAGACTCTCACGACCTGTTGCGTGTGCAATAATTCACTTTAAATTTTGTTTGGATGCGGCTCAGTTTCCTTTGGTATTTAGTATTCTCTTGTTTCTCCATTTCCAGAAACATTACATTAAGAATATTTGTCTAGTTTAAAACTTGTAAGAGAATAAATTAATTAGGCTAAAACCAAATAATGAAATATCTGACCTTTCAGTCATTGTAATAAACAAAATCGAATATTTAATTATTTTTAATACGTCCAGTCTCCCTCTAGTGGTGACTTAGTCAGTGCTTGAACCAGTCACCTCATTTCTAACTGCAATGAGATTATGTCTTGTTTGAATTAGTAATTTTGATGACATTATATCAAAAGCAATTGTTCTGACTAGCAACTAATGGCAATTGCATGTTGAACAAAGAAAACAAGAATGAAGAAAGCAGCAGCTTCCAGAAGGCAACAGTCAAAATAACAAACAACTTATTAGAATAGTGCCTGTGACTAAAAGTTATTACTACCTGCTGGGTATGTGGATGGATTTTAGTGGTTTCTCTTTAATTATGTCTTCAGTTACAAGCACTATCATAGTTATGAGATTGTTTTTTTTAGTTTGCACCAAAACTAACACAGGCCTAATAGTGCTCTAAAGCTCAGGTGGATATTCACGATTACTGAAACCACATCATTCAAACAAGTGATTAAATGTCATTAGATGGATGTTAAGCATGTACTTACAGCCAAAAAATAATATTTTGGTATGTCAGGTCATCAACAACTAGTGGAATGATTTGGGAAATGGTAATTTCTGATAACAGGAGGAAAGGAGAGAGGAAAGATGAATGGGTAGCTATTCTTGAAAACAGTTTGAATTTAAGTCTTTTTTTTCTTTTGGGGAAGGATTATTTTTGGGAAACTTTTTTGAGCAGATGCAACACTAATGTCCAGTTTTCACCAAAAAGAAATCAAAGTGTCCTCCCTGTCTGAAACAAAGCCAAACTCAACCAAGGCAAACTAGAAACCAAACCTGAGTTTCATAAATTAGGGATATTCCTTGGGAGGGCCTCAATTATCACGAACTTTTCACAAAGTTCACGTTTTGACAGACAATTTCTAATAGGCACATGTATTGAAAGAGCATTTCATTCTGAGAACTTTACATCTCAGCTATGTTTGTTGACTGTAGTAATAATGGATAGTTCTTACACAGGCACTTTTAAACACTGTCAGCTGAAGAGATTCACGAAAGTGATTGGAACAGGTTTTTTTTTTTCATCTGGAGTGCTAAAAAACAAAGAGAACAAATTTTACCAACGTATCTGATACATGACTGGTAATAAAATCCAGGAATTTTAAGGGGCTAAACTACTTTTTTTTTTTTTTTCTTAACATGCTCAAGAAAAATAAATTGATGAATAAAAAATACAGGCATTTTGAAAACATTCTGTTTTGTTAATTCAAATATTACATTTTTAATTATAATAAATGCCCTCAGGAGGACTAAGCCTCCAGTGAAAATGTCAGATGGAAGAACCCCCTTCATTTTTTGCCTTTGATTATGTCAAGAAAATATTGATTAAAAAAAATTATCTTTTGGAACAATTGAGAATTAATTTTCCTTTGTGATTTTTCAGAATTCTGAAATTCTGTCAGTTATTTGCAAAGCTGTACCTACACATCAACCCAAATCATCCTGAAAGATAAGTAATGTGGCTACTTGTATCAGCACTTCTACTTTATAAAGTACACCTTGTCTTGGAGTTTGGGTTTCTTCAGCCGGGGGATAAGAAGAGCTAATTAATATTTATTTATGTATTTATACGGGTTTTTATTTGTTTTTAAGAAAGGAAACCTGTAAGATGCACAGGCTCCATTTTAAACAAGTACTTGTTTCTCAAGAAAGAAGATGAGATGCAGAGATTTAAGATACTTAATTTCACTCCAGTGAGCATACATTAGCTCAATAGATTATGTTTTTGAGATTGGATTTTTAAGCAATTATTTAAAAAAAAAAAGTACCCACTTTAATGGTTTCTGAAGCATCATTAACAACTAGATAAATTCAAATTGAGTACTAAAAGAAAAAAAAAGTAACATTATTACTTAAAGAATTTTAAATTATTCATTAAGAATATGAGACAGTCGAAGAACTGGAAAAAGCTTTGAACAGTGTATCCTACCTTTTACTAGATTTTGTCATCTTTACCTTTTTTTCACACTCAATCCCTTTTTTTCCTTTGAGACAATTAAGGTGTTTCTTGAATTCAATTTTGGAGCCTGGCCTTCATGGTGGGAGCAAGATGCTCTCTGTACTTATTAGAAACATGAAGTAAGCAAATAAATATCAGATTTCATTCTGCATATTAAGGAAACAGCAACTACTGCACCTTTCAAGACTCCCTTTCCAAGAGGTAGTTAAATTGACATTACTGTCTTTTTTGTATATTGAAAATGCTGCAAACAGACTAGTATGGACAAGCAAATGAGGTCTAAGAAGAGACATGTAAGATATATCTTCCTTGACTATCCTTTCGTCCTGTGCTAATCACGTTTTTCACTTTCCCTTTGTGCTGAACACTGATAAGGGAAAACTCAGCCCAAAGCTAATATCTCATTTTAAAGATAATGATTTTGAGTATCAGATGTTTGGCCTGCACTTTTGGAATAGCAGACATATTAGATCACTTCTTTTGTGGTGCCCTTGTTTATTGGAAAGCAGCTTGTACTTTATCTTCTCAGCCACAATCATGTATGATGTTTTGGGTAGTAGAATCTAGTTTTGATTATTAAATTATACATTTAGAGCTGCATTCTTATTGAATTTCCAGGTTAACTTTTTTGTTGTGACTGCCCATTTCAGTTATGACTGCAATAGGTAAATGAATGTCTCTGTCCTGACATAATGTAATGCGTAAATAGGGAAATTATGAAAAAAAATCTGTTTGCACAAAATAGCAATCTTACCCTAGAATGCTATGTTTTGGAAAGACTATGATGTTAGCAAAGCAGAATCTGAAGCTTAGCTGGCAATGCGTCATTCATTCTTGCCCAAGACATTCTTCCTAAGAAAATCCTGCCATCAGTCTTTTTACATCATGGGACATAAAAAATAAAGCAATATATTGTAACTCAATGGTCAATCTTTGCAGGCTCCCTGACAAGTTACGTTGTCAGACATTTGAAAATCTACACTGGGGGATGCTGAAAAAAACCAAACTGAAATGTGGTGAAGAAGTATGGAGACATAACATGTAAGAAACACTTCAGAATAATAGTGTATAAATTCTGTATGACTCAACAGCTGTACAGGTAGAGAAAGCCCAGCATGACATCGCCTGATTTAAGAAAACTTGAAGGCAGAATTAATCATTGATGTGGCTATTTCTGGAAATGAAAGGGACTTTGAAAGAGAGGAAAATGTGAAAACCATACAGATTGAGTGACTGTACCATAAAATAAGATTACTCTTGGTAATTTAGCAGTAAAAATAAAATGTGGCCAGCTCTAGCATCTAACAAGAATGTGTTGGACACAGAAATTGTCTGGATTTACATATGATGCTTGCCAAATCTGCCATTCTTGGAAATCCTGCCTGCATTCTTGTTTCTCTAAAGGGAATTCATGGTTCATTTGTTTGCTTCCAAAAATGAATATGAACCAAATTTGTGTCCTTATGGGAGGATACACACCGCAGCCCAAAGCAGCAATGCAAGCAACCTCTGGTATCTTTCCTCACAAAAGCAAAGAATAAAGACTGTCATCAGCAATCATGGCAGAGAACATCACGTATGTTTCAGTCATTGACAACTGATCTTCCACATTTCAGGTAGTGACTGCATTGAAATAACAAATGAAATCAATATAAACAGTTGAATAAGGCAAAACAACTAATAGAAAAAAAATAACAGGAGGTAAAATTGTCTGGAGGCATGACAGTTTGGACAGGAGATACCCAGGCGCAAAACATGCAGGGCATGGTGGTGAGGGGAACTTCCCACCAAAGAGGTAGGAAAATATTTTGAGATACAGGACTCAGTCAAATACAGCTTTTTAGCTGAAGGATCAGCAACAAAGAGACTTGTCCACACCTGGAGTTATGACTATATGCGAAGCAGACTTAGCAGGAGAGTTAAGAGAAAGAATCTGAACTGAATTTCCAGGATCTTTGATGTAGATATTACAGGTACTCATTTAAAAAGATCTTCCTTAGGGACCTGAAGCAGCACAGAACTACCAACTCCTAAAACTTGTACGGATCCTAAAAAATACTACTAGGGCCTGATTCTGGTCTCAGAGTCTCCAAATCGTACAGCCAGAAATGTCTGCTATCTTTGAAATCTTATGGATCTCAGCTAAAAAGTTTCTTTTTAGCACTGTTCTCTCAAGCTAAATTGCTAGTCCTGCTTGGTGGTTACCACATGTATTATGAAAGGCTGCAGGGAGAGCATCCTTTCATGAAGTATGTGGGGAAACAGGTTTTAAATTCATCGAAAGTCGAGTGCCTAACCTTGTAACTTTACCCCTCTGTCTGTGCTTACAAGTTAAGCAGGTTTAACACAGAGCAGAGGTATCTAGAGTGATAACTGCCTGCAGTAAAAAATACCAAGGCAAACTAAAAGAAAAAAATCCTCCAAACCCTCAGACAGCCCTTCTCCCTCCCAAGCTATTCAGCAGGTTGCTGTGTTTTTCCTGAACTGATGCCCTGCATATTAAAAACAGGCTGCTGCTAGAGCCATTGCATTTGGAGTGTGAAATGGAGTGTCATTAAGTTCTGGCTGCTGTGACTCATATTTGTTTGTCCTCGTACAGCTAGGATTGCCTGCTGGCATCCTGGGTTGCAGGAACATACACATGGTGCATCCATGGAGCAACGCCTGTTTCCTCAGACAAAGAACTCAGCGCTGTGTGACAGCAGGTCCACCCCTCTGGAGATCGGAGAGTGCAAATCTGTTCTCATGATGAAATCCACGGTTGATTTCATGGGAGAGGACAATGAAAGGAAACATTTCAGCAACCCCACAGTAAAGTACTGTAGCACTCTTTCTAGAGGAGAGGCTGTGAATAAAAAATGAATATCTGTGTTAGTAATTTCTGATGTAGATTTAGGGCAGAACTACAGCTGCTGACCTTTTTGCAATGTTTCGCAATAGCCATACATTTTAATCTTCAAGTTTTTGTTAATGAAAAGTTGTGGAAAAACTGCTACATGAGAATAATTAAAAAAAAACAACCTCTTTGAAGACTTCCTTTGTGAGAGAAATTTGTCTTGGCCTATTGCTCTGAAGGTGTTAATGCTTAATGTTTGTTTTCTTCATCAAATTATGCTCTCGGTAAAATTGCACAACAACTGTGCAGGGCTGTGTACTTCTTTTCCTGTGCTGCCCACTCATCACCCTGACCCCTGTAAACTGCTGTCATACAGCATAAACTGAATTTCTTGACACGCATCTGAGAGATAGGGTGCCATCACTTACACATGGATGAAGAACAGTGCAAATTTGGACCAACTGAAAACAAGAATATAATCCAAAAGTGTATCTTGGTCTCTGTCATTTAAACTTTGGCCATCACATTGGCAGGTGTGGATGAAGCACCTGAGCAGACTGCCAAGATCTGCACCATTGAATAGCAATGTGCAACACAAGGAACAGGCTGGAGTTTTGTTTTCTACTGGGTTCAGGGCAGCAGAATCACTGTTTTCTGTTGGCTCAAAATATTGGAAGTGTTTAATAAGAGGGGAGGACTGGAGGAATTCATTCCTTTTATGACACTGTATTTATGCAGCTCAAGGGACTGTTCTCTTGCAGTGAAACTAGAAGCTGAAACAGGCTCTCATTTCTGTCTGCAGCAATGACTCTCTGGTCTCAAATCCAGCTAACCTGAATCTCACTGGGAATTGGAAGCCACTGTTCCAACATGAGGACTGATTAGCTAAAGCTGCTTTTGATTGCTGAATGAGGTAGATCTCTTTCTCTTTTTTTTTTTTTTTCCCCTACTAAGCTGGGCATCCAGAGATCCAAGATCTGTCTTTACAGGTAATATGCTGTTTTGCTCCTGTGCAAGGAAATAACAACCTCAACAGTAGGGATTTAATGAAAGTGTAGCTACTGCCTAAAAATCAGCGATACTGTGTTGTTCAAATTAAAATAGTGATTCTTTGGCAATTCTGTTAAATACTGAGCCTATGTGAGCATTGGACATTATTACATTTCTAAAGACTTACTGGAAAATTTAACAGCGTAATTTTCCTGATACATACCATCTTACAAATCACCATGTGGACAGTTTTTTCCTCTGAACAAGTTTAGAATTGAAACTCCCAGATATCACTTCTATTCTAGAAAGTTTTAGGAATTTTTTTGTAATGTTTGGATCTTTTACCACTTTCTCAAATGTAGCTGAAATTTTGGAAAAAGTGAGGAGTACAAGCAGACAGCAGACAGACACCTCAATAGGCAGACAGCATGATCACATAAGCACTGTTTTCTTGGGAAACAAAACTATATTGGAGCACCAGGAGGCTAGTTGTCTGAGATCTCTCATCTATAACTCTGGGGTAAAAGTAACTTTGGCTTCTTGGCTTTTAAAGGTCTACTTCTATCAAGCCTTTGCTTAATAACCTCACTGATCACTAATGGAAAATAGACTATTCAAAAATCTTCTGAAACAAACTAATATGTTCTGAAAGCTGAATTTCTGAATTGTTATTAACAACATTACTTGCTCCATTTCATCGGTAGGCCTGTGATACCATCGCCAAAATATGGTGGGCTCTCAGCCAAATTTTTCTTCCCTGACTGTGGAGCAATGGCTTTTTGGCTTCTAATAATCACTCCAAGTTCTCTCACTTTTTGTTTGTATTTTCCTCCTACTCAATATTACTCATACTTGCCCTCAGTTTTGGGATATTAGTTGTTTAGAAGAGCTGTGCATGCAGCTGATTAGGAGTGTCCTCTGTTTAGTTGTCTGTTGAATAGAACCAGATCCTGATCTCCACTCTGTAGGCAACCACCTACATAAAACAATTAAATTTTTTCCATCTCAGTACCAAATAAAATAAACCACTGTTGTGTACCAGACAAATTATGTAGGAAATCACGTTCCATAACTTTCAGAAATTGTAATGCCTGTGCTCCACAGCCTTCACTTCCCAAACAGAACTTAATTAGTTTTCTATAAATGCTAAGAAGGTATTGTGGAGACTTTTCTGGTATAGTTCTTTGAGCTGATGCAGACCTTCCATGATCCCTACCTCCTGAGGTAAGTCACCCAGTTACCAAAACTTACAAAAGGTTTGCCACATTACCATACTTAATCTCACTATGTCCTTGCAACTTTTAGCCAAATATCTTAAAATTCCAATCACTTGAAACATGCTTACTATAACATACTTTTCCAACTAAAACACACTTCTGCTTTCCAAGAAATTTCTGTTGATTTTAGCTTAAACATGTGAACAAAAAAAAGTAATTTCTTCACCTTATTCCTCCCCTACTTTAATAAATTTGAAAAGAAAGAGTTAGCAATACATTGATTTTATCATCTCTGTTGATAAAATTATTATTATTTTGCATTGACCAGGAAGACTAGTCTGTACTCCTTATTTATAAGCCTCTACTTATATGATTTTTTTGTGAAAAATTCCCCAAATCCCAATACATACTCAACAGTCCACTGCTTTCTCATTCGTGAAGCAAAAATATCTCCAGGGAATTCAGCTGAATCCTGTTTAACATTCTGAAAACTATAATTTACATAATTCCACATGGTATCTCTTTATGGAAGAATGTTGCAATTGCTGTAAGAGCTTCCCAAACTTATTGTTGCAGATTTATTTTTACTCCCATGAAATGTTGCAGCATTTACTGTCCATGTGACTTCTGCTGATGTCTATCCTAAGAGCCTGAGGTAATAGGGCTTTCAACAGTACCCAAGCTATGTTCACTATTAACACTAAAACTGATCAAACTTCACTGGAAAACAAAAAAGACTGATCTCCTCTGTCTAGTTCTATCGAGCAGCTATTCCAGAAAATGACTTCTCACAGAGCTGCCATCTAATTTTTGGCTGTATTTTAGTTTACAGAACTTATTATTCTTCATTCTTCCCAGTATGCAGTGATGAACGACAATGTATCTCTCTTGCAAGGACACTGAAACACCTTTCTTGGATGCTGCTTGTTCCATTCCATCAGGATTATTATCACATACAGACTTTGCAGCTTTCAGTTCCTTCAGGGACTTGTTTGATATCTGACTCACTGAGTAGATAGTGGTGCTGCTGCACTTAAAACAGAGTTGAAAGCATCCTGATTTTTATTCTCTTTTTTTCACCAGGACACTTACTCAGTTTCTTATCAATTCCAGTCTGGTATTTTTCCCCCAAAACCTTTGCCTACCTGGGTGTGAAATGGCATTAAAAAACTGCTTGTAGACAATATGCATTTTCCTGTGATATGTTGACCAGATTACACTGATGTGTTGAAAGGAAGAATACATGAAATAGTGTATCTCTGTACATATAAGGAAGAAATAAAGACCCTCTCTTAACTCTTAAGCCCAGATATTTGCTGGACTTTGCCTAGTTACAGACTTGCAATAAACATCAGGTTAAAGCTATTTTCTTGACTGCAATAAAAGATTTACTACAAAGGAAAAAATTAATATTACCTGGCTTTGAACATCTAAACCCTGAATAATTTTTTCTTGTTAGTTACGTATGTCACTTATATAAGACAGAGTTGGAAAGAGAACATCTCAGCTATTATATATACTTATTTTAAGATTCTTTCCGGAAATGTTTCTCTCTCATTTTACTGCACAAAGAGCCTATACAACCAGCTTTAATTAAATTTCTAAATTCTAGATGTGTCTTAGTCAATTCTCCCTTAAAAGTTTTTAGTCACCGCCATAAATTTTTGACTCCTTAATTTCCATAGATGGCATTGCACACTGCTATTTTCTGATGGCAGAACACCACCCACACAGAAAATACAAAAGTCCTGTGCACCCTGAGAACTGGTTTTGCACTAGGGTTTTGCAACGAGGAGCCAGACCACCAACATTAAATGAGCTGAAACCAAGAGGCAGAGATCGTAAGTGAGAGAAGAAAGCTGCTCCTCATCAACAGGACATATCAATTAGTATCTTTCCTCTGATTTCTAGACCTGGAATCACTGCTTGTTTTATCCAAACAGCTGCTGTTTGAAATAAAAAGATATTCTTTACACTTAATGACACAGACTGTGATACTCATTGATCTTCATGTGACAGTGATTTCATTGGATGTACTTGTGTCATCAGGGTAATAGACTGAATATGAACATGAATAATGTTCCAGAATTCATTGTGAAGTTTCTAAATTCCCTTAATTCTATGTCATTAATTTTTCCACTGCAAAAATCTGATAGACCACAGCCTGACAATCTGCTTTCCTTCAGCAAAGGGGCAGTGACATATATCAAATAGTTTCTGCAAGTGACTAATTGAAGAATACAAATTATTCAAAGAAAAGACATTTTATTAAAATTTCCAAAAACTTAGCAATAGCAATTGTGACCATTTCAAAAATCCTTTCTGTGCTTGACCTTAAACAAGTCATCGCTTTCTCTAATGCTTCAGATACTCCATTTATATGAGGGGGATAATAATATTTTCTTTGAAACATGCTTCAAGCCATACAGATTAAAAACATTAGATAAACAGTATCTATTAACTTCGTTGTTATTAAAACCTTGCTGACAGGACACAGCTAACATGGTAATTCCTGCAAGACCTCAAGATAGAGTTTTGTGCCTTTTGCAGACATGATTCTCTACTTGATGCCCTAACTCACTCAACATAAAAAATAAGCAAGATAATGTAATTGTTCTCTGCTTTACCTGATCTGACTTTTAATAACAAGGTGGCTCCCAGGGAAAACAGCTTGCTATATTTTAATAAAAATTTGGAACAGCTGCATGTACTGCATTCCAAGCTCTCCTCCTTGTATAGTTTATCTCCAAAACCACCTTAGAGCAAACCCCACTTGTTTACACCAGTGGAAGTTTTTCCACTAGGCATGTAAACTCATCCAACCTATCTCTCCCTGGTGTTTATATTTAAAAATACCTAATCCATCTCTGCCAGCAAATTCAAGGAAGAGAATAAGTGTAGGCTATCCAAGGCTAAGCAAACAAAAAAGTCATGAAGGCTTTGGAAAAACTTTTTAATTCATTTTCTTCAGAAGAACAAGGAAGAATAAACAAAACAGTGAGTGAAACCTGGGCTCCTAACTCAGTGTCCCCTGTTCTGAACAGGTTACCTCTGGCTCTGGCTATGAGCAGTAACTTCCTCCCTTAAATCTTAATGGCAAAAAGACTGGCAGGGCTGTGGCTATCCTGCATCCATGGTAAGAAAATATTTGTGCTCCAGAAGAGTGGTGAACTTGTTGAAAGGGCAGCTGAATATTTTTGTTTCCTGAGAAAATCAAGCTGAAAGTAACCATAGACCCTCACTAATTCACCAGTACAACGCTGAAGGCCAAGTTCTTCAAGTGTGTAAAGATTTAGCTTCTTCATCTATGTGTTCTTTTGGAGGACCTGTGTTTAATCCACAGCACTGCTTTAAAATTTGCAATGCAACCACAAGCCTCATTTCAGCCACCTAGACCCGTGATCCCTATCGATCACATGTCTGTGGCAGGTATATGCAATCTTTCAGGAAAGGATTAAATTGCTTTTGCTTTTTCTTTTGTTCTGCTTACCACTTCTGTACTGCTGAAACCTTAATGGCCAGAAGTACTGTGTATTAATAGTATTAATAGCATAATGTCTAGTAGGATGCTGTTATGGAAAAGTGATGCTGATATAATATATTTATATTTCCATAAAAAAGAATAAAATGTATGGATATTTTAAAAAAATCATTCTCTTATCAGTACTAAGTAGACTGTAAACTTTTAACAGATAAAAATAAATTGGTTCAGCTTCTGTGCTTAGATGTTGACATGTTAGATTGAAGTGCACCTGCTTTTACAGCTAGTCAGCCTGACTGCTGCTTCCCTGAAGGGAGAAAAGTGACATGAGATCCCAGAATATAGCTGAAATATTAGTCAAAGGCTGACAAGTATCTGAACAGTTTGCTGAGGCATGTAGAGATGGTTTCCTCCCAGGGGAGTAGATGTGACCTCAGCTCTTGTGTTGTATCTGCATTACTATAAATCTGGCAATATTCAAGAGAATTAAAAGCTTTCAGGCTTCCTGTGTATAACTACCTTGTTGCCCAGTCAAGGAAAAGGCCTCAAAAAATAGTCATCTTATGCCCAACCTCCCACAGTAGACACAGTAAGCAAGAAATTAAGTCAATGTTACTACTGATTATTGAAGCCTACTGGCAATATCACCTTTTAACCATGTTCAGACTTCAGGATATGTTTGTCACATGTGGTACTCTTGGCTATGACACAGTAATGTTTGCCTCAGGGTTGTGACAAAGATCTGTGGGTAAAAATAAACAAAACCAAAAGTATTGCTCGGGTCATTTCTTTCAGGATGTTTCTGGAGTGTAGTAACAAGTGATGGCTTTTTCCACTTTCCAGAACATTGTTTGCTTATGTTACCAAATGAGAGGTCATAGACAGTAAGAGAAGGAAGATGTTGAACTATTACATAATAATTGTAGATCCTGAACTGAATGTTTTCAGTCATGGGCACATGGTCATGCCTCAATGTTTGGCCATAAGAACTTTTTTTAGGTTCAGCTCCACAGCATACAGTCACAGTTGTTGAAGACATGTGAATGGACAGACTGTTCTGATCAGGTACACCCTGAGCCTAAGAGAGCTGAGAAAATAGAGATGATGTCTGACAAAGATGTGATTAGAAGATCACTCCTGGGCCACGGCTTCTCACAGTTATGGCAAAAAACACCCCAGCTATCATTCTGATATGGAATCCTGCCATAGTCGGCTCTGTTATTGTACTAATTGGAGAACACAGGCCTAAAGGGACAATGCACGTGATGACACTCAAGACCTGCTATCATAAGCACCCATGGGAAATAATAAAATCATAAAGACAGCAACCTTCAGCTGCAAACTAGGAGTTAAATAACATCTCATTTCTTCAGTGTGATTCCATTTTCTAATGTTTTTGGGTTTCAACATGAGCCTTTTGGATTCAATAGGGAAATTAATTCTGATGGCTAATAATATTTCTCTTTATCATTTTTTTTGTCTGAAAGCCTTCACTGGAAACAGATGTCTAGGAAGGATCTTCTGGCTGTATTCTTATCCTTGGAGCTGTCTGTAGGATTTGGTACCACTGAATTCTGGATAGCTCTCTGTGCCAGGATATGGAGTCTGCTCCTCAGCTGTTGTAGGCACCATGTCTGATTATCCCATGTATTAAAGCCCCACATTTCATCTAAAAAAACAGCTAAGATTTCTGCCTGTATTTTGATTGGAAGGTTGTTTTGAAACATCATTGTTCTCACTGTTTTAATTTCCAGAGCAATTTATTCCTGCACAACTTATACTAGGGTATTGTAGTGCCAGCATTGTTCTTTAGCTCAAAATAGCTCTTCTGAATCTCTTCTTGCCCCCATACAACAAATACAACTCCTCTCAACTTTGTTTTCTTAGTCTAAACTCCTGTCAGACAAACCCTCTGCTCCCTCATTACCCTGGCAGTCCCTTGCGAACTCTGCTCCAGCCTGTGTTTATTGTTCTGGAACACAGATGAACAGAATCATCTAGTTCTCTTGCACAACAGAATTAATGCTTCCTAGTGTCTTTTGATGTTTTATTTCTCAATACATCTTAGGAACACATTATTTTTGAGTGGTTACATCAGACTGGCTCAAAACTATCCCCTTTCAAAACTCAAAACCTTAGAGGTGAGGACTTGATTTGTTTGTTTGTTTTGTTTGTTTGTTTTGTTTGTTTGTTTTTTGTTTACTCTTCTAATAGATGGACAACTATATACCATAATTCAGCATCTAGCTGATGTTTTTTTGATATTTCTTTATAATGGCATAATTTAGTATTAAGGAAAGAGAGTTTAAAATATAAATGTAGTATTCCTGAGTGTTTAAGGCAGTGTCTTCCTTGTCTTAGTATCTTTTGCTGTCTAATAGTTAGGCATCTGAGCTAACTCTCCAGACTTTTTATCATCAACTGAGAAGGACACCTCTAGCATGTGATTTAGCTCATCCTAAAATAGGTAACTAAAACAAGAGGGAGGTATTGCTCTTTGGAGATTGCCTGTCTCTCCCTGTAGATGATAAAGGGAGCCTAGGCAACTGTCTCAGATGTTTTGCCTAACTTGTCTGTGGCTAAAGCAAGAAGAGATGAATATTACCCTAAGTAATTCAGAACAGTGAAAAGCTGTTTCAAAAGACATTTAGATTTGCTGGCATCTATATTGTACTGAAAGGCAATAAAATTTCTATTTCTAGCTCCTTCGGAAACATCGGACATATTTATCTATTAACTGCAACAGATTAGATAAATACAGGATTGTTTCAGTAATTTAAATAGGCCCCCTTGAAAAAAAACCAAACAACAAACTACCTGAATATGTCAAAGATTTCTGTGCTTGCTGAGTCGCTCTGACAAGCCTGAAAATCCACAGATACACCACACAGGTACAAATTCTGACCTAGATCCCACAACTATAAATACGTTTATTTATCCGAAAAGGATTTTAGGAAGAAATTCTTTACAGAGAGGGTAATCAGACATTGGAATGGGCAGCCCAGGGAAGTGGTGGATTCTCTGTCCCTGGAGGTGTTTAAGAAGAGACTGGATGTGGCACTTAGTGCCATAGTCTAGTAACTGGTAGTAGTGGATCAAGGGTTGGACTTGATGATCTCAGAGGTCCCTTCCAACCTGGATGATTCTATGATTCTATGATTCTATGATTGTTCACTCATGAAAAGTTGCTGGTGAATACAAGTGGTCTCAGGATTTGGGCAATAATTCACCGCAAATTTAAAAAATATATTATGTAGTATTGCCATAATACACTTCCTACTGAGTACATGATATGCTGGATTAGGCCCAAATATTTTAGCAAAGGTCCTTCTATTATTTAATTTCCATTTCAATATTTTATCCCTTTTTGTTTTGTGAATGAGGTTGATACAAACATTCTTATTATCACTTCCAAGCGGTGTAAGATTAAATCAAAGGGTTTACCTAAAACATGTTAGAGTTTAATATCGTTATCTATAGACAGTTTTCATTAAGTTTGAGTAAGACTGTCAGTTAAAAAGTGTTTTGCTACATTTATTTTTAGTAGGTAAAAACTTAACATTTTATTCCTTGATTATGAAGGGGTATTTAAAAATTACACCCCCTTTTGTTGCCTTTTGACACACTTTCCATTCACCCACCTAGACACGAAGAAAACATAAAGCCCAACGAACAATTCAGTTGTTAAATCTGAGATCACCTTTTGTCTTTCGCTCAAAGACACCCCAATCCTTCCACAAATAAGTGTAAAAATAAAATTGAAAGAGCTGCTTCCACCTTTCTGTCACAGGAAATCTTGCTGAGACTAATCTGCTTTTTAGAAGGTTTACTTTTAAATAGGATTTCCTCTCACTGCGTGTACACACACTGAGTCAGGAAGCTCCAGCCTGAGTCAATGCTAAATGCATTTGATTTTCAACTTGAGTTGGCTTGCAAATGATGGAACCAATGATTCATAATTTCCATCCTGACCTTGTTTACTTTGCATTCATACTGTGGCAGGTGAACTGTTGTGTTCAATATTACCAAGTTATTTAAGGGAAAACTGATGCCATCCATTAGCCTGCCGTGTGAAAGACACATTGGCATGTACGAGAACAAGTTACAGGAAGGTGATATGCCACTCAGACATTTCAGAGTTCACATTTTTTTGCAAGTCTATCATAATTTGCACATTCTAGTAATGCTGAAAAAGTTAATTGTCGTCTATTCTTGTTACAGGCCTATTATTTGTCATTCGTTCACTTTTAATATCTAATTAAATAAGCTGATTTTTTTTTCAAGGTAAGTCTCTCTGAAGAATGGATTTGCTATGCTGTATGCTATGCCTACAATATAAGAAGTCTAGTTTTAAACATGTATATGCAGAGCTGCATTACAGTCTGTTTTGCTGCCATTTCTGAATGGCCTTTACATTTCTATTTACCTTGTCCCCTAGTGTCCAATAGAAAATATGAAGCAGAATTAAGAACTAAAACCTTCGTTATGTTATGGGCCAAATCCTCTGAAGTACTGTTTTTCTGACACTTGACATCTATTCCTTAGAACTTATCAGAAGAGATTTCTTCATTCATTTTATCATTCCAAATTTATACTCCATGAAGCAGTGTAAGAACACCAGACAAAGATAATTGCACATCACCCATTTTGAGAAGAAAACACAATTTGAAGTCTATATTAAATGTTTCATGGAATTTCTTGCTGAAACCTAAGACGACTTAGTCAAATTCAGTCCATGTCCCAGTGAGTGGTTTTGATCACTTACCAAACTTTAACAAATAAACCAATATACACTTTTAAGTCACAACATTTCTGGAGTCCTTTGTCCTAAATGGAAAGTTGGTGGAGAAGACTAGGACTGCACCACTGTCTAACCCTCCTCTTGACATGTATTATTTTCCAGGCAGGAGATAAAGCAAATGGTCAAGAGGGTGCATGGCTCTATCACTTACTGACAAGGACACTGGGTATTTGTGAGTGACAGCTGAGGGACTATGACTCTAGGTCTGTGTGTTTAAACTTGCTCAAAGTGAAAAAGCCTAGAACTTCATATTTCCATTTCCTTTGGTGACGCTACTATCTCAAACAACTGCTTTTCTTCAAAAGGCTTAGCAATGTCGATCTGGGCAGTATCATCTAGATTTTCACACTGGCTGGCTCAGGGCACCTCTGTGCTTAATGTGCATTGAAGCCAGTCTACAGTAGTGTTTAAGGCCCTTGATTAATGGAGGCATGAAAATGCACTAAGTCTTATGAATCATTCTTCAGAGGTACTGAGTTTTCACACTATGCCCATATATATATCTATATATAGGATGACTAACTTCCCCATTTATATCTTAGGCCAGCTGACTCACTATGCTGAGGGCAGGTGTTTGCTTTTTAGGCAATGACCTATAAAAACTAGGTAATCTGGCTGTAACCCCCACTGGTGTGATTCATTTTACTTAACATTAAACATCTATCAATCAACTGCCGAAGCCTAAACCTTGCCGTCCTCTCTGGTCAATGGACAGAAACAGACACTCATTGAAGGTAATTTTTCCCAGTAATTTACAGACACTCATTTTAGGATTAGTTATATTACCATCTGGTGTTCCTTCTTATTTCTCAACAGCTAACTTAAGTTTAAATAACTTACCATTAAATGTCTGAGCTTAACTGGGCTGGATCCACCTTAAGTATTTTAGGTCTCACCAAGACTGATTTCACGGCACCTTGGTCAGGCACATTTACTCTTGACAACATGAGTGACAGAAAATGGATGGAGGGTCACAGTAATTCTTTATTAAAAATGTTAAGAGAGATGTGAAAAGCAGGCTACAATAAAAAAACCCAGAAATGTCTGAAAGAACTCCTGTGTAAGGACTGTTAATGGTAACACTATTGCTTAGGAAGTCTCTAGGCATCTGCTCTTGGTTGAGTGACTTATTGTGCAACAGCGTGGCCCCCAGAGTCTGGCAGTGCTTGACAGTGCCCAGCATGAACAAAGCACTTGCCATCAGGTGTGCTCTCCCACTCGATGTGTGAGAAGAAAATGTGACTCACCAGAGCTTGGTAACACTTACTTATCAGGGGGTTTTCACTTCTGGCTGTAGGAATAATAGAGTCAAAAAAATCCAGTAACCCAGATCTCTAGATAAGCGGTTAAGAAACTTCCCTTTACCTTCTAAGTCCAGCATGCATGCCTCGGAAAATGGCTTTGCGAGAAAACGTTAGATCTTGATCAAGTGAAGGCCAAAGGACATCCCATTACCCAAGCTTTATGATTTCAGCAAGGTCATATTAGTTCATATTAGGTCATATTAGATAGAGCAGAATAATTTACAAACGCTGTGTTGTCAGTGCAGTGCTAGAGAGAGACTTGACTGTACATGCTATGCCTCTAAAGAATGAATTGTAAATTTAGGCAGCTGCATTATACAAAAAAGCATTAAAATTTGCAATGTGCACTTTGCACAGCTGTATCATTACATGAAGAAGTGGAGACTGGTCTTAATGCATAGAATTCCTGTAAGGACAAAAAGATTACATTCCTGGTTATTTTGCTGAGAAAATGAAGAGTAATACTGCAGCAGTAATAGTAGGACTGATTATAGAGCTAATAAGAAGTAAAGATAATTACACACTTTGGAAAACTAGAAAAGCTAAAAGTTCAAGCCCCAGGAAACAGAAAAACAAAATGTTTATTTGGAGGAAGTGTGATGCCCTTAGAGATCACAATAAGAAACCCTATGGCAGAACTCCACAGTTCAAAGTCTTCATTATTTTCTAGAAGCTTCATATACTGAATTTCATTTTCTGTTTCCAGTTCAGTCCCATTAAATTGGTCACCTATAATACACCAATAACATAACAATGAAAGGGAAATACACCAATTACATCTTCCCAATAGAGAGTTTTTTTCTTGGCTTAGATCCCTCATCTATAGGGTTTTATTAAATTCTTGAGACATACCTGAGCCATATCTCACCCGCTTTCAGATAAACAACAGCAGAAGGAGTATATCTGAGTCTTGAGTTACTATGTAATCATTTTCTTGCTGAAGGTATTATAGAACCAGGAATGTATTTATTCAGCTGTTGTAAGAAACCAAGCAGCTGGAAATTAGTTCCCTTGCTGACTGCAAGGGAACTATCGGGAACTTGTTTATTTACTACTAACTTGTATGTTTATCAGGGCATCTGGTCACACTTTATTTTGTCAAGAGTGGGTATCCTGGAGGCAAGGTAGTCTGAATATCTGAGGACTGTTTAAGGTATCAGATCTTGTACCAATTTTTGTTCAGTTTTTTCAACATAACATAACCTTTTTTTGTAAGAATTTTTTGAAGCACAACAAGAGACAAAAATCAGATAGTCTGCAAGAAGAATTTCCTTTGATCTGATGTATCTCTAGAGTATTAATATACTTTGAAAATAAACTGAACTCTAGCTTCACATCCAAGTGATGAACCCATACTGTTCACAAGCCATACTAACAATATTAATAAAATAAACAGATATAAATAGTCAATATAACCTAAAATATCTTGTTACTTTATTGGTGTAAAGTAAAGATGCTTTTTACGAGCAAAGTCTTCAAACTTTTAGTGCTCTGAAAATGGAATTGACCCCATTTTTCTATAACTAAATAAACACAGGAGTGCAATTGCTTTATGGGAGTCCCTATTAACAAAATTCTAAAAATACTTAGAATGCACATTGTGGGCTCAGCACGTGTGTGCACCTAATGCTTGGTGCAACTCCCTCTGAGAATCTAGGGGGTGGAAGGGGGCTTCCAGTTGCTCTTACTGGCACCAAGGAGCAGGGAACAAAGAAAAGAAAAATGCGTTTTTTGTTAGTTTTTTTTTTTTCCCTTTTGTAAGAAGCAGTATTTGGGAAACAAAAAAGCACTGAAAATAGGGGATTATTTTAAATTCAAACTAGTTATATATCTGTAGATGAGACTATAGTTTAGCAACAAATGAATTTTGAATCCTACAAGAGCAAGACAAGGTAGTTTTAAAAAAAAAAATTTTGATGTACGGTAGAGAGTTGGAGTTATTTCTTGCACTAGACTTGTTCAGATCCGGGAGCCCTCCCGCTGGACAGCCAGTGCTACCAGGCACTTGGTACCCTGTCAGCCAGACACATGGATGATGAACAGCAAGGGAGGTGAGCTGGCAGGAAATGAGGCAGATTTTGGAACTTCCTGATTTCCGTTGGCCTTTTGTTGATGAACAGAGAAAGACTTCCAAGTTCTTTTGGAAAATGCCTGACCAGCATTAGCTACTGACCTTCCTTCCTCACTTCTGCAGAGGATCCTTATATGGTCATGGGAACACTAATGAAGAAATAGAAACTGTTTTTTCCTTGCTGTGATGGCTGCTGCTTTGCAAACCAAGCAACTTCAGAATGTTCCTTGTTGCTTGCAGGGACTGCTAACCTGTAGGACAAACAAAGAAAGGAAAAGAGAAGGGAAGGCAAGGCAAGGCAAGGTAAGGGAAAAGATGGGATTGAACCATGAAGGAGATTAGTTGGTGTGAGAGTGATGAAGGACTGGAAAGCCAGTGGCAAGCATAAATGAACATTGATCACAGAGCCACTGTAAATGGAAACGTCACCTGCAGAGAGAAAGGAGTGGATCCTGTGGGTAAGAATAATTTTCTGAGTGCACAGGTAGGGAGGCCTAAGGGTAGGACACATTCTGATTTTGGCTCAAACGCCCATCCACATATCCTTTTTCAGGTGTTTTGCTGCAGACTTTTCCATATCATGAGGCTCAGCCCAAAGCAACAGCTGGTCTAAAGTCTTCTCTTTCCTTTCTCTTCCTTTCTTTTTCACCCACCATTCAATGCTCTCAGGAAGGGAGTATGATCACAATCCTCTCATGTCCTTGTGCTGTAGGAGAGCAGGTTTTTTTTAAGGGCATTGATGGTTAACTCAGAGGCAGAGGAACTTTGACAGCATTTGTCAAGGTAGAGGCAATACACCTTTTCTAAAGAAACAGACAACTTTGAATATGGAATTTTACTTAGAAGGCCATGAATAGTCATGGTGACATGCTCTTTCTTATGTGGCACTAGGTGGTGTAACAGGTGACTCTGCATTCCACATAGATGAAAGATGTAATAACCAAAAGTCCTTGTTTAATTATTACATTGGGACAGGAAGAAGATTTCAGTCCCACACTGCCTCCACCAATTGCGAGAAAAGTGACTTTGTTTTCTTTGGTACTGTGTTCAAGCAGCACAGCCATGGTTAGACTGAAACACGACCACCAGTAGTGGCCTGTGGCTGCGTGTTTCAACCTGAGTCATCTGAAATGAGACTTGTGCTCTGCAACTGAGTAACATAATTTTTTGAAATCAAGTGCTTCTGAAATATCTTAGGAATCTTTTGAAAAATTCTGATTTTACAATCTTTCTTGAGCTGAAAGTGATAGCACCATGGGGACTGAGCACTCCCCATAAAACCTTTCAACTTGAGAAGTCATAGGCAATATAACCTGGTTATTTTTTAAATATTATATTACATCAGTAATGACTATGTAATAAAGGGCATTTCATCACGGCAATATTTTGCATAGCAATGCACACTGCAAGGTTTATGCCATGAGGTAGAAAACCTGGCATTAGAGACCACAAAACACCACTTCATCTTTTCTATGCAGCACAGGAATTGTTCTGATGTTACAAAAGGCCAGGAAACTACTGAGAAGCCACTTTCTTAGGTTACAGGATGACATTTCTGGATTATTCACAGTAACACACATTAATATTTTACTCTGGCACCATTTATGCATGGAAAGCTTTACCGTTATTAAGGCTGAGTTCTGCAACTGACGCACAGAACGTGTACTGTGTGCCCTTGTTCGCTCTGTGGCTTTGGAAGGATGTTGGGAGAAGGTATGAAGACTTTCCACCACATCTACAGACCTTGGCAGAGAAATACAAAATGTCATGTCTACTTTCTCACTCTCTCCCATTAAAACAATCAGAAAGAGATAAATGCAAGCTGCTTCTCCATGTTCAAATAGGACAGGGGAGAGGAAAGGAAAAGTAGACAATTATTTAAACTATCTACAACCTGCATAAGTGCAGGGATGTGTGTCCTGGTATAGGGATGAGACATACATTTGCTTCACAAATGACTGTAGTAGTTTTAGGGATTTTTCCTAGAGACTCCCATGTCTGGCTGTAGGTTACACTGAATGAGCACACTTAAGCTGCTTCAGTGTAATGACCATTTGCATAAACAGAAAGGTCGAAGGACCTTAGCTGAAGCTAAGTTCAGAGCTTCATACTACATACATGAGGAAGGTTCACACTTGTTTTGTCCTGCCAAAGCTGACAAGGTGTTATTCTCTGCCTGATGGGAAGCAAAACATCAAACTACTTCAGCCACTTACTTCCAGCAGGACACATCTAAGCCATAATTAAACAAGACCTGAAATACCCATATGAGACCAGAAAAATAATTTTGTGGTCAAGCAAAAAGGTGACCTGTAGTTAACTCAGGAAAGCAGTGCAAGTTGCTTACAGCCTGGGATGAGAAATTCAACCCTATGCAAGAAGTAAGTTAGAAGAGTCCCTAAGCTGATGATGGGCAGTTTCTGTTGTTTCCAGTTGCTGAAATCTTCCTTTTAAAATTAATAAGAACATAGCAGATTATGGCCTTATTGTGTTTAAAATACAACAGGTATAATTTTGATAAAGTATTTATAGTTGAAGGATGGCTATGAATAAAAATATATTTTCAATACATGTTAGATTCAAAACAATTTTATTCCCAAATCCAGTATGACCAAGCAAAGAAGGGAATGAGAGGAGAAGGGAGAAAGGGAGATAGGGAGAGAGAGATCATAACAAAAGACAGACCAGAAAAATGGTCAGGACATTTGTCTAGGAGACTGATATTCAGTTCTTAATCTTCTGAATAACCCATTAACAATACATTATTAAGTATTTTTTAATGCTTCTCTCATTGTCTTTAACAGGATAGATCTTATATTTATTCTTAAATCTCTGCTAGAAAAACATTTATAATCCTAATTCTTTTTTTTAAGGTAATTATATCCATCTTGTCTTAAATTAAAACTCCCACTGATTTTAATGGCAAGTATATCCACATATGTAGGGGACATGATGTATTTCATTGCACTTAAAGTTGACTTGATAGAGCTGACTCTGTAGCTTCATTATAAATACTAACATCTGATAGTCTGAAGTTGTAACTGACTTCTTTTAAAGTAAAAAGAAATTAAAAACTCTTTTACTCTTCCATGGTAAAGGACACTGAAATAGCACAACCCCATGAAATATTTTTCTTCCACATGCTTCAAAGATAGGGGAGAATTTCACAGAATATCTTTCTTTCTCCAGTGGAGTGATAACAAACCTCTGTTCTAAAACCCCTGGAGCCCAGGAATTATAAGACCAAGAGTTTCTGAGCAACTCAAAGTATTTCTGATTCAAAAGCTTTCAGCAATCACATTTGCACTGTACTACAAGAGCTGCAGCATGACGACTACCACACTCCAATTACCATGATGACGCAGGAGGAAAGTCTATTCTAAGCTTCAATGGCTATTCATCAGGCCATGTTAAGAGACCTACTCTCAAGGCTCGAGTGGCTCAGCTTTTAGAGAGGGACTGGTCCAGAGAAAATGCTTCAGAAGATGGCAAGTTTTCATCAGAGTTCAGGCAAGTTCAGAGCTTATGAATGACACCTTCAGTGTAGGCAGACAGAGCTACGAAAGGAGGAAGGGGAAGAGACATCAATATGTAGGGGAAAAAGTCTCAGTACCACACTGGTAATTTTGTGTTTTTCTTTTACCTTTCCTAATTTCCTTGCCTTTATTCGTCACAATTCCAAAAACAGCTGCCTGGAAAATTTTCTAAGCCAAAAGAACTGAAACATCTAGGAAGGATCAAGGTAAGGAGCTCCTTGTTTTCATTCAGTATAAAGCGAAGTAAAATTAGGTCCAGCTTTGAAATGACTGTAATGTCTGCAATCACAGCAAATTGCACTTGCTGCTAGAAACCATACTAGTAGTCCTGCCTTTTTAATACCGCTCTTGCTTATCTTCTCAACCAAGAAATAACCACTTATATTTCCTATGGAAAACCATTGCCACTTGCAATATTGCAGAATATTGCAGATGCCATCCTGGCTATATAGATCTTTTCTATACTAAAACAATTTAAATAGTTTTTTTTTAATAGTGTAATGTATTTCAAATTTAAAATGTGATTCAGGGTACAAAGTAATTCACATTTGAAAGCCACAAGTCATCTCCCCACACACACCAGATATAAATGAATAGCACTATACAGGAACATTTTCTCTGAATGCTCATTATAGAGTTAAGGAAAGAATATTTAACTTAGGAAACAGAAAATTTTTCCTGTCTGTATCTTGAAAGACAAGGGTATACAATTTAAAGTTATTTTGAAATAAGTAATTCTTAAGAGTCTAAGACAACCAAGAGGGTCAGTCTCTATTACAATGATTATATTTAATAATTACATATAATGATTTTACTAGTTTTTTGCAGAAATCAGATCTCTCAGTGAGATATCTCAAAATCTCAACTTTATAAATTTGCTTTAATAAATATTGAATTAAAGTTTACTAGAAGGTATTAATAAAGTTATTCATGCTAATGGCAAGCCAAAGGCAATAAATGAGTGATATTTAATTTTGAACACTAAATGAATGCCAGATCTAACACTGAGTCTTAAACTACTCTACCATATTACAGAATTGTTGACTTCATGCTGTGCACATCTCGTACCCTTTGTTCTGGGCTGTGAGAGCGGTTGAAACTAAGGCAGGGTATTTTGTTATGCTATTTCATTCTGTAGTCAGTTGCCAAAAAGTGGGTTTATGTACCTAATCCATACTTGGAAAGACTCAATATTTGACTGGGCAACTTCATCTTGCCGGACTTCCTCAAAGCAGGGGTTGCAGTGGATGATTCCTGGACAACCCTTCAAACTTATATGATTCTGTGAGTTCATTTTTACCTACTTGTAAAAATTCACATTTGTATGTGCCTCTACACTGAAATGGTCACTGGAAGGCTAAAGCTTTTTCAGAAGCTGATGCCAGAGGAAGTGAACTTTATTGTCTCCTGTAATGTAGCAGTAACATAATTAAATCACTATTTTTAAGATCTTAGGAGTACAAAAATTCTGAGAAAACACCCAAGACAAAAGATCTCAGGGCAGTCAGTTGTCTGTAGCTCTAGCAGACCTACACGAGTCAGGAGATTGAGGCAAACTCCTCACAAGGCCTTAACCTTCCCTCTTAGCAGGAAATTGCACTGTCCTTCTTCTCAGTCATTGTCTCAAGTTGACTCATCTGTGTACACACATCTGGTTTGCGAGGTGAAGGTTCCACTTCAAAAGCCAAGAAGTGTCTTCTGGCCTGCACATAATATGTACGCTGACACAAGGGTTATTACACTTCTACAAAGGTGTTAGAAGGCTGCAAGATGTCATATTGTGACAGCTGCCTCACACTGGTGTAAATAACCATGCACAGTACTTAGGAGAGGACAATCAAGGTTGCAATGAATTTGCTTGAAAGTAGTCTTTGCATTTTTTGATGATTTCTGAATTTCTGAACATTTCTCTTATGTTCAAGTGTATATAGTGAGCAGAGTTTTGATACTCTGCTGTTAAGAGCTTGTGTTATTTGCAGCATGTGAATCACAGTTTGTCAATAGGAATATTAACTTGGTCACATTTTTAGAAACTCCTATCTGATGAAAATAGAACTATTTGGAGAGTGTCAAAAGAGCCAAATGTTTGCACACATTCACTTCTTTGACTACAGTCTTTTTGAAACCTAACAGTGCAACTGCACATATTAAAATGTGCCCTTTCAGATAGTATATATCACATTCTGCCTTCAATACCCCTGGGGCAGCCCAACCACATGTACAAAGAAGGATTTAGCTGTACATAATTTAAGTTGCTCTTTAGGAAAAAATACTCAGGTTTTGATATACCAAAATATGCAAAGGTAACAAAGTAAACAAACAAAGCCAAATATAAGCCAAGATTCAATAAAAGTCATTTGGAATTCTGGGACATCGATAGCTCTCCATCTGTCTGGTGAACAATACAATGTGCTCATGTGACTATTCACCGAAACGAATTTCAAAAATCATCAAGCCCTCTGCTCTCTCATTATGCAGGTGGTGTGCAATGCCAGATGCAAAATAATTGATGTGGTTTCAAAGTTCCTTGGATCATGTCACAACTCATACATTTTAAAGTACATAAG
Organism: Cephalopterus ornatus; assembly: GCA_013396775.1. Lineage (NCBI taxonomy): Eukaryota > Metazoa > Chordata > Aves > Passeriformes > Cotingidae > Cephalopterus > Cephalopterus ornatus. The sequence goes on from VZRE01003664.1 coordinate 52,578, forward strand.
AACTTGCAATCTGTATGACAGTGTGTGCAAAAGTCTATTTTTCTATTTAGTCTTTATAATCAGAAGCTTTTAAATATTCAAATGTTAGCTCCCATACTGTTAAGCTATAAATTCTCATTCCTGTACATAACTACTGGAGTCTTAGAGAAATAATTATAATATATTCAAAAATGATTTACAAATTAGTTGGAAGATAAAGCTTTTTAACACCAGAATTTCAAAGCCATAGCAAACAGGATCTCAGTGTTAACATGAAAGCCACAACTTGTAAGAAAAAGAGTTTGTTAGCAGTCTTTCAGGGGCCAGGTTCTGTGTATCTGGTAATTACAATCTATTTATAGCACATGAAAATTAAAATATTTCTCCAATTTTATTCAGTCAGTTAAAGAGGATTAGGAGTGGTTAGGGCTATTAACAGATCCAACTGTTGGGGTCTTATGAAAATGGGGAAGATGCCTGCTGAGTTTGATTTACAGGTGCCTACTGAGAGGAAATAAAGAGCAGAGCTGTTCCTCAATTTATAGCTATCTTCCTCAAGAGGGAGAAGTGTTAGCAAACCAGACAGGAACTTACAGACGGTGCTCCTCTCTGCACTGCCTTGTCAGGCTACATGTAAAACTGGGGCAGAGAGAACACCTTTGAGAGCTGCTGTGCTCCATTTGTGGTCCTCCCATTTAATGGAACTACTGAATTAAAACTGATGAACAGAAATGCTTTGTCTAAAGGTAGGCTGAGGGAGAGTGAAGGGAAAGCAGAGTGTAAATGCACAGACAAGATTTGGGGGCAAGAACTTTCTGCTTGTGAACAACTCTTCTTGCCTGCTTCTCTGTGATACTAACAAAGAGGAAATAAAATGAAAAGTCATAATATATCTTGTTTTAACCTATCCCCCCCTCACTCTCCCCCCTCCCCCCCCCTTTAAAAACTGATATTAATTTAGATTAGAGAGGGCTCATTGCAGGTAAGGAACCACAGAAACTATCTGAAAAAGTCTTATGTGGTAATCAGAAAATACAGGGGAAGAGGATGTTAAAGATATGGCACCACTGGGTAGGAAAGATCAAGGAAGGAAGAAAAGCACTCATGTTGTACTTCAGTAAATCAGCGATACAGATGACAAGTGTTTTCCTTTGTGCTAACATTAGACTGCGACATTTCATCAGAAACTTGGCTATGCATCTGCAGTTAGATAGTGATTTTTATATTGGCCAAGGCAACCTAAAATCCAAGATCTCGGTCCTGATTTTACCAAAGAAGCAAAATTCTCACTAATTCAGTTGAAATACGCTCTTTGGTAAGATACAGCTGAACCTCTGTTACTCTTTCCAGTAAATGTGGAATAACGTGCCTTGCAACGTTCTGTTTCTAAACTGTTACCCATACACTCATGTAAGAATCCTTAGAGATTGCTCTTCTCCCCTCGCCAACTACTGCTGTGCTTTCATCTACCTGTTTTAATAAAGATATGTAATTAAGAGTTTTAATTTAGAGTTCTTGTTAATCATCAGATAAGAACTCTACAGTCACAGCCTCTTCATCACCACGAGTATTTTGTGAACTCTCAGAATTTACTTAAAAAGTTTAAATCTACCACAGTTGAATTCCTGTCAACCCAGTCTAACTTTCAAGCAACATTTACAGTGATACGTGCAGTCATATACCATGCTGTTAACTACTGTATTATCTTCTAAAATTCAGACATCTAGGACTTGGGACAACTTCAACCTTATGGAGATTTCTCCCTGAAAGAGAGCAGAAACCATGTCCCTGTGTGAAGAGGGCATTTTAAGGGGTTCTGGCTTTGCAGTGTGTGAAACCTTGAAGATCTCCTGAACTCTTCAAAGCTGGGAGGAAGAAGGGTTGATCCAGGAGGCTTCCAGGGAGGGACTTTGTAAACAACATGTGCGTTGGAAAGAGATTTCCTCTAGCAGTATTCTGATTATCTCTACCTGGTACATGAATGGATGCTAAAATTTTATGTTATTACTTTCAATTATAGTGAACTTACTCTTTGTGGTGCTTGTGCTATTACAGTTATGGCAAAGTTTTAGCTTATTAACTCCTACTGAAAACAACTCAGAACTAATCTGACTCTAAAGGCACAATGGTGAAACAAACTTGCATGGTAAAATTGCAGGCCTGACTGATACACTGATAAAAACTTGAAGGACTTAATAAAAAAAAATGATTGTGCCTTTCAAACTTCATAATACATTTCATGTCCAAGCATGAATTCTATCTGTCAGCAAAGAAAAAATGTCATGTATCAAAAACAGCAGAGAGAAGACATTAGAATTGAATAAGCCATTTTTTTGGACATAGTCTTGGATTAGATTAGTTTTATTTCTCTGTGAGTTTAGGGTCTGCAAATAAGGCAAACAAATGAAGAAAGAAGACAGATGTGGAAGATAATGTGGAGAAAGTGGTTCCCTGGGGAGAATAATGGAGTGAGGGAAGAGTAGGATGTGAATGGAAATTCAGTGATCAAATTATAAAATGTGGGTGTAGAGTGACAGAGGGAAAATAGAAAAGATGGCAGCTAACAAAAGACTAGAATTGCAAATGTATTCCATTTCAGACTAAAATGACCATGTTAATTGTCTGTTGTAAAGAAGGTTGAGACAAATGACTGCAGCTTTAATGTTATTTGTTCCATGCCCAGTAACTCTGAAGCCTTTTGCAGACTCAGGTCTCAACTGTGCGTTGATCCGCTTAAAATCCCCCTTGGCTGCCAAAGCAGGCTGAACTGGAAGTAGTAGAGGATTCCTCCTGCTACACCTCCTCACTGGGATTGCTCCGCTTCCTTTCTCCTTGCTCCAGCCCCAGGAAGGTTATTTGTACCATGAAAAGCCCACATGCAAGTGGGAAGATGAGGCACTCCTCTAGTTGTCAGCTTTATGTCTTTCTAGAACAGCCTCAACTTTATAACATGGCTGAACAGTAACAAAGATCATTGCTAAAATGGAACTGCCCCTTGGCAAATGGGGAGAAGCAACTAGATATAAATAATAAATAACATTTAACAAACAATTTTCGTGTAAGGAGAAAAAATACTTGCATTGGCTGCTATTCTATCCTGAGACAAAGCTGGCCAAAATGATTTTAAAAGAAATCTAAATGTCTTCAAAACAAAAAAAAAAATCACAAATTCTTTTCAACAACTTGATTTTTTTTTTTAAACAGGAACATTGTGAGACAATTTTGAAAATTACATTTTATTTGTAACAAATTTAGACAAAATTTTCAATCAGCTGACTGACCTGGGGAGCCTCCATATAAAGACAAGATATCATTGATTTTATGTACTCATTCAGCTGTTCCTGAATGCTTGGCAGGCCTGACAACTTGATCGATAAGAGATCCCATTCACCCAGACCTACAGGTGCCTTTTGTACTGTCGCTGCTGGAAGATGACAATCACACTCATTAAAGGCAACACAAAGCATTGCCAATGACATGTTTCCTGTCAGACAAATACAGCTAAGGCCTATTATGATTTTATCTGAGAGAAATTGATTTAATCAGCGGTCTAAGATTTAACCTATTGTTAATAATGCAATTTAAAGCTTTTCTCTGTTGCTTCTGACCAACCTAACTGGAATTTAAATGGGTAGAAGTGATGTGAACAAGCTCACAAGGGTCAGAGTTTATCTTTTCTCTCTGTGCCAGACTCTTTGATGTTCTATATGAAGGACTAATTCTCATGATTCCAGAAACCACCCTGTGAACAAGAAACAATTTACCAATGCTATTATGTCACATATTGCTGTTTTAATTTAGGTTTTACAGAAGTTTCGTGCTCTGTGAGCTTGAAGCACCTGGAAGAAACATCAAACTGAAAACTGACAGGTTGTGTAAAGCCAAGGCTACATGAATATGCTGTATTAATGATCTATTAATTTGCAGCTTGTTTTTAGTGTTGTCTTTCTTTCTGCTTTCTTTTAATCCAGCACTGTTAATTCATTATGAACTACATTAGCTTGGTATTTGTGGGAAAAAAATGTTTTCAGTGATTTTTAAAAAGATTTAATTTACTGAAGCTACAAGAAAAAATACATAAAAAAAGACTGTAATGATGCTTGAAAAAGTATATTGATTTCTTGTAGTGGACTTATTCTAGTGTCAGTCACTGCCAGTTTCTAGTATAAATGTATTTTTCATGAAAGATCTGAATCAATCATCATAAATTCTGGTAATGACTTGCAAATTTAGTGTTAAATGTATTAAAATTAGGTTTGAGTATGAAAACTAGTTATACAATAAAAAAATCTTCTTACTCAACATATCCCTTCTCCTTCAGTCTCTGACCATACACCTGCTTCTTTCGGTTACATTCTGCCTCCCTCATGTCCAAACAGTACTTCATGGGTAACAGGAAAAAAAAGAAAAAAAAAACAACCAGAAAAGAAAAAGAAGATAGCAACACTTAGTCTGTGTTCCTATTAAACAGCATGAGTTTGCAGAGAATGTATGGTGCAGGTTGTCCTGAAGGGAAGAGTTGAGAGGTTGGGTTCTTAGATCTATTAGGCAGGATGTGTCATCCCCACAGGACACCATGGTTGACCCAACCACAAACACATTCTAAGACTTAAACTCACAAATAGAAGGGTCTTAAAAGTTTCACAGACAGCTTGAGTTTGTGAAACTGGTAATTGTGCAGTGAAGATGCTAAGTGAGAGAACAGTGTGACATTGGGAACTGAGGGAGTAATTTGTGTGCACTAAAAAGAAGTGAGAATGAAACAATTTCTCCAACCAAGACTGCAAAAGATAAAAATCTTCTGATTACTGTATGGAAATCTGTGGTTTTGCTCCCAAATGGCTGTTACTCCTATATTTTTCTCTAGTTGGGCTACAGCTCCTGTGATCTGATAAACATCAGCTCTAGCATCTCTGACAGCTCTGTGGAGAAAGAGCAGATCTGTAGTTCAGCTCAGGATCCCAATAAAAATTTCAGGTATCCTCTCAGATATCAATTGCAGTGCTAGGCAGTGCTTTTCAGTCCAAAAGCTGCCACCTGCAAGGTGGAAGGAGTCTGATATCTTCCAAGACATTTCAAAATGGGGAAAAAATATCCATCTTCAGTTTCTGAGGTAGGAGTTTTTTCTTGCTAAATTTTACCTTGCAGCAGATGATCAGAGATAATGTCGTGAGGAAGAGTCATGATACACGATTGGAAAGGTAGGCTTTTCATTCATTGGCAGAAAAACAGGAGAGAATGTGGCATAGGTTGGTTTTCCCAGGGGAAGTTATACTGGGAGGGCACTGTGCAACATGGAGAGAATGATGTATAAACCCTAAAGGAGAACTGAAGAGTTAGTAATAGGGAGAGGAAACAGCAGAAAACTGTAAAAGCTACACAAGAAAATTACTTTGCAAGTGCATTACCTTCAGTGACATTGTCAAAACAAGGCTGAGTTTCTTCAAGACAACTGAATAAAAACCTTACTAAAAAGAATGGAATGGCAGTGTCACTGCAGTGGAAGTCAAAATGGGAGAGCTTTAGCAAGAAGTGAGAGAAAAGAAATTGTACTAAATCTCTGGGTGAATTTAGAGGTGAAGAGAAGCAAGACAAATGTCTAATAATGGATTGGTGGAATCACTTCTAAGCTCTGAGGAGTAAAATGTCTTCATAGTAGTTGCAGTTTAAAGGCAGCTGAGATCTTATATATTCAAGAGGAACTTATTTATTGACTTATCAAAGAGATTTTATATACATATGTTTTAATTAGAATTAAAGTCATATTTTAAAAATAGTTTCTGGTGACAGTAAAGAGAAGAGTAGGTATGGATTTTTATTATGTTTTCAGTAATGCATTTTTATCAAAGGATTTTAATGCCACTGTTTAGACGTACACCACTACTGCTGAATAGCAAGTCAACATGCATTATCTGAGCTGTGATGATAGTCCAGAGTCACTCTTAAAAGAGCAATGCAAAGTCATATGGATTAGTTCAGCACTTCTTTGTCATATGTTAAATATATTTGATTTGCCTAGAGTGGACTTGAAGGCATTTATATAAATAGTTACTCATTTAAAATATGTTTAATGGTGTGAACTTTCAATGTGAAATCATACAAGTAGATCAGAATAACTCTTTTAATTCAGTAAGTGACCTTTAATACTGCTGTCATAGCCACAGTGATCAGTTAAACTGTGGTGAACATGAAGACTTCCCCTACTGTTACTACTAATTCTAATGAATTTTTCCAATACTTTTTGTAAAGTAGTGATCCATTTTTTATCATCATGCTACTTCTATCCTACTACGAATCTTAGAATAGTTTCTGCTTCCTCTTGAAAATTTTGAAAAACTTAATCCCTAATTCTGTTAGAAATTGCTAATGATTCATGAATATTAAATCCAAACAAACCACCTGGTTTTGATTGTTTCCTAATCCTTCTTAAAATCAGAGGGCCATTATTGGTGGCCTTTGCAACAGAACTCTGCAATTAGAAATCCACACAAGCTTCCCTCTTTGTCATCAAGCTGTGTGTGTCTGCTCAGAGAAAATTGCTACAGCTGTCAGCTTAAGTGCAATGACAAATATGTTTCTCTGCATATTTGGTTTCAACTAGTTTTGCTCAATTCAGTATGACTTCACTGGCATGACAAGTTATACAAGTGTTTCCAGACAGTAAGAAAGACGAGCTGTCAGGTATTTAACATAGGTTAACCCTACATGGCCTTACACATCATGCCTGAGTTTAGCCCTCTGGTTATTAGCAATACACTTTCTAACATCGGTGGCAGGCTGCTACACAACATGTTGCTCCTTCTTCTTTTTCTCAAGGTTATACATAGTATTAATTCATTATTTCTTATGAATAATCTGATAATAATACTGTAGTGTTTGAGATAATGTTGATCTCCCTTTTTGTTTATCAGACCTGAAGAATTTTTCCCAAACTACCTATGATTTCTAGGGTTCTGTCTACAACTGTTTACCCTCTGAATTGCACATCCCCATGCTTAAAAACACCACAGTAAGAAGTCCCTTAAGCAATTCAGTAAATTCTTAGGAAACAACTCTGAGAGTGGAAGGGGACTGACCTTCCCAGCTATCACAGCTTCTCTTTCCAGAAATCAGAGGGAGTTGTACCAACTGTTATTAAGTCTGTTGTGAACTGAGTGCCTACTTGAAAAGTTCAGTCTGTGGCAAATACAATGACAAATTCTGGCATTTTCAGTGATGTTTATCATGCCCAGAAACAAATAAAGCAAATAGGAAATTTAAGCTGCCAAGGATATATTAAAAAAGGGTGAAGGAGACTAGACTGCTCACCGAAGTTGCAGAGCTTGTTATTAAAACTGATAATTTGCACATTAGAGGTTTCCTCTGTGCTCTGAATTGTTACCTATTGCTGCCATTGGCATATCTAATGAAACAATACTGAATATTGCTGCCATTGTTATCAGGAAAAATCATATTGAGAACTTTATGAAAGTGCATCACATATGTTTAAACCAAGAGTCCTGAATTGATCCTAAAAAGGAAAATCTGGTCTACAACGCTCATTAAACTTAGTTCGATTATTACTTGAGCAATAGATATGCTGCTTTCATTGCAAAAACAGCGGGGGTGCTTGCAGGATGCTCTTAAACAGATCAAAAGAAATAATGAGTTTTCGAAGAACCTTGTTCTGGCATCTCCAACCCATCATATCTGTATTATACTGATAATCTCTTCCCTTTTAATCAGTGATGCTCAGGAGAAGAGCGAGGAACCAGTGAATGTATGGATGAATCAGTGCATGATTAGCTGTCTTCATAGAATATTTTCTGTGTTTATTGAGAGAATGTAAAATTCAAAGCTTTGAGTGATAACCAGTATTGGTGTACACCTTTTTTCCTAAGAGAAACACTGTTTTTATTTTTTTTTTCCCCACAGTATTACAGCTAAAAGCATTTCAGTTAATACACCAAGCACACAGATCCAGATGAACAACACTTAAGGAATCCGGAGACGCCAGCTCATAGGGTATAAGATTCTGCACACCTGGAAAATGGAAACGTAAGTTGCTTTCCAAAGTGTTGTCTGGTGAATATCACAAAATAAAGTGCAAACATTCCTATAAACCCCAACTTTTTTCAGAAGCTCTTGCTACCCACCTGACCACCTGCTCTTTCTTTTCCCACCAGCCCTGAAGCAGCCATACCGTCAGTTGTAACTGGTTAAACCTTTGCAGTGTCTTGTCTTGGGGCTCATATCCAGAAAGGAAACATCCAGCCTCTAAGGCACTAGCTTCAAATGCATTTGGAGTGAATACCAAGCTGATTTTTCATGAGCTCCTGCAGCTACTTTTGCCTTCTCCTTTCATTCAGCTTTTGGTTTGAGGACTGCCTGCTTTGCCACCTGCACTTCTGCCACTGCTGTCCACAGTGTCCCCACATCACTGCCTGAACACAACAGCATCCTTCAAACTTCTCTCCCGAAGTGTGACAGAAGCTGCTGGCTTGAGCTCTGCACTACAATGATTTCAGGGGATCCTCTGGAAGGGGAGTATGGTACCAGGTATGCACCAGTCTGAAATAAAGTCTCCCTAACCTGTCCAAGGCCTCCCTGAATAGAGAGCTCTGGTGGGTGCCTGTGGGTTGACCTGTTTGGGGTACATCCTGCCAGTCTCCTGCAGACTGACTGTTTCAGTATTTCAGGATGGCTACCAATCAGATCATTACACCTTGCCATCATTGCTACCTTCAATTTGAAGCAGTTACAGTTCTGCTTACTACTATTACCCTTACTCTCATTGCTAGACTGCCTTTGATGTTTCAGAGGCAGGAGAGGATACTTATCCTTTGTATGAAAAGGGACAGTCACCCAACATTGTATACTCCAAAGGAAATCCTGGATATCAGCATGTTTCATATATCACATTCTGCACTATCATCTGGCTTCTTATAAGTCAGGTCTTAATCAGATAGAACCGAGTAATGGTGAATATGATCAACTCATTATATCAGGTCTTTGTAACAGATTTGCATATACATATGTAAACATCTGAATACTTATAAAACATTTTCTACCAGCCCACTCCACTTAGTAATTGTCATCTTATCTTTCCCTCCAACACCATCACCTCCAGAAGGACCAGCCATTCCTTTCTTTGGTAGGTCTCTCTGAAATGATTCAGGAAAACAACACAATGGAGTATAGCATTTCCTTACCTTCACTTCCTCTCCATGCAGATGCCAAGGTGGTGTGCAACTAAAAAGTCAATTCCTCATTTCTCTGGAGGTGCAGGTGGGAGTATGCTTAATCACTGTGAATTCATCTATTTTTCTTATTGATCCCTCCATCTTCATGCTGTCAGTCTTCTCCTGTAAAGCTAATAGCATAATCCTTGTTCTCAGTGCTTACTTTGTCACACATGGTACTACATGAGGATACAAGGATGCAGGTGACATTTGCTGGTCAGGTTTGCTGCATTGTCACACCAATGGCTCTGACATGAATGATGTGGAAATTGGAAGTCTTTAACCAAAGAAAGAGAAAGCCTTGTACTGCCATACTTGTGATTTCCACTTGGGATATGATTGCCCCCTTTCTTGGGACAGCTGACAATAATTATACAGCTGTGAATACAAATATGGACCTCGGCTGAGGAACGGATCTACATCGAAGGACAGATGCGCACATGAAGATTTTCTGGTATTGGTTCAGCAATGCAAACCTTGATGAGTACATTTCTATGACTGCTAAACTGGTGTGGTTGGACACTTATTTTGAAAATAATTTGGCAAGATGTTGTTTTAGAAACACAATTAAAGAGCACCATTTATAATAATCTGATGCAATATTTTCTGTTGCCATGGCCACAGAACAATGCATGCATGCATCAATTTGTGGGGAAACTGTCTAAACTACCAAAAGCTTTAATAAACAAGCTAACAATTGATGTTTGAGGGCAAGTAGCCTTGCGAATGAAAATAATTATGAATCCACATTCAAATCTCTGCACTAAATTACAGGTTCAAATGTTTTAGCTTCTAGACCTCTGACTGCTTGTTTTATTGACTACCATCAAAATATTAACATTTTTGGTTGTAATAAATTGTGCCCTGAAGACTGTAGTGTCTCTTTCTCTCTCTTTCTAAAGCAGGCACTAAATATAATTATATGTGCTGTGCTCTAGAATCACAAAAAGTAAGAGTTTTTGAGCTCAAGATATGCAAATATTCTTCACTCAGTCTGTACCAAATAATCATCTTAGTCAACATTAACTTGCATTTCACTGTCAACATTTATTTTTATTTTTCTTTTTCAGTATGAGCAGACAAGCATAGACTATATTGATTATAATCCCTAATGTCTAATAGCAGCTTCTATGAGGAGCAGTTGAGGACTCTGGGTTTGTGTAGTCTGCAGAAAATGAGGCTGAGGGGAAGCGGAGAGGGAGGTGCTGAGCATTTTTCCCTGATACCCAGTGACAGGACACATGGGAATGGTTCAAAGTTGCATCAGGATAGATTTAGACTGGACACTAGGGTCGCTGGAACAAGCCTCCTAGAGAGGTGATTGGCAATCCAAGCCTGTCAGTGTTTAAGAGGCATTTGAACAGTGACCTTAATAACATGGTGCAACTGTTGGTCAGCCCTGTAGTCAGGCAGTTGGACTGAGTGATCATTGTATGTCCCTTCCAATTGGATTATTCAGTTCTGTTCTACTCTGTTCTGCTTTGTTCAAGTATTTCTGAACAATAGGAACTGTTCCACTTGCCTTCACCGGTCAACTTCATTTCTCATGATCTTTTTGAAAGCAGAACTTGAAAAATATAGCTGGGGATGAGCTGGTTCCTGAACCTAGTGAGTGACTGGATCCTGGCTGAGTCTTAGTCTACCAGATGCTGATACATGCTCAGTGACAAAACATCTCTTTAGTGCTTTCTCTATTATAAAATGGAGATAGCAAGTGAAGCCACAAACAATACCTTACCCTGAATGAAATTTAAAAACTACACAGGCTTTAATCTTCAAATTGTTGCTCCCATTTCTACCAGTTCTTAGAGGTTCTTTCTGCATGTCTTATTTCACAGGTGAATAAGACAGTAAGAAGATCCTTTTCCTTTCTCCAGATCTCAGTAAAAATAGGGAAAAAGCAATGGAGCAAATAAGTATGGATAAAAGCTATGGGCAGAACCACACTCATTTACTTGCTACAGAAGGATAAATCTGAAAGAGGGACTGGATCAGGATAAAGAATGTTGTCTGTGTTCAGCTAGTTTTGAAGACCTCTAACAAGAAAGTATGGCCAAATATCTGTTTCAAGAAAGCAAGAGAATGTAACACTGTGTTATACCTTAAGAATAGATGCGTGCACAATTTCTACTGTGAAAGTGAATTATTTAGTCTATACGTTCTATGAGAAACTTATAGCCAGGATTCTCTATTACTGACTACTATCAAAAGAAGAAATTGTAGAGTAGGACCTTATGGTTAAACCATCAAGCTTTAAGATCAGACATGGCCATACAAGTACCTGTATCTGCCCTACCCTATAGATTCTGGTATAGAGTGGTCCTCACTGGAAACACCCATTTGAGATTTCAGCACTACAAGTCTTCACTAACAGATTAGTTGTGCATATGTTTACTCATGCTTTCCCCATTCCTATCAGCATAGGTAGGGATCATTCGGTCCACACTGTGTAGATTAATTTTCAGATGCACAGACAACTGATTTTATAGTTCACCATTAAATGTAACCTATTGAAATCATAAACTAGAAATTCAGCTGCATAAATCTGTAAAGCTTCATCAGTTTATACTGGCTAACACCAGCTGAAGGTTGAATTCATATTAACTGAAAGAAGAAATAGAGTTAATAAAAATCTGAGAAAAAATCTGGAATCTCTAATGGCCTTGGGAAACTGGAAGGTTTATTTTAACACCCTATCTATTAATAAGAAAATACTGCACAAGCTAGATGATATTTGCTAAGCTAAGAGGATTACAGAGAATGAAATACTGACTTCATGCATACACTGAATACTACAGAACAGAGAAAACCAGAATATAAACAGATAGCAAATGAACTCTTGGAATAGGTGAAAAATCTCCACTAGACTGATGGAGACCTTTTCTGAGTCACCCTTCTCAGAAGTGTCCTTTTTCTTACAAATAAAGAGGTCTGTATACTTTCAATCTTATGTATTGTAGTTTTAGGTATGTAACTGAGAATCAGACAAGCTTGGGTGAGCACACAAATAATAGGGTGGTGTTGAAACAAACAAACAAAAAGAAAACAAAATGGAAAAAATTACAAATATTCGTTGTTGATCCCTTCTGGATAACAGGTGCCCACCCAAGCTGCTCTGTCACTGCTCTCCTCAGCTGGGCAGGGGAGAGAAAACATGATGAAAGTCTCGTGAGTCAATATAAGGGCGGGAGAAATCACCCACCAATGACTGTCAAGGGCAAAAGAGGCTCTACCTTGGGATATTAGTTTAATTTATTACCAATCAAATCAGAGTAGAGTAATAAGAACTGTGTGGGATACTGTTGCTATCTCCTTATCCTGAATCAGCAGATTCAGTTCTGGGATGTGTTTAATCCTGTTCATAAAATTCATAGCACCTATTCTTACAACTACCAAGTAAAGGGGATTTTTATGCCTTAGAAAATTATATGTAGGACTTGTCTAGCCTACAAAATAATAATAAATTAAACAAAGAAAAACCCACAGAACAATTTTTATTCTTTTTTGTACCCCTTCAAAAACTCTGCCATAGTTTCTTTTTTTCTCCAAAAGAAGCTCCTCTGCATTTTCACACAATATTAGTTTTGGGAAAATCAGACAAATTCATACTCATTGATTTCTATGCAAACTATATTCATTCTCTTAGGCCCAAAGCCCTGGAAGACTGAATGCAACTATTTCAACAAATAATTTGTTCTGGCAAAGAGACCTTCAGCCTTCAGATAAGCACAAATATAGATTCTGTCTCACAGAGGAAAATGCATTGGAAAGAGAGCTCTGTTCTTGCAGAATCATGTTCCCTGTATGGGTATTTGCTGTTCAGAATTCAGAAGCAGTTTCTCATGAATATACTTTGGATTTAAATTAAATTCACTGTTTCTCTTACCTTGCTTCCTAGAATGTTCATAGAAGGAGAATGAAACTCATAAAAAACCATAAAAAGAGAATATATTAATTTATTTCCTTTCTCCCAACAAAAATTTTATGCAGTAGTTTCTAAGTTCAGGAAAATAGCATAACTCAAATCCTTTCTCTTTAACCTACAATTGCAGAATGCCAATCTAAGAATTTTTAGGCGATTTTAAATGAATGCTATTGAAGTGAGTATTCAGTAGATGAAGAATAGCCATTTTAATTTCAGTTTTAGTAGGAGTGGAACATAAACAAGGCTTTCTTTCAGTATTTTCCAAAAAAATTCTTTTAGTCTCTATTGCATTAATATTGTGTGAGCTAGTAGTCTAGACTAGGCGGCAGTATATAAAAGAGACTAAATTGTGCTGTGGCTACAATCAAACCTGATTAAGTAATGCTTCTGCATAGCATAATTTCGCCACAGTTGGAACGAACACAGCTAAAAATACGTCTGCTGAGAGAAGCTCTCTGTTGTAACTCTTTAGATGATCTGGTGTTTAGCAGTGGTGTTTCCAAGGATAATTTCTGTTCCTCATATGAAACAGTGTCCAGCAGATCAATGCTAGAACTGTCCCCTCCAATGTCCGGAGGGTGCACTAGGAGAGAAGAATGAAGTGTACAGGTGCCAAGGACTCTGGGATCCCCAGGCAATATAATGTCCTTTGGAGACTATTATTCATGGATCCAAGTTAAAGTTCAGTCAGTCGACCACTTTGGCAACCTGGGGCAGGAACATTGAAACAGAAACCTGTATGAACTCCCCAGCAGCTCCAGCCTATAGGCTTTTCCAGCAAATACTGTGGGGAATAGTCTCCAGCACAGAACAAAAACATCTGTAGAGATCAGTTTCCCTCATCTCCTGCCCTGCGCCTGGACCACAAAGGATATGATATTACTGTCCCAGGCAAGGAGCCTACAATTTTGAGCTCAAGCCAGAGAGGCTTACTCTTTTCATTTGGAAGATACTCAGCTGAAACTCAATTTATCAACTAAAATTGCACAGTCGTTGAGTGAGTCTGGAATAAATGTACATTTCTTATCCACATAATTTACAGCTTATCTGGTATTCTTCACTTTTAGTATTTTTCTGCCATGCTCAATTAGATCTCTTCCACCACCCACTTCGAAAGTGTCTAACTTGCAGAAGTATATGAAAACTTCTATACAAAACCCTTAAAGTATGTATGGCCAAGGTTGGGGTTTTTTTTAGAATGGCCATAAAAGCTCACTCAAATAAATAGAATATCAATTATAAAAATACTTGGAGAGCAACATTATTTTTTTGTTTGAGATGTAGTTATTTAAAATGAATTGTGCCTGTCCTGGTATTTAGCCTGTGGCACTTTAGCATCATTTAAACAATTCCATGTTCCCACAGAATTAAATGCATCTTCTACCATTAATTATAGTAACAGTGATTGATTCTATGCTCCCAATGCCTGTGGGAACACTCCCAGGTAATTTTACAGGATGTGGGACCGGGGCTCAGATTCACTGTTCAGCAAGATGACCAACTCCAGAGTTGTGAATGATCAGTTCCAGGAATGTCAGTGTGCTTTTGTTATACCACTGAAATTAAGGTGACTTTCCCATTGCCTATAACAAAAAGGAAGGATGAAATCTTTATGCTTGTGTACTTCACAGAACACAAAAATAAATTAAGCATACGTAACCATTTCTACACATAAAATGTGGCTAGCACTGACTTTGATGAATGCAGTCCCACACCCGTGAATAACTCAGGGCCAAGTCAGAGATTAGTAGAGGCTCATCTGAAAATGCATTTCACAACAATGTCCCTGAGGCCAAGTTTTGCTGCCCTTCTTAATGAACAGCAACTTTTCTTGGATAGCAACAACAGAACAGCAAAATAAGACACTATAGAGCGGTGTAACTGAGGTCAAACACAGACATCCTCTTTGTATTTGGGCAAGGAGGGTAATAATCAGTTCTATAGTAAAACAGGTATATTTATCTCTCTCTTTTTTTTTTTTTTCACCATGGTACCATTATTCATAAATAACGGAATCACTGTTTAGTCTGTTGTGCTCACAACTACTAGAAAGAAAACCAGTAGACATTTAATGGAGAATTATTACTGAATATTTGTTACAAGTAAATTACTGTCAAATCAATCAGAATGCAAACAGGTTGAATTATTCATTGTTATAACTTTGCTTTTCAGGCAAATGCCACATTTTAAAAAACCCTAACTATTAATAATTGACATATTAAGATGCTGCTAGAAATAATACATTCCTGTTGTATTACAGTGATATGAACTAAAATATTTTTTGCTAGGATTCTCTAAGCTAAAATAGTTCTATGACCAAGAAACCAAAAAGCGATATCTCTGTAAATCTATTGAGTTACTTTTCTGAATTTTCTTCTCAAATTCAGTCCACTACAACCATGATGACTCCTCTTCCATTCTTAAATACTTGTACCAAAACATTACACAATGGGCCTTGTGTGAAATTTTAAGTCTTGAATTTGCTACTCACTACCTTTTGAAAGGTATTCAGCAACCAAAACAAGCAGGATGATCTAAAGAAGGATTTTTTTGAAAGCACTTAGATTTAAAAAACTCCATATGTTTGAAAAGGATGATAGATATTTCAATTAAAAAATTCAGTAGGCATTCACCTCTTTATACCTTGGATGAGTATTACCTTGTGCTTGGTACTGTGAATTTAAGTGGAAATTAAGGTCTCAACAGGAGGCCATAGCTGTTACTGCAGGGTACTATTTTAACACAATAAAATGATATCTTTTGATAAACACCTAGGTTATAGGTTATCACAATTCTATTTCACAGTCTTTTACTGTGTAACACAGACTTGCTACAATGTGGAAACTACTGTCTACTTCCAAAGAACAGCAGGGAAATCCCATGAAAACTGCAATTATAATAACTATAAAGAATTAAAATAGCTCTTGGGCACCTTTTATTATTGTTGTTTTCAGTTGTCAAGGGGAGAAACTGAACAAAGAAATAGAAGGATGTGCTCCCAGCAATAGGGAAAGCATTTAAAAGGATTTTGTAAACAAGCTGACAACAATTCATTCAGGGTTATGAATTTATCAGTTAAAAAAAAAAAAGACATTTAAAAAAAAAGTAAAGCAGTGCGGTAAGAAGTCTCCAGTTGGAAAGGTCCTGTGAGTACTGCAAATAAACTTTTAGCAGTAAACTTGTGCTATGATTAACTAATGGTAGCTGAAAAGACAGGTTTAGGGGTGGTAGAAAAGTAGATACTCTCCTATGAACAGTCACAATGCTACCTGAAGAGAGAATATGTTTCTCTTGCCATTAAAAGACCCAGAGCAGCTGGGTTTTTCATGTTAAACAAGATTGATGAATTTTCTTTGCACGGATTCTACCAGTTGCCTCTTATCCCAGTGAAAATTACTAGAAGCAGTGAGACAGACAATTAAAGACCTGTTGTGGATCCTTTATCTGAGTGGTAATCTCCAATACAACCTGAGGTTATTTTTAAACAAACCACTAAAATCCTTCCTCTCTGGACCCCTAATGACAAGGTCTGGAGACACAGGAGTAATTTTTTAAATGGTCTGTTTTGAAAAAAACTGCTTAGCAGAGAGCTCTTACATTGCATGTGAGGCAGGCAGGACAGTACTTCAATGGAGCTATAGCCACTGCGCCAAAACAGCATGAGTTGGTCAGTGTGGCATCAGAAAGGACAGAAGATTAAAGGCTGCTTCCTCTACATAAATGTCTGCTGCTGATGTTGTCATTTTAGTTGATTTTCTTTGATACCAGTGAACACCTGCAACTGTAAGACCAAACTTTTGGGGACTACTCAGAGGAACTTTCAACATAGAGAATTTTTTCTTGGTCAGAGTAGATTCTCAGGATCTGACAGTGTGTTTCTAATCTACCAAATTAAATGAGTTTGCTGGGGAGATCAGGAAAAGCTCAGTCCAAAAGCAAATGAGAATAAAAGGTATAGTTCTTTCTCTCAAAATCATAATCAGATCAGAAATCCTTCCTGAGGATATTTTTGCCTTATCTAGAATACAATATGCCTTCCTTACCCCTTGACAGGTCATTTCCCTTTTGAGGTCCGCTGGCTGCTGAGGAAGCTCTACTTATCATGTTCCTCTGGCCAGCCCAGCTGCAGGCTGAGCATCCTTTCAGCCTCCAACCCTGACTGAATCCCTCCCATGTTCACTTCCAAGAACTCTCCCCTTACACTCCTTCTAGTTAATGTCTGCAAAACCTTTTTCACATCTCGTGCTTCACATTAAGCTCCCTGAAAACTGTCAGTGTGGCCCTCACACAGATTAGTTGGTGTCTGCTGGGTGCTCCATCATTCCACACTGTGCTCTTCTGTCAGCATCACAACACTGAGAGCAGTTGTATCCATAGGCAAGATTTATACTGTTAAGGTCCCCGTCAAGATTCAAGTAACCCTCATCCTTCACATCCAGATTTCTATAAAGAGTAAGAATAGAAAAGGTGATGTGATGTTCTTCAGAAAATCCCTTTTCCAGAATTTGGGAGGATCAGGGTTGCATAAGGCTTCAGAGCTGTACACTTAAGTGCATAGTGGAAGGTCAAGAGACAGTAGACACAATATTGAGTATGAACAAGGAAAAATTTTTACAATGAGAGTGATTAAGCCCTGGAATAGATAGCCCAGAAAGTCTTTCAAGTCTCTGTTTGAGATTTTCAAAACACAATGGACAATGCCCTGAGCATCTCGATCAGCTTTGAAGTTAGTTCAGCTGAAATTATGTCTTGCTCTATGTGACCTACAGATATCCCTTTTTCCAGCCTTAATTATTTCTATGACTCTCTGATTGTACACTTTTCTAATGAACCAATGATCCCAACTGTTGGCTAGAAGACTTCCCAGAATTACAATTCCTGAAAGACCTTTCTTTAGTAAGACAGAATTTGGATAAAAGGCATGCAAAATAAAAAGCAAAGACTATGCCTTGCTATTATCACAGGAGTCAATGGAAAAATGAGGGCATAAGAAGAATTCCCTTTGTTTTTAGTAAGGTGTTACTAATATCATTTCACAAAAATTTTATATTTCACAGAAATAAACAAGAGAGTGAAAATATTCAAATTCATCCTTTAGCCCAGACTGAAGGTGCTGCTATACTTCTTTAAGATGTTTTTTGAGAGAGGACTGAGTGGAAAGTGAACGTACAAGAAACTTTTATTATGGTTAGATAGGGACTCTGTTACTTTTCAAACGCAGTCAGATGAGAAGCAAAAAAAGATGTCTTTCTCCTCCTAACTTCATGCTCTGCAAAATCTCCTTAGTGCTCAAGAGGCTTCTTAGTACAGCGCTGCAAATAATAGATTCTGGCTGAGGTTTTCAGGGCAGTGTGGTGGTTTTTCTGCTCAAACCCCATCGATTTTGGCAGAAAACAATGTCCTTAGAGGAGAACTTCTCCTTTCCCCTTTTTTCATCATTTAACTGTTTATTTTGTACTGCATCAGACAAAAGAGACTCCAGCTGTCTAAAAGAACCAATGACTTTGTGGCACCACATAAAGCACAAACCTAAGCCTAGCCTACGTTTATCACTACTTTTTTAATGACCTGCAGCAATGAACCAAACAATATCTTCCTTTAGCACCTTCTCTGCTCTAATTCAGTGGAATCTGGTCACAGTTTGCTTTACAAAGACCAAAGTGAAAGACATGCTAACTATTTAACCCACTATATTTGGGAACTTTAAAATTAATATACTTGCATGCATACTGCTTAAGGAATTTTGACATCTCACAGTCAGAAGTATTTTGATGCTACTAAGCATGTGAATCAGCATGAAGACAAGGAACTAGTAAGATAATAAATATAACTTTTTCCATGTAATCTTTGTGAGAACTGCATTTAAGCTATCAGTTGAATCACATTCTGTAAACATTCCCCAAATTCTCAAGTAATTTGGGGGCTCAGGTAGCAGAGTAAACCTACAGACATACAAGTAAGTTTGAATAATGGCACCTTCTTACATCAACATAGCTCATTACTTAATACTATCCGAACATCAGCTTTAATTACATTCGAGTAGCTAACAATAAATGTCATAGATCTCCTTCTTTCTCTTTCTTTCTTTCTTTCTCTCTGCTAAGGGCCCCTTCTTTTTCAAGTGTATACACATGCTGGCTCAACAATGCAGCTTCTCTGGCTGTGCCTACAACCTGATTTAGTTACATTTAGGCTTTATATTAACTGGGAAATAAATGAGAGTAAACCTAGTTGTGAAATCCTGCATCTGAACATCGGAATTATCTGAATGGTTAGCAAACTTCCTTATACATGGCTGACAACCTTACTTCAATAGGATAGAGAAAATATAGGCTTGCCAAGGCAAAGGTTTTACTGCTGTTTATTCAGTGCAATTAACACAGAGGCAGTGCCCTGCACTGTGGGATATGGTAGTTACTCATATCCTCAGTTGGAAGACCTCTTTTCTGTTGGACAGTTCAGGTTCCACTAACAAACTCTAGAGTGCGCTTGAGCCAACTTTAATCATTTTAAAACTCCCTGGACCAAGACAGGAATCTTGTTTATGTCTACAGCCTGAGGAAGAAAGTTCAACCACCTCCAGAGGGAATTCAGATCACTGTGGTGCGATTGACTGCAAGATGGTGGAATGACTGTGGCAATGTGGAGAGTAGCTGGAGCAGTTCATGTCTCTTTAGCAACTACAGAAGGAGCTAAAGGACCACATTAGGTTAGACCTCTATGTTTTACACCACTCAGTTGGTGAACGAATCTTGTCCTGAGAATACAGCCTGTGCACGTGTAACTGGACAAATGTTCTTCATAACAGTGCTCTTCCTCCTCGACTGTCCAGAGCTACACAGAGGAAGGGGAAGTACACAATTTTGATATTGTAACTGATCACATCAACTTAGTTATTTTGGTCTACTAATAAAGAATATCTAGAAGTTATTCAACTTGTAGAAGAGAAGGCTATGGGGACCCCTGACTGTGGCCTTTTAGTAATTTCAAGGGGCTGTAAGAAAGATTTTTAGCACTTTTTAGCATGACCTGTTGCAATAGGACAATGGATAATGGTTTTAAACTGAAAGTGAGTCAATTTAGAATAGATACAAGGAAGTTTTTTACAATGAGTGCAATGAAACACTGTTACAAGTTGACCAGAGAGGTAGCAGATACCCCATCCCTAGAAACATTCAAGATCAGGTTGGACAAGGCTATGAGTATGCTGATCTAGTCTAAGGTGTTCCTTCTCATTGCAGGGGGGTTGGATTGTATCACCTTTAAAGGTCCCTGCCAACCCAAACCACTCTGTGATGGTAGAAGCAAGGGACACCTTCTCACTAGTGGATGTTTTCTTGGACCTAGTTCCATTGAACAGGACCAAACAGAAGGCTTCATGCTTCCTTGTTCCCCATGAAGAGTGAAAGTGGGTGAGAACACTTCAAAATTAGAAGTCTCAATTCCATATTTGGCCTGTAAGAAAATAATAATCTCTTTTTAGAGTCCAGTAGCATTCACAGAATAGCACAAGCTTTGAGATTTACTGTACTGTCCTTTGCTTTGTTCCTCAATAGGAAACTGCAAATATTTTGAAAAACAGGAAAAAGCATTGAGTTTGGTCCTCAACTGTAAAAGATAGGTAAAAATTTGTGACAGGAACCAGCGCTGTGTTTGTGTTCCTATAGTCCAAAACCTTGCTACATCTTAAAGACTCTAGAGAACAATGCTAAATTAAATCTCCACTTTTTATACCCTAAAAACTAACACAGATAAATTTCACCCTACAAACGGACTGACTATTACACTGCTGAGTGAATTTTGCTTTTTTTTTGTACAAATTGTTGCTTTTCATGCTCAATTCTAGCTGGCATATGCAGGCATGAATCATGTGTCAAAGGGCATGCAGGTAAACAGCAGGTGATCAAAATTTTTCTTAAAAACTTAGGTAAGTCTACAAGGAGCATGTTGATGGCAGTGTAGCTGACAATACTGCTTAATTTATTCTCAAACATTTTCATACAGTGGAATATAAATGAGACCCTGCCAGACAAATATTTGTAAAAAAATATTCATATTGCTTCATTGTCAGCCAAAAGAGAGATTACTAAGTTGTTGAAATCAGGCAAAACTCCCACTCATAACTCTTGGCTGGAAAATATGTATAGATTTGCTCCACTGAAAAAGGCTTGCTGTCAAATCAGCAGATGAACACGAGATTTCAATGAGATATGGCACACACCTTTCTGTAGCTTTGTCTAGTGATATATTGACAGTATTATCAATGAGCCTATTGCTATTCCCTGCCTTACAATTAATCTCTGAACTTGTTACATTTCTGATTAAACCATAATTTTTCCTTCAAAATTTGGGCTATGGCTCTGGACTTTCACTCGAATGAGTAAACCACAGCAAAATGAATAAAACCAACAAACCAGCCCCCAGGTGTCCTCAGATTGCAAGACTAATCTCCAGTGATTTACAGAAAACTTTCTAGCAGACTGCCACTAAACAATCTAAGGTGAGCAATGGCATCCTCTGGACTAATCAGGGGTGCAGAAAAATATACTGACTTATGACAGAGCATGCAGCTGTGTCTCTTGCTTTCTCTGAGAAGGGCTCTCTCCCCAAACAGCTGCTCCGATTAGTAGCCGGTAACAAATGTACGACTCTTACTTTCCCCTCTGCTTTTAACTTTGCTGCCCATTTACACATCGTGCCTATTAGTAGCTTGTTATTTTAAAAGTTATCACATAAGAAAGAATGAAGTGTGTCATGTGTTATGTGTTCGGTGCTTTTAAGAAAAAAAAGAACTCTGTTTGCTTTGGCAACTGCAGCTCCAGTAATTTGTGTGAACAGGAGATGGAAATCTAACAGCATATGGCTGCAGATATAAATACAGATCTAGAATTATATGCAGACACACTATACATTAAAATGAAAAGCATTTCATGGGCAGTTGGTCGCAGTGATAATTCCAAAATGCAGGATTTAATTACCATCCTCAAGTATTTATCCCTTGCTATTCATAGTATTTTATACTCTCAAATCCTTATTGTAATTTAAATTTAGCTAGAAGATGGCGGATGACCAGATTTACCCCAAACCACTCAAGGCATGCCATTTTCCTCAGATGCATCTTATTATACTGTCCATAGAGTAGAATGAGACAAAACTCATGTAGAGTGTGCTTCAAATATGCTTATGATTTATGTATACCATTAGCTTTACAATAAAGAGAGAAGAAAGTGATGAGTCTCCATTAACTCTTGAGGAGAATTATGGCTTGAGGAATGTTATTTAAAGTTCTTCATAATCTGGATCCTTGCTTACAAAAAAGCAGACTCTTATACACAGTGAAACGACGAAGAGGAATGGAGGTGCTTCAGTCTTGAGCACTTCTGGAGTCAGAAGGTTTTGATGAAGTATAATAAAAGAAAGATGCCCAAATGTGACAAATGTATTTCAAATTTAGCTTTTCTAACTTCGATTTATATCAAAATTAATTTTGCCCCACTACTTTCCTGAAAAATTTCTTATTTTCCAGTTCATAAACCTTTGAAATCAATGTTATTTACCCTCACTTCTTCAAGTTTCCCTATTGCTGAGCTGTCAAGTAAATCTGGTTTTTAGACTGATTGTTACATTGCCTCACTAGTATGTGAATAAAGCCTATACAGTGGCAAATGTGGCTTAAAAAAACAACAACAAAGCAAATTCTCAGTTTCATTGGTGAAATCTTCCTTCATTAAATATTTGGATATCAAAAT
This sequence comes from Cephalopterus ornatus, assembly GCA_013396775.1. Classification (NCBI taxonomy): domain Eukaryota; kingdom Metazoa; phylum Chordata; class Aves; order Passeriformes; family Cotingidae; genus Cephalopterus; species Cephalopterus ornatus. Next base: position 75,452 of record VZRE01003664.1, read on the forward strand.
ATGGCCATCACCTGTGTGCACTCTGCTTGTGGGGTGTAAGTGGCATGTTACATGGTGAAGACTGCAGAAAATCCCCCCCAACAATCAACAAATTCAGATCTGCTTGGAATAAGAAGCTGAGGAAAAAAATTGAAAGTGATTTCTCTAGTCATGTTTATCAGATTATTATCAGGGTTGTTACTGGGATCATTACTGCTGTTTACTTGCTGCTGTGCTGAGGCAGTTTGGCACATGAATGAAGTAATGAAGAATGGCCCTACAAGTGTGAAAATTAAGCATAATCTGAAGCACTATCAAGATACACATTGTTTCAAGTATACCAATGGGGAAAAGACAACCCCAAAACTTAAATTTTCACAACATGCAATTTAATCATCATAAACAATTTTACAAAGCTTTTAAGTTGGCCAAACAGCAAAAATATCTATAGAAGCCATCAATAACTGGTACTTTGAAAGGTATTGTCTGATAAATTTTTATTTTGAACCAAGAACTAACTGTAAATTCAATAGAAATTATAAGGAGTTAAAAGAGCACATAAATTCCAATTATTGAGACCAAACAGCAACAAAATAGAAAGGAAATGATACACCAAGATAAAAATCTTTTTCTGTTATATGAGTCTTTTGGTAAAGCACCTAAACTGACCCTAATATTGAATAGAAGTTTATCTTTTATTGCAGAGGGATTTTTGTTTTCTTATATTATTTTGTAAACACAGGAAGTTAGTCACTAATGTAATAACTGGAAGAGTATGAATTAGTTTTCAAACCTATATTGCACTTCAGAATGTTCTGTCATTATTTTTAATCAGATGATTTTAAGGGAAAGAAGAAAAACTTGAGTTGCAATCCTGGTTTTATCTCTGCTGAAGCATGAGGTGATTTTTTATAAGCCAATCTGACCTTGAAAACAATTTTATTCATTAACCTGCTGTTGACAAAAGAAACAGTGTTCTAGTAGGGAGGCAAGTCTTGACTTTTCTTTGCAGAAAAGAAAGATTAAGCAATCCATAATGCCATTGTCAAACTGTAAAATGACTCCAACAGGATTCAGTAAAAACATGTTGCAAAAAGTATTTTTCAGACCTTAAGCATTAATAAAAAATGGTTCAAGCTCATTCTAGATGAATTTCTATCACTGTAGTAAAGATAATATCTATCTTCATATAAAGGCAAGGTGGTTCACTAGCACACTGTGAATTCCCTGTATAGCTTTTTGTTGACCATCATCAAAGTCCAAGTACCAATAAATCCAGAAAATCATGGAAGATCTGTAAACAGCACTTGGTTAAGTCCAGTGTTTTAATTTAAATAAGGAAGTAAAATGTATTGTCAAATTTCTCTTTTTTTTTTTTAATGCTTTTCTGGCATTTCCAGTTTATACTCTGCTTTCTATTATTTCATAGAAAGAAGGACGATATCTAAATATTTATAACAGCCCTTATTTATGCAAAGCAGTGAATAAGTTTACAAATGTCATAACTGGATACTCAGTATCTTTTACGTACTACACATGCATTATTTAGTTTGGTTAGACTGTGACATTCATTGCAGTATCCAGGTGCCTCACAGCTGCTCAGAGAAATACTTGTTAACAACTGGTGTAGTTCAAGAAAGCTGTTTCAGAGCGGGGGTCATTCCTTGGTATGTCAGAGACATCTCTTGAAAAGTAACCCCCATGGTCAAAACACATGCATTAAATACATGTAAAAATTAATAGATAACAGGGCATAAAAAATTAAAATTAATAATTGATCTATTTTGGATGCTACTATAGTGTAGAAATTAGAAAATTCCAGACAAAAAGTCCTCTTCCAAGAAGTGCACATATTATTGCTTTACTGGAGTTCAACCTTTGGGGACCTGTAGGGAAGCTGCAGTGAAAGACAACATGTGGCAATGCTGGAGACCACCAGGAATGAAGTCAACCACTGCTTTTAAATTACAGCTAATACCTTGAGTATTAGCGTGCACAGGGAGCCAGGGAGCCAAAGAGCTGTGCGTTCATACTGGCCTAGCTCACCCAAGTGCCTGTCTCCCTCTGCCAGCGTCCCACACTTAGCTCCTTTTCTTCCCCGGCTCTACTAAAAATGAGTCTCTCATTCTTCAGCTACTCCCATGAGAGATTTTCCTTTTGTTTCATCTCTTCTACCTCCTAGTCCTGACCACCTAGGAACTGGAGTCATGCCGTAATCTGGCTCTGCTCCTTTTCAAAGTAGCTTTAACTGTAAAGTTATTTCTAAAGGCAGAATTTAAGCAATGTTGAAGTGTGTCATCTCCCGCAGTTTTCTCCACCTGGCCCAAAATAGCTGACCCTTGACAGAACCACAGCACCACAGTGCTTCTGACATAAGAATGAACTCAGTTGCAGTTTTCTGGCTTTCACTTATGATTGCTCCCACCTGCGTCTATTATTTATGCAATTCTGTTTTGGAGACAAGGTCAGCATGAGGAAAAGTTTACCAATATAACTGTCCTGGCAAACCATCTTTGTGTGGGTGCCGTTTCTACTCTCCAGGCAGAAAAGAAAAGAAAGTAATTTTGCTGGTAAGGAAAATACTCTTTCCCAAGTGAAACAAGTTATACTGGCAAAAACACTTTCCATCCCAGAGTAATCATATCTAAACCAAGCTTTTGACAATATAAACAAATGGTTGAAATAAAAATAACCTTAGTTGATACTGCTGTGATGGAAAGCATACCTGTTATAGACTTGGCCAAATTTTATGACAGAAAAGCAAGTTTTATGAGTAAGCAAATCGAACCTATCTTCTCTAATAAGAAAAAGGGTGGGGAGGGAAGAGACCAACAATGAATTTGTAAATATGAAGCATTCATTATTTCTGACAGTAATCGTTTCCTGTGAAAATTTATAGATAGAGAAAAGTAACAAATCTAATTAACTTGGCCTTTTATTGGGCAGTCAGGGCAGTTGAAGGGGCAGCACAGTAAAAAATATTTCAGACTTAGCATGGGAAACTGGCTAAAAGCAGGACTTTCCAAGGAGGGTCCTTTTACTGTAGAAGTGCATGTTGACTTATCCAAATAATTAAAAAAAAATATTTAGGCTGAGGTAAACTGGAAAGTAAAAACTTATCCTCCTTCTTTCTTAGGGTTAAAACCTGTCACTAAGAGAGAACAAAAAAAGAGAAGCATTGATAGCTGTGGCTCTTACAGGTTTGTTTTTTTGTTTCTCTCCAGAGACCTCCATAGAGGAACTGTTTTCATTTTTCTTGCTGATTCAAAGCTTTCTGACTTTGCAGAAAATGCTTAAGCTTTTCTTAATTGTTACTGTTGGACAAAGAAATATCTGTGTTGTTGCTGTCATTATAACTGCTATCGGCGCTGTTGTGCAATCTGTTTTCAAAGGCGGTCTGGCAGAATGAGTGCTCTCATTTCTGACTTGCTGCTGCCCAGGGCAGTGGGTGACTGTGACAACATCTTTTATTGTTTCCAGCTTCCAAAAGGTAAGTCTCATACTTGCCAAGTGTGAGAAGAATCTCGTTTTGTCTTTGTTTTATTGAACAGCTGTCATGGTGTCAGTGGGAGTTGTTCATCAACAGTACTTCACAGCCCTAATTGCAAAACTACTCTGTCCCCTTGCAAAGAGAGGATATGTGTGTGACTGGCAGGCACATAGACTGTCTGAAAGCATGAAGGCATGAAGGCAGTGGCTAAACCAACCTTTTTGCATTATTAGGCATAGCTCTGCCTTTGGATGAAGTGGTTTGTACTGAGCACAGGCCACGGAGGAAAGCCTCCTGTTAAAACCTAAAGCTTTAGTGCTGTGAATAGGGCTTTACTGCCAGAGGGCAAGAGGAGAGGAGACCATGCAGATGAAGACTTGCTGTCCTGTTGGGCTGAAAATAAGACACTATAAAGTGATATTAGACTTGAGTTTCAGGCTTGCTTTTGGTGGCTCAAGTCAGTTTTGGAGCTATCTGGGTAGCAGTGGAGCATATGGAGGTCATGTGCTAAACGATAGTCTTAAACAATCTTAACCATATACAATCAGAAGACAGGCCAAGGCTTCTACTTTTCTACCAAAAATCTCTCAAAGACTAGCAGGTCAGTGTTTTAATTTTTGTGCTCCTGTGCCTTTCCTAGTATACATTTTTTTATGCTTGTAGATTATTGACATAAAATTGTTTCTATTAGATCTCATGGCTCAATATATATAAATTCCTTAAATATATACACTATACTGCTACACTGATTTAAAAACTGATTTAAAAAAATGCCTGCCAAATCAAGTTTTGGGGTGGATGTTTAAGTTTTTGGATTTTTTGCAATTTCAGTGACAATAAAAGAAACTTTTCAAACACTGTGTAAAAACACCTAAACCATTTTCTTCCTGAAGGGAAAAAAGTTGATTTACTAGACCTAGCTCTATGCTTTGCTGTGCCAATGACTCACTGGGCACATCTCTGTGATTTGTAGCAGCATCGTTAGTGTCTGTACAAGGTCTTCCAGCTTTACGGCAGAAAGGCTATGCCATTACACAGGAGTAGTTCCAGTCAGGTCAATGAATCTCCTCAAGGGAGCCAAGTTTCATCTGTGTCTGGATGTTGGTAGCAACATGGATTTAGGATACAGATTTTAAAGAACTTAAGGCACAGAGTACTGTCTGCATTGACTGCACTGCAGTGAGAAAGAACTTGCCACTAGCTTCTTATGAAACCTTGCTTCACCCTTCTATGTTAAAGCTTCCTTTTCAGATTTCAGGCCATTTGCTGCTGCATCACTGCCACTACTTGCACACATTCCTAATTTCACTCAGGTCTCACTTAGGTTAATGTTGTGACATAAGATTTTATAACAGTGAATGTAAGACTATCAGGAAGAAGACTGCTAGTCAATCTGAACCCACAGAAATTAGACAAGAAAAGGCACATTATTAAGTAATTTATTCCATCCAAATGCCGAATGATTGTTTTCTAGAAGACTTACTTGAGCTCTTTCCCTAGTTACATTTCAAATAGCATGAGATACTCAACACAGCTGTTTCATATTTTCATGGACCCCACTACTCAGAAAGCTTTTCCGGAAAGTCCATCCTAAAATTAATTAGACTTGTATCTGACATTCTGATTCTTCTCAGATCTAACAATAGTAATCCTGTTTATACTCTTTCCATGTCTCCAGCCTTCTGACCTCTCTACTGTGAAATTATGATCAGAATTGGCTGCTCCTGCCATAACTTTTCTCTTGTGTAAACCCATATTTATAGTCCAGGGGGGACAAAACACACGTGCAGAGAGGTACTAGTTTTACTCTCATCTGTCAGCTACCAGTACTGGCCAGCTATGGCAGGAGCAAGGCAGATGTTAAGGTACAACAACAAAAAAATATTCTAATATTAACACTTCAATGTCAGACACTTGGTCAGTGCCAGTGTGCCATAATTTTTAGTATAGCAGTTACAGTAATATTCCTTTCTTTTTCTTTAAAATACTGGTCAGGACAGTAATTTAGGAAATATATCTACAAGTACATGTATATGTACATACACATATGTACCCAGAGATGAATACAAAATAACACCACTGAAGACAAGATTTGGACCACCAGGTAGAAAAGATATAAATATTAAACATTCACAGAAAAAAAATCACTAGTTCCCTCAGAGCTAAAACTTGCTGTTTCAACACAAAGAATGGCCTGGGGATATCTGTCCTTTGCAAAATTCTGGTGGGTTTGGTCATCTCCCTTTTTTCTCTGTCTGTCACTAGCAGCTGACAACTTGTCTTCCCACTCTGCAGATCCACACCTGGGAAAGCAGTGTCACCTGTCAGTCACTGTGTCAAAACGTGTAACTTCATATAGCAGAAGACTTTAAAGTAGCATGTGCAAAGAATTTCCTACATTTAAGATGCGTGATGGATTTTTCTGGGTAAAAGAGAAGAAACAACAAAATGAAAAAGGAAAGTAGGAAAGCGTCAAAAAAAAAAAGGGTCATCAAAAAGCAGAGGGATACTGGAGAATAAAAGGTTAAATCTTCAACCCATTTTCTTCTTCTCTTTATGTAGGAGCCAAGAGGATGGCTGATATTTTACTACAACAGCAGTTGATTCTCAAAATAAGTGTTGGGAAGGGCAATCAGACATTCCCCTCTTGAAAAATACTTTCAGACCTCATTAAGGAGACACAGCCATTCTTGATGTTCACAAGAAAATCAAGGTGGCAGAGAATGACTCCCCAGCTCTTCTCTTAAAATATCAAACCTGCCTGTTCTCTTCTGCAATTCCCACCATGTCTGCTTTTGAAAATAGTCAAACAGCTTCCTTTGAGTTTGAGCTTTCCCCATCTGCTGACTTGCAGGTTCTCTCTTTCATCACCTCTCCTGCACAGAGGCCTTATGCTCCTGCCAACAGCAATTCCCATGTCACTCTCTCCCAGGAGGAGACTCCTTCCTACCTCTTTCTTAAAATATTTTTCCCTCCAGTTTTTCTGAGTGATGCCCCAACCACTACTCCTATGAGAGGAAAAGTGCTGGTCTGCAAAACACATCCAAAATCTGCTGTAGTGTTAATGTCTTTTGAGAGGGCTGTTACTGAAGGATTTAGCCCCTTCATAGATAATTGCTTCTCCTTTGACTATTTGTGAGGAAGAGGAGAAACTACTTTTGAATGGACTCAACACTGCAAGGAAATTGTGTCTGCTTTGGTTCACAAAATGTGAGTTTTCTACCTGCTTAGTGGGGCACTTACTAATCTATCGAGTGGTATCAAAGACAGCTTGTGGGAGGATTTCAAGGGGTGCAAAGCAGAGTCAGTACACAGAGGTCAGTGAGGAACGCACGGCATCCTGCAGTGCCTCTCTGAGAAGAAAGCAGCACCACACTACACCTGCGCTTGGATGCCATAACCCACACATAGGCAGGATGCCATGAGGAGGTGATGTTGGCATCCTGTCTCCTCCTGATTTTGAGATTGCCAGGAGCTGGGACTCTCACTATCTCCCACAGTAGCAGCTTTTCCTGACTTACACTGTGGTTATGACAATAACATTTTTCTTCAGTTAAGAACGAAAAATGCACTCTGGCTAACCATGGAAGAGAAATTGCTGATCTCAGGGTTTAGTACAATGTCACGTATTTTGTCCGCCTTCTACACTGAGGACAGCTGTAGTTACACTCTTGACTTCTGATTTCTTCTTTTTTTTTTTTTGTTTTTTTAATATTTCCAGTCAGTTAGATTCTGATTTCTGTTTACCCATAGCCATACCAGCAGCCCACTTCTAATGAAAATTGATGCCTTCGAGAAAGGTTAATGCATGGACAATGAAACATTAACATCTTTCATTGTAAAACTCTAAAAATGAATAAAATATACACAGGATTAAATATCCTATGGAGAAAGTTAAGCAAAAGAAAAAAAAGCTGAATGAGACAATGAGAAAATAACAACAGAATCAGTATATTTTTATCAAAAAAAATATTTCATATTGGAAGGGCAGAAGCTGTCAGACTGTAAGGTATGAAACCTGCCTGAGGCCTTTGATACAAGATGGAGACTTTTTCCAGAACACATAAACTGATTAAGAATAGAAATTGATGTAAGCACTTTTCGTCTCCTCTTTTTGACAATGATGTAATTATTTTTGTAGTTAATAAGATATTCAGGGTTGCACCTCCATTTTTCTTAGCTTGATTCAGCTAATAGATAAGATAATCCCCCCCAACATTTCAACCCCTAGCTATGAGTCACTATCTCTGATGAAGATGTGTCGCTCTAATTATCCTGAGCACAAGAAACTGCCAGGATTTTTTTGAAACTTTTTTGCTGGAAATTAGGATTTCCTTGTGTGCTTATACAATTTGTTAGTGCTAAACACCAAACCAAAGTGTTGTTGACCTCCCTGTTCTCTCACTGAACTCTTCAAAGACACAATATCATGATAGATAAAGGGGAAGACACTGGATTAGTGGAGCTAAGGAGGAATCAAAGACAAAACAGTCTCTCAGATACACACATACACATGTGCACTTCACCTCCCTTATTCTCACACAGGTCTCAAGAATTTCTCTAGCAGGAGGGCAGAAGATATGACTCAAATCCTAACTCTTTCCATGACAATAGACCCATTTCCTTTGGATCAGAACATATTGATTAAAAATCTATAAATTAATTTTCATGTATTTATTTTGCAACAGGGTTTTTTTTTATTTTTTATTTTTTATCATTCTTTTCCAGGTACCAGAATTACATTCCCTCAACAGTTTAAAAGAGAACCAGTTTTAAGTACTTACAAAATAGATTCCCAAACAGTGACAAGGCTCAAGGATCAGATAAACCACGAGTATCTCTGTAATATTTCCTCTGCTTTCTTCCAGCTGAGAAACAAGTGATAAAGGGTTACTTAATGTAATACTGATGTGCAATTAGACAGGGTGGAGGATGAAATTGTCATCTGCTCTTCCCAAACTGTGTTTATGTTAGTTACTGAGAGCTTATACCATGTTATCTCCAAAATGGAAACTAGCAGCTTAAACATACATTCACAGTTGGGACTTCAGAAACAGGAAGAGATTATCTACCAGGTAGAGTTAGAAAAATCATATGTTTTGAGAATAGGTAGTAGCACGTAAGAAGGAAGACCTGGGAAACTATCGCCAGTCAGTCTCACCTTCATCCCTGGAACGGTGATGGAACAGATCATTCTGGAGTTCATCACCATGATTCTTTTCAGTGGTGCCCAGCAACAGGGCAAGGAGTAAAAGCTATAAACTAAAACACAAGAAGTTCAACCTCAACATGAGGAAGAACCTCTTATATTGCAGGTGGCAGAGCACTGGAACAGGCTGGCCAGGGAAGTCGTGGAACCTCCCTCTCTGGAGACATTCAAAACCCACCTGGATGTGCTCCTGTGTCACCTGCTCTAGGTGACTCTGCCTTTACAGGGTCAATGATTATCTCCAGACGCCCCTTCCAACCATGGCAATTATGCGATTAACAAAAGAAATAACTCATCCCTCAGTGACTAATACTGCTTTGGAAGCACATATAACTAGTACAAGTCAGTATGTCACACTGCTGATCTTTCCCACTGCCTTTCTCTACCAAAGACAGGTGGAAAGGAGAGCATCACTGATGCAGTGCAAATCTTCACAAGCTTTACTATGTCCTGGTTGGTGCTAGAAGCAAACTTCAATACCTGACAAGTAAATCTGAATGCATCCAATGCAACCAACCAACATGGTTCTGAATAGTCTTTGAAAGGATTACTCTGTTATTTAGCTTTTGTAACCTATAGTGGGCTCTTCAGCATGCAAAAGGATGCACAGTGTGTGCAGCCTATATGATAACATGTGAAAAGCTGCATACACGAGAGATAGAGCCACAGGGGCCCAGCATATGAGTATGGTGATGCTGGTCACACTACATGGCCTTTTGGAAAAATAGGTTTCCTCAGTCTGGAGCAATCCTAAATGTGGAAGGGACCTAGAACATACATACGGTGTGGATAGTCATGCTTTCTGAGGACTGCAAAGGGGAGTGTGGAGACAGCAGGGCAGTGTAGTCATGAACTTCAGAAGTCAGGCACAAACTCATTCCCAGCTTCTAGAAAGCAAAGACCTTCTAGACCTTTAAGGGTTGCTGCAAATCCTGCATGCACCTCTGGTTCTGGCTATACCTGTGGAACAGGCTCCTGCTTTGGGCCATCCGGGTGTCTTGATGGGCACTTTGTTTGAAATGTAGTGTCTCCAGGCATCTCCCAGGTTATATACCCCTCATCTCCCTCCCTTCCCCCTGCACATTCCATGCTCTGAAGGGCCTTCATTTTGCAAACACTGATGGTTAGGGAGACTATCCTGACTGAGGAAGCAGCTGGACTTTTGAAATAATCAGATTCCTTAAAAACAAGTGTCTGACCTTGCCCTGCAGCAATGTCAGTTGAAAGGGCCTCCAGTGGCACCAGTGAAATTACCATAAAATTACAAATGGTACAAAAATAACAAATGGGAAAATGCAGTCCCCATTTTTCACAATACAAGGAGCATTTGGTGAAATAACCACGCAGCTGGTTGAAAGCAAAAGCTTTTTCATTTAAAACATAGTGAAGTTACGGAGTTTACTGTACTGGGACATTGTGCAGCCCCCACCATACACAGATTTAAAAAAAGACTAGGTCACCGAGGAGGGGTTGGTCTGTGGCTGTTAAACTCCATCATTGACTACACTCTCTGTCTCCATTAAATTAGGCTTTAGTTCACAGTCTAGAGCAGGGGACGTATACTTTATCTGCCTTATTGTTGTCCTAGGCCCCTTCTTATTCTAGACTCCTGCTTTTGCCCACTGTTCTCCAGGATTGAGCTAAAACGACTAAGAACTTTCACACTCATCCAAGATGGCAGGTTTTATGTTCTTATTCTGGATTTATAACTCTGTCACTGAGGTTGGAACCTGGCCCACTATATGTGGTCATTTTTCACTCTGTTCGTTTAGGTCTTGTACTACACTTAAGGCTGTGGGGGCAGGAAAAGACAAACAGCACAGAGAACTCTGTCTGCCTGTTTGTCTGTTGAACTCATTTACACTAATTGCTTCAATGTACTGACTGATTTCTTTTTAATTTGTAAAATATGTCTATCCCTGGCTCCCAATGCTTGCACAACAGTGGGTGGAGGGGAAATGAACCTTACTGAAATTTGTGCCATGCTGAGATAGGTACACCACAAAAGCCTCCGTGGACAAAAGAAACAACCCCACAGAAGGCTTTAAAAAATTGCCCTTTCTTTGCAGCACGAAAGAAAATTAAACTGTATTCTGTTAGGGACAAGGAAAAGACAAGTTATATCTTTGAGGTTCAGAATTAGGATGTCTAGTTTCTGCTCTAAAGCATTACAAGTATATTCTAGAATTGCATGCATTCATGTGTACAGAAATAGACAAAAGGAGAAAGCAGGAACAAAGAAGAACTATTAGGTGGGGCAAGCAGCTGTTGAGAGGGAATGGCAGCTCTTAGACACAAATGTGAAGTTTCAGAAAGGCATCTCTGGGACAGCTGAGGCTCAGACTATAATCAGCAGAATGGAGAGCCACAAAAAAAGAGCCAAACCAAAAGCTGACAGTCTGAAGAGCAAATATATAATCAGCAAGGCGATCCAATGGACAGGTGTCCTCTTAATGTAACATAACCCCATTACTCAAGGCAGCAAGACTATCTATGTGCACATTAGAAATGCTCTGCATCTCTTCTTAGCACACGGCCCACTCTGATTTCCTCTTTTATTATATTATTGCTTTTGTTGAAGCTTAAAACTCAAATTTTAAAATATTCCAGAAATATTAACTGTTTACAGATATTAGGACTCCACCAGGTCCCTTACCAGTTTTAACTGCTTTCAATTAATTTCCTAAAGCTTTGTGGAAAAAAAGGTACACCCAGAAAAGAAAGGCTTCTTCTTTTCCATTTATGTAAACAATTGAAAGTGCAATATCTAATAAAGAGCAATAAGAAAAGGATTCCTTAAATTTATGCCTATGATTTATCCTTCATTCAGTAAGGACCAATGGAAAAAACAGAGTGGGAATCAAGAGACCTAGTTCTGTTAGCAGTTCTCTTTGTTCTTTGGCCTACAATTCATACAACCTTGCTTTATGAGTCTGTAGCTTCCCCAAAATACAGTGGTGATAATAGCATTTGTCATTCTCTGTAAAAACACTGGGTTTCTCAAATACAAAATTTCTCTATATAAGCCAAATATAAATTCAACGCAGCATCTGTGCTATCCTATCTATTACTTTGATTCCTAATGCTAACACTTACTTGAATATAACTTAATTCTTGGTAAGTCTTTCTAATGTTCTTTTCTCTACTTAAATTAACCTTGGATTATCCCATGTAGCTCAAATACATCAAAGTTTTCCAAAGAACTTTCCTATTTTTATCCCTCTTTCATTTTTCCTCTATAAGCCACTGCATTCCTATCATAAGCAATTAAAAATGGCTCCAGGAAAACTGAAATCCCTTGTCCAAACAGGTGAATTGCACAAGGATGGGTGGAATGGAAACTTCAACTCCACAGCCTTCTGTGGGAGGTGCCTTATCAGAGTGTTCAAAGACAGCCGGACCACTGGGATTTTATTTTTATATCTGTTACATGTCTTTTTAAAGAAAATCTTTCACACTTATCAGTAACACAGTGGTAGATCAATAGTGCTGCCTCTTAAACCCCTTAATCTAGCACAGGCTGGCTGGCATGACTCATAGTTCACAGGAGTTGGAGTTATGGAAACGGAGCAGGTGGCATTTTGTGCACAAAGCTCTGCAAACTACCCAGGTGTGCCTGCACACAGTTGGCTCTCCACAGGCCACCACAAAGGACACACGACAAACAGAAAGTGGCTATGTAAAAGAAGCCTCTTTAGAGGTTACTGATCGCATTTTCTTAATAAACAGAGAGACCCTGGAAGACAGGCTCTGATCTGCCTGATCAGATCCAGCAATCCAGCCTGCAAGATCCAGCCCTGCTCTGAATGCATGAGCTACCAACTTCAAAGACAGCATGGAGATGATCTTCCACAGACAAAGCTAAAAGGAGGTAGAAGTAATCTCAGTTCCCTGTACCATTGCTCCCCATACCACATCCAGTTCAGGGCCAAGCTTTGTTGAGAGCTGACAGTATGCAGGAGCTAAACAAATGACAATTTCACAACAATCCACCTTAAAGAAAAGTGTCAGATGCCATTATAAGAGCCAACAACAGGAACATAAAGCCATACAGTAAAAATTAAAAATTGAGCTTACATTTTTACCTGGGAGGGGTACAATTATTGTTTAAGAGAACTATCGAGGGAACCAATGGAGCCTTTGCCTCAAGACTTTCTCATATCATGACTGACTGCCTTGTTGAAATACAATAAGTCATGTACCATGCTCAGCACAGAAGGAAGTTGAAATAGTTTGATGGCAGTTTAACACAGGTAACCCAATGAACTGAACAATTTCTTAGGCTAAAAATTTGAGTAGTGAATACTCAATAGAGCTTGACTCAGTCACGAACATCTTAGAAGAGAAAATAGATTACCTAAGAGTGTTCTTGACAAATAACTAAAACCAGAATATAGATGAAGCACATAATTAAGACCAGAATATAAAAAAAAGGTAGATTTTGGTCAATGTGACCAGGCAGAGTATTCTTAAAATATTTTTAAATATTCTTTCCAGTGGAAGAAATTGGAGGATTGATTTCACAAGTTTCCATCTCCTTACTTGCTTACATGTCTCAAAGTAGTATAACAGCAACCTGACACCCGATGAGGCATTTGTTAGAGAAACCTAGGATATGCAAAAGTTTCTGCCAGACCATCTTTAAAATATATATGATGACTGTGACTGCAGCTGACTTGCTATCTTTAGCAACAGTGCTGCATCAATATTAAAACTTTTCTATGGATTAAATATTTGGGCAGTTACCCAAGACATCATCACTTTAGATTCTATGCAAAGATGATTTTCATTTTTAAGAACTTGAGATATGAATACATTTAATTTCACTCTGTACTGCTGAAAAAAAAACATGGACAAGAGAAAGCAACATTAAATAATCTAAGATGCAGTTTCTCAAATATGGGATAACTGTGATAGAGCTGATGTTACAAGAATATCCTCCCATATATTAATACAAAATTAATATAAACTAAACCTGTTGCATTTGTGGTTTTAAAGTTTTTTGAGAACATCAAAATTGCAGTCCCATGTGAGCTAATGCAATAATGCTATTTAAAAATAATCAAATGAAAAGCTCAAAACCCCTACAAAATTAGAGAATAATATATTTACAGCTGAGAGTTCATTGTACACTTTCATATAACAGATCCTCAGAAATAAAAGCTGAAGCTGTGACCTTGAGTGAAGTATTTTAATGAAATTTATGATCATATCTGGTAAGACCTGAGCCACGTAAAATAGCCTGAAGATCCAAAGAAGGGTCCAGTCTATTTTCTAGTGCTTTAGGATTTTTTTTATTCCTGAAATGACTCCCTTCTTAGTCTGAAAAACTCAGAAGTATTTAATCAAATCACGTGTACTTGCTCAGAAACAGGGGGAGATATGCACTAATCTCTCATGCAAGAGTGCCACTTCCATCCAGATGAGGCAAGGAGTGAGCTAACCCTGTCAGTTGTTGATAGAGAATATGTGTCGATGAGGCTTGCTCTGACTGGATGGGCCCAGGAACTTCTCACAGCTTCCTTGACATTTGACTTAGGCAGATTGCCTTGAGGCTTTGCTACAGTCAATGGAGAGGAGTTACCTAAGTTATATGTGTCTTCAGCAAGCCTGTCTCACTCCAGGCATTTATTTGAGAAAGACTAGTTAGTCAGCAACCAAACTGAGTACCGTATTCCTACCATAATAAATGTACTATTGGTCAAAAAGAAAGCTGTCATTTCTTCCCTCTCCCCCCCAAACCAAATTTTCTTAGATGCAATTTTTTTTTGCCTGCTGTCATGCAGACATTTCTATCTGATGTGAGACTTAGGTTAGCAGAGACTGCTGCTTCTCTGACAATGTCATCAAATCAAAATCACACACAGACTGAATTCAGGGGAAGCAAATGTACTTCTTTAATTGCTTGTTTGTTCCTTCTCAACCAGCTGTACCACCTCAGCATAGATTATTAGTTAAGCTATAAATGTCAGCCTTTCATTGTCAGTTGCTGCCTAAATTGGATAATGTGAATTGCAACTTAGCAGTGGGTGCTCCAGGATACACGAGCTTCATCTTCATGGATAGTTACTGATTTTCTCTAGATTTCTTTAAGAGTCAGTAGAAAAATAAAAAAAAAAACCACTTCCAGACCTTCATTTTTCTCTTCCTAACAGAGATATCTAAAACAGGTCTTATGACTCACTTTTTAAGAGCATCTTTTCCCCTCTGTTGAGCCTAAAGTCAACTAGTTCCAGTGTAGACACGTAGACTGTAGATGATGAAAGTCAGAGAAGATGGATGGCATGAACCATGTTCTATGTAGCCACAGGCAGCAGATTTTTAGAGGTATTTGTCTTCCAAAATTGGGTATGAACCTAATTTCAGTAATACTATCTACCAAGTGCCAAACTGCATCTCCATGAGCTTAATTCTTTAAAAAACACTCTCTTTTGTGAGCACAGAGGAGCATGAGTCAGGGTGAGTTGGGAAGCCTGAGTCCAACAGTTACATTTGTCCTGGAAGGCAGACATGACTCTGACTGCGAGCTTGAGATGAAACCTGCCAGTCTTTGCTATTCCTTGCCTTTAGTAATATTCAAGAGATTGGACAGGGAATGTGCATTTAGAAACCTGTGTTTCTCTGCTCGGCAGTGTGTTTGCTCCAGGATTCCCTGAGCTGTAAGGTGTACTCTGTAACTGACCCAGAAGACCTCATGTGTCCCTTCTGCTCCTACAAAATTATCTGGCAGACAAGTCAGAGTCCTTTCCAATGTTGCTTGCTATGAGAGGGTGGGAGGGTATCTGTTTAGTGCTAATGGCAAGGTCAAGAAATATCTATTCTGAATATCTCTGTCTGAACAGCTGTTCTTCCGACAGCTGCTCCATAGGATGTAAAAAGAGAAAGTTTCTTATTCCTGCTTCCAGACCTCCCAAGAGCATCTGTCCAGGTCTAAAAGTGAAAGATTTCAAATGCTGCCCTATTATAAAACAATGTGACTGTAAGGTTCTATATTCATTTTCTGATCATGGTGAAATGCAAGCAAAGTTTTTATTTTAACAGACACCCTCCTGTTTGGTGTCTTGTTAAATTGCTGTCCAAGGGCAAATTCTTTTTGTCATACAGACCTATAGGGTTGCTAAGCACACACAAGGATAAAGATACATTCTGCTTACTCAATACTTGTTTTACAAAGTCTACTGCTGAAAACAGTATTGCGTCACACAGTCTACTTTTGCAATACAGAGTGGATACCTAAAATCCCAAATTAAACAAGTTGCAGCCATAGGTGTGTGTTTTGGAATCATTCAGTTGTAGAGAAATGGAAAACTCCTGAATGTTCAGAACAAAAAACAGAGATGTTAATTAAGGCTGTATAAAGGCCAGAAAAATGTTAAATCCTTTAAGGAGTGGGATAATGACTATTTTAAATGCATCAACTTTCCTGAAAATTTTGAATGAGGCAAAGTCTCCATTTTAGGGCATATTCACACCACTGAAGTCATTAGAGTAACTCAAGAACTTAAATTCAAGTCAAAGGGTGTTTTCAGATGTTGCCAATGGATTAGACACACCTGTTGACTAGTATGGCATGAACAGAACTTGACCACAAGGTTACTAGAGATGTAAAGAATACTGCTGTTTAATATTTTTTGTGTCTTTGGTATTTCTTCAGCTCATATTGTATATGCAGATGTGACATGCAATTGGAGAAATTACTCTAAGCACCTGACAAGTCTGAGAATATGAGGCTTGGGGAAGTGAACATTCAGATTGCAACAAGGTGATACAGAATCAATGAAGAGGTTTGGTTTGATTCATGAATAAGCAAGACATGAAGATGACAAGTCAGTAGTATAAATTATGTTAGAAGGAAACTAACTTCTATGTAATTCGCTTGAGTGCCTGAACTTTCATTAATCTTGGCAGTCATTCATGGGATAGGTTCTGTTTGCACAATGTTCCTCAGAACAGCAAACTTAATAAACACTTTGAAATTATTTATGCATATAGGCTGGTAGGTAGGCAGGCTTTAGACTTTAAATTTAGGTGAAACAGCACTCTTCTTTCCTGACCAGAAGTGTCATGAATTCAGGTGAAGAAGAAATAGACTGTGAAGCAAACCTCACATCCAAAAAAATAAAGTTTGGGATTATGATTCACAGAATGACTATTACAATCCTGAAAACACATTCTTGTAATGATGACTATGAAAGGAGAGAATAAGAAAACAGTCTTGTCTGTGAATCTCAATTGGAAAACTAAAGTCTTTTGTCTGTTGATGATTAATCTGGAATAGGGAAATTATGACTTGCAAAGAAAACTACTGGACTCTCATGCAGAGTTACTAATTACTTCTAATGGATCTGTACATTGGGAATAAGGATCCTCTCTCTTAAACGAGGCAGTGCATATTCTCTCAATCAAGTAATTGTGTTTGCTGGAGCTGTCCTTGCTTTTGATTCCAGTGACTTTTCCTACAACAGAGTTTTAGTACCATATTCTCCAAAATAACTATAAAATTCACGATTGAAACTTTTCAGGGAATAGCTGTTAAATTACTTTCTGTAGAATCTTGGCTGTAAAGGCTGCAATCACACAATCATAAAACAAAAAAAAAATACTGCTTGGCTTTTTTCATAAGTCTACTTTTCCATTTTTTATTACCTGCAAAGGGGGGAAGGTAAGCTCATTTTTTGAAAAAGTTGATACATACAGTAACATTGTTGTGTGAAAGGCTGAAAAAAGCTATCAAACATAAAAAAAACCCCCAACAACAAAAAGCAGACAAAAAAAAACCCCAACAAAATACCAAAAAATGACCATGAACCCAAACTCCAATAAAACATTGTTAAAATGACTCCCACAACATGAAAGAAAACAGCTGCCTGAATTATCAGGAATTCATCTAGTAAAACATCCCACTCAGAATTTATGAAATGCTTGAAGAACAAAACGTGTACTGCTGCATAGTGATCAACCACAATCTGCAGGAAAAAGAATAGAACAGAACTCATCATGATTTAGTAGATAATTTAGCACTGGGGTAGATTTAAACCTAGCTACTAGAAATGTACCATGAAGAAAGTAGAAAATATTGGTGCCACCTATTGGTGAGAACTGAGATTTGGAAATTATTCAAGCTAATTTGCATAAATCCAAAGAAAAGAGAACATAAGCTGGAATGTTTTACTTCATGCTTAAGGAGTTTTGAATGCAGTATCTAGAGTGAACTCTTTACTTTGGCTTCCATTCTGCAGAGGCTTACATGTGTGTTTAACAGTGAATTACAAATTATCTGTGCTTGCAGTTAAGAAGATTGAGAATCTAGGTTGTATTTTGCTTCAGTTTGCTTGCAGTAAAAGTTAATTGAAACACCCAGCATACTAGGAGTTGTTGAACAGGGAGATGGGTTATTAGACTCAAAATATATGGCTTTGCCAAGCAAATTTCTTTGGATAGTGCATTCCCTACAGAAATCCTGGAGGTGGTATGTTTGGCATAGTGTGTTGACACTGTTGCTATTCAGTGGTCTGAAAAGAGGATTCTGTTTGACACTGCACACCCCATTTACCCTGTCTCCTGGTGAGATATACAGACTCAGAGCAAAAACAATCCTTCTTATTACATGGAAGTGACCTTTATTATGTTATGGCAGCGCACCAAGTTCTGCTTTAGTTAATCACAGTAATAGCCCTGGAGTTGCGGGGGACACATTCAAGGCACATACTGCTGTTCCCTGATGTTTGCTGCTGCAGTCTGTTTCTGCAGATGCTGAAGACAGAAGTGCTTTGGTATACTGAGATCCTGACTGTAGCAGTGGTTGAAGACACAGGGAATCAATCATCTGCTGCCACTGCTGAAAGAAGGCTGGCTTGGAGCCCCTTGTCACAACTGACTAGTGGTGCTGTGATTCTTCTAGAGAAAAAGGGCCCATACACAAGGTGTCAGAACACAAGATGAAAATTTTTAAAGTGCATGTTCAGCCATATCCTAACATTTGCTTCTTTTATAAGCATTATCTGCAGTCCAAAAATTAGGAGACATGAAGGTTCTTTGCCAGAACAAACTGGAAAGTGAGCACTTTAGGTAGTCATTTACAGATTTAATTTCAGGTTAATTTTCACATATAGCTCACTACAGTAAAATATTAAGAATTCTTTTTGCAGGTCACCTTTGTTGCTGGCAGCAGTATATATTATGCATGTGTAAAACCTGCTTGAACACAGCTGAATGAAAGTATTAGAATGAGACTGGAACAGAAGAAGTACTTGGTTTGAAAGCACTGAGATAAGATTTATCTGTCTCCCATGTCAAATATGCTGTCACTTACTGTGTTGTCACTCATCTTTGCACCAGCAAACACTTCTTTCCTTCTTTGTCCTGCCTACTGATATAGAGACCAAGACTGTGTCATGTCATTGGAACATATTTCATAATGTGATATCACCTCTTTGCACATGAGAATTCTGGGCACAACAATTGTTAAAATCTTATAGATAATAAGCAGGGGATTACATTTTATAGTTAACTATGAATCTCTTCACATGTTACTAGTTTCCAGTTGTAGGTGATCTTCATAGAGAAAGTTTGCAGTCTAATAATATATCTACATTAAACCAAATCATCATCATCATCATCATCATGGCTAGGCTTCGCGAACGAAGATTTGTGAAGGACTCTACCCACGCTTGCTACAAGCGCGCTGATGGCTAAAAAGGCCAATGCGAGATAGACATGTCCGGTTGCAAAAGGCACAGCAGAATGGCTCCCCAGGTGGTACTGAAAGGACACGGTTCTTTCTGCGTTGCCTTTTCTCCTCGAGAGTGATCCTGCGTGTATTTTCAAAAGATATTGCAGCATTGTGAATAGTGTGTCTCCAGGCCTCCCGATTGGAGGCCAGAGCAGACCAGTGATGGTGATCGATATGGCCAAGGCTGAGATGTTGTTTCAGGGAGTCCTTATATCTCTTCTTCGGGGCTCCTCTCTTGCGGCAGCCAGTGGCAAGTTCACCATAGAGCACAATCTTAGGGAGGCGGTAGTCCTTCATCCTGGAGACGTGCCCTGCCCAACGCAGCTGCATTCGCAGTAACATGGCCTCAATACTTGTAACTCCTGCCTGTTCAAGAACAGACGTATTGGTTACATAATCTCTCCAGTGGATGTTTAGGATTGTACGGAGGCAGCGTTGATGGAAGCGTTCTAAGAGTCGTAGGTGGTGGCGGTAAATGACCCAAGATTCAGAACCATATAAAAGAGTAGACAGTACAACGGCTCTATAAACCAAATAAGTCATAGGATTTAGTACTGATAAATGAACAGATCTGTGCCACTTCTGGGGTATAAAATAATCCCTGTTAACGGAGGCACAGTCACTGATAGTGATGTTTTCATTGTGAGCTGCCTCCAACTGAGCACAGGCCAGTTAAAGCAAATGGCATGTACAAAAAATGCCATTGTCTTGCAGGAGGCTGGAGGGTTAGCCTAATTCTAAGTACTATCCGTTTCTTTGTTCCTCTTCCTCACACCTGCTTTATCTGGACTCTCTGCTGAGAGACATCTCAGACAGCAAACAGCAGTGAACAAGGAACCTGAAGAGCTTGGAACAGCAAACAAAGATACAAGAAGCCAGAGCCGGTTCCCACGTATCAGTCAAATCCTGGTTGCCTGAGGCAGCAAAATGTTTAGTGGCTGTTTGTTGAGCAAGTGACTGCAGGCTGTGAGAAGCATTCATTTCACAGATTGCCCATAAGGCACCAAAAACCCAGTAACTGTGACGGTGCAAGTAATGGGGAAATGTGTTGGATCTTCATTACCAAAGAAACAGATCATGGTGTGGATTTTCTATATGACAACTCAGTGAGAGTTCCAACGCTGCAGTTATCCTTACACTGGCAGCTGCTGTGGATACAGAGTTCCCAGTGGCACAAAATCAGAAGGGAGCAAACCTGCAAATGTAAACGCTGCTACTCTCTCTCCTCTCTCAGCAGCCAACAAGGCCCCAACCAGTCTTCACTGAAGTGGCCCTCCCAGAGGCAGAAATAGGGAAGAGCTCGTTCTGCGCCGGCCAAGTACAGAAGAAAGTCAGAGGAGCTGTTGCAGAGCAAGCAGAGACTAGGTTGAGCAGATAACCCTGTGGGTACATGCTTTTATTTGTGCTTTCACTGGTTGCAATAGAGGAAACATTGTAAGCACAAACTGCACCTGCTGGAAGGATGCCTCAGTGCTCCTACTCCAGCTGGTTGCCAAGTGAACAGCCAGGGAGCTGAGAAGTAGCAAGGGAATGGGAGGTCACTGCCTTTCTTATTCCCACAGAATTTCATTGCGGTGCATTATGCCAAAGTTCCTCCCGGTTGAGGACAACTTTTTTTTCCTCCCTGAACCTTGACATTCTACATAGTAGTGAAATTCATTTCCCAGTCAGCTCTAAAGGAGAACTTTAGTGATTTAGACAAGTTCTCACAGAAAATCTGCAGCAAGCCTGGGAATCAAACCTGTATCTCTCTTTCCCAATTTATGTTTTTTCCAACTTCTCAGACATCCCTCAGCTGCATAGTGAAGAAAAGAAACAAAAGGTAAACACACTTATTTATTTCCAGTGGGAGATTTGTCCTGTACTCACACCTTTTCCGTTCTTTTCCAAATTGGTTCAACTGGTAATATTTCCACTGACTCCTTCAGAAGACTATTGCTAGAGTAAGAAAGCCTACTACTAGGAAAAGTTCCAAGGTTTTCAACTAAGATTATCTTTTAATTAGTTTCATCTCACTGTTTTATTACAACCTCTTTACCCATACTAAATTGCCTTTACCTCCTCATTATTTAGCTGCTGATTGTTCCTTTATAGGCTAATATTAATCCAATTTTCTTTTTGTTATTTCCTCTTATTTCTGTCTCTCACATGCATTTCTACCCCATAGGGAATGAAACTCCTCTGGGTTTCAGGAGACTATAATCTGGAAAACTGCAGACCAGTGAGTGCATCTGCAAAAACAATAAAAAAAAGTGCATCAAAAAACAATAAGTACACGACACTAGATATAAATGGTGAATCATAGCATTAAATAATACCATGAGCAAGTAGAAAAACTCTATATTCTTCTGATTGTGAAATCAGTTCAATGATTTTTTACAAAAAAAACTATGATGGAAACTTTGGCTTTAGAGCAGAATAAAATTACATGCTTGTGAATAGGTCCTGGGTAATATACACAAGAGCCCTGAGACTGTTACAGTGACCTAATCCTCTTATTTTGCCTCTTGGAGAGATGCTTGGACCTTGGTCAAACTTACTTAAGCTATTTCATTTACATCCAATCTACAACAGTTATGCCCAGACCAGTCACAGTAGGTTTTATTTTGCTAGATCTTTCTGTGCTCTTAAAGAGTGAGTGCTAAATTCTTGCCATCAGTATATCCATGCTGAAATCCTCTGTCTTATTTACCAGTCTTAAGACTGTGTAAAGAAGCTGTTGACTGGTCTTCCCACAGTTCACTGGTTTCAGTTAATTGATACATTGTTAATGATTTCTTAGGAGAGTTTTAAAATTATTTCCATTTTAAGAATGAAGAAGAGACATAGAGAAAATAAGGGCCAGGCTTTCAAAAGTTGTTATACACCTATTTCAATTGAAAAGCTGGGTCCTGCTCAATCCCATCCTATCTCAAGGGTGAATACAGATAACGGGCAGGCACATTGGAGTGGCCATTTTTCTCCATTGATAACAAAGAGAGCCTAAAGATTTAGATACTTCAATTAAGTCAGCAAAAGGGAGGTAGGATGAAGATTAGATTTTCAAAGTCATGCAAGAAACACATGGACAGACAAGGTAACTCTGCCCAAATAATTAACCATGGGATCACCCTTCTACTGAGTTTATTGGAATTGTCATGATTTATACATAGGAAATGCATATTTGTTTATGTATATGCCATCATTCTTTATTTAAATGCAGAAATTTAACAGGAGTTCTGGCCCCAAGAGTTTAGAATGAAATGTAAAAGAAAACCCAATTCCCTAAACTATCTGCAGTGTAAAGAAAGTGCATGTTGTAGAAGAAAAAGTCTGTATGATTTGCAAAAATGAAAATGCCTTTTGAAATAATTTCCAGATTGTTCTCGCTACTGCTTATAAACAGGAAAGGTATACAATGTTAAAATAATGACTCACTTGAATTGTTTATTAGACCCTGGAAACAAAGCAGGCAAATCCATGCGGAATAATTCACTCTGATTATTCTTTGATGTAAACTACGTTCCAAAGGGTGCCCAGTGTGATCTATATATCCTTTATGGTATTTTCAATGCTGCTTATTACCTGCAAAGTTCATTTTACCCAGATGTTCAAAAAATATCTTGAAACGGAAGGACAAAATAGCTGAACGATTTCCCATGGATTGTCCCCAGGAAAGAGGATTCACCTGTACCAGATCAATGTCAAGTCTTTTAGATGGTGTTGCCCTCTTTGCAATGTAGCAATTATGAATTACAATTTGAATGTTAAATTTAAAATGCACCACTTTGGCACAGTGGAATCTCATTAGACATAGTGAATACAAACAAGAAATTGGGTAGGGAAAATATACTTCCCTACATCTCAGTAATCAGCCTGTGAAAAATATTCTGAGAAATATAGAGGAAGCTGACAATAATATCTTTGCTACAGATCCAGCTGTCCTTCTAGGTTTATTACTCTGGCACCGAAATCAATGGGAAATTTGCCAGAATAAGAAAGGAGCTAGGACTGCAGGGTCTGGTCCTTATGTGTGAGCTTAATCGTTTTCTTCCATCTGCTACAGATCAGAAATGTGGACTCCGAGCAAAGGCTGAAGGGGAGGGGGAACTTTCAGAGGTAATAGGCAACAGACATGTTTTTGATGGCAAAGGAAAGAATTGTGCCCTTCATTTAAATTACCTGCCTGTGATTACAGAGGTATAATAATATTCTACCCATACAAGATCCTTAATGATTCTATGGGGAAATTCATGAGAATGGTAGAAGTGAATCATGAAGCTCTTGCAATTGTCAACAGTCTTCAGGAGACTGCTGCAGTCCAGACAGTGCTCTGCAAGGATTTGTGCAGAGAAGCACTACCAGGATACATTCCAAGGCTAGTGGGTATTTTAGTGTATTGGAGTTTTGCAGCATCAAGCAGAGAAATTTAAAAAACATTTATAAAGGGTAGGGGAGGCTGGAAGCCACAATTAAAAAAAGAATAAAAATCATACCCTGATTAGTATGAAAGTATGCAGGGTCCATTCAGAAAAAAAGTAGATGAAGAAACATTAATACAGACTCCGGAATTACAAGCTCAGATGAATCAGAGCATTTCTGGCCTGCAGACAGTGCTGTTATTAAGAATTACTGCTCATGCAAAGAGCCAAAAAATGTGCTCAGCTCTGTATGAGCTGCAAATAAAGACAATCCCTGCTGGAGAATTTTTCTGTCTAGGATTCTGGTCCTAAGTACTGTTCTTCACATCTCACTGTGTCTATGCAAAGGCTGGTTAACTCTCATAGGACACAGAAGTCCATATGCAGCAAGACTGTCAACACAGGACATATGACAGACATGTTGAAACATAGGTCCTGATGGGACACCCAATGGCCCAAGGATTCTCTGTGTTAGAGTACGAGTGAAAGGCACTGCTGGAAGGTTACTCTAGCCTTAAATTGGCCAAATTGCTTCCTGGAAGATCCCCTTGCTTCCTGCTGGCTACAGAAGTTCCTGAGCATGAACACACACCCAACATCAATGCTGCTGTGCCTGACAGTAGAAGAGATGGATTTTCCTTCCATGGCCTTATGGTGAGATTGATACAGTATTTTTGACTGGAAATCTTGGAGAAGCATGACA
This sequence comes from Cephalopterus ornatus, assembly GCA_013396775.1. Classification (NCBI taxonomy): domain Eukaryota; kingdom Metazoa; phylum Chordata; class Aves; order Passeriformes; family Cotingidae; genus Cephalopterus; species Cephalopterus ornatus. The sequence goes on from VZRE01003664.1 coordinate 99,965, forward strand.
GATACCCTGGAAATATCCTATGACAAAAAGGATCATCCAATGACAGTGAAAGCACAGTCACTGAAAACACTGTGGAACGTCCTTGGTCTGTGCACAGTTCCCAGGCAGAGCAGAAAGACTTCAACCTTCAGGGAAATCTTGGAAGAATAACAGAGCAATAATAAAATGCAGGACTTTGTTTTTAGTTCACATGGGGCCCCAGTAGGAAAGTTGAAAACCTGCTGAAAGAGCGTCTTATGAAGCATTATTAATAAGTTATGCATTGAGTCACTGATTACAGCAGCTCCTGAGAAGAATTCTTAAGATAAAAATGCATTCGTTATTATGTCCTTGCTCATGCTTCATGCATCCTGCTTCTTAGATTTTTTTGGTTTTAACATATTTTAATTAGATTACTTAAATGCAGACAGGCATTAGTTCTTTGTTTTATAAATGGATTAAAAGATTGTACACAACTAGATATATATATATAGCTGAAGTTGACTGAGAGATAATTCATTGACACAGAAAGAATTTGTTTTCTGTACCTCCTACAGTCAGCTTATTTATATCTAGTATTTGTGTACCTAGGTTATGTGAGCATGGTGCTCTGCCAAAAAAATTAGTATTCACCCTTTTCAGTCCCTCATATATAAACTGCTCTTGAGAGTGAAAACTCCCAGTTTTAGAAAAAATTGCATAAATCCAGTGGCTCGCATTACCATCTGCTCAATCATCTTTTCTGGATTGTAAAGTGGAAAATGTCGGATTTATAGAAACCACATGCAAAGATTCATATTTAATTCTGCCAAGTTTTGCTGTCACAGCAGCCTTAAAGCAGATATGCAAGCCACACAAAACTCAGTCACTCTCATGGTATTTCTGACAAAGATGTATAATCAGGAAAGTGCATCTTTTATTATAACGTCTCCTGATAACTTAAAGTGATTAAAATAATCTTCTATTTCCCAGTGGGTCAGTCCTGTTGAGATAGACTGTCTCACCTTCACAGAGACCTGGCATAAGTCCTGTTTAAAAGACAAGGGACACAGGCAAGTTTAGAATATACAGGTCAAATTTCTGCAGTAATTCGGAAATTTGGTCCAAAAACTGCTCCAGATGTTCCTATTCACTATTCTATTTACTATTTCTGCACCAAAGTAATTGAAACAATGAATATTTATCTTGGATCACCACAAATATCACGTTAGTTTTGTATTGCAATGAGTTCAGGATACAGTATAAGAATCCAGAGCAAAGAACAAATGAAAAACGTTGTACAGATACAAAAAAATAAACATCCAGCCTTGTCCCATAAGGCAGATTTGTCTCCTTTTATTATTTTTAGCAGTGCATCAACTTAGAGAAGAATCATACTGTACTGCAGTATTAAGAAAATTCCTATTCAGAAGAGCTTGAAATATGCATTCAAAAAGACACATAAAGAAAGGGCATGCAATCACTCAACAAGTAGCAGATGCAAGATCACAACTGGGTTTTTTCTGAAGGCCAGATCCAGTACTGCCAACACCTTTTCTACCATACTAGGAAGAAATCTTAAGCATAATTTTATTATTAAAAGACCTCTGGCTGGAGCCCAATGTGTCTGATGGTAGTCATTCCTTGTGAATAGTCATGTTCGTTTTAGGAATGCTTTCACAGAAGGAGAGGAGGGGCAGAAGTCTTGTAGGATGTTCTCTGCTGCACTTTATTTCAAAAAAAAGCTTCAAGTCCAGCTCTGAAATGATTGTTATTCTATTCAGATGTTGCCAGAAATCGCACAACATTTCCTCATCAGCTATGTTGGCAACAGCAGACATGGTAATGTGTACTTGAATTTAAAACTATATGTGTTTTAAAAACAAAGCAAAAAAATCGAATCATTGAATAGACTTGATTTCCAGTATTCAGGATAGAGACTTTATCTCTTCGTCTGCTATAATACTGCAATTTTTAAGTCTCTGGACCTCACCCTCACTTTGTGTCCACGTTTCACTGAAGCCACAGAAATGTTTGTTATGAATCAGATCAATGGTCATTTTTATTCACTCTGGTGCAATAACAGGAATCTGTGCTAGATGTTCCAGAGGAAGGTGTCAGCTTTTCTGAACATGGGATTAATTTTGCATGCTTTATATCACAAAGCTTGAGAGTAAAAATCTTTTATAAATATTTATCCTAGTTTGTGTAAATAAGATTGACATTCTTCTTTCCACAGTTGTGCAAAGAGTGAGTGAAAATTCTCTTTGGAGAGCCAAATTATAACCTTGCTCTCATGGCTGTGATTTTGTGGAAGACTGATTTTTTTTACGCATTTTGGCAGGGAAACCAGTTCCCTTGACTTCAGCAGACATCACATTCTGCTGCCATTTAAGCATGATAATCTATACCCTCATTTCCAATGTCTGCCCTACCTTTGTATTCCTATTATCATCAGCCTGACTAAAAGCTCAAACCAAGATTTAGACTTCAGTCTGCTGTTAGTTTCTCTCCATTCTCACTTTTATTTCTACAGTGCAATAGGACTAGACTACGAAGATCATGCGGATGGACCTGACTAAGGTTGGGTATCCAGTCAAAATGTTCTTCCTGTTAATTGCATAGCTATGCCGGTTACAAACCTGAGAAGAGTGTTTGATCTGAAACTTTTAGAATTACTAAAGTGAAAAAAAGGAAGAGGATATAGCAATGATTTGCCTATTTCATGGCTATGTAACTCTTTCCTCTTCAGTTTTTTGTGTGGTAAGTCTTTATATCACCATTATCTGCGGGGTATGTTCACATGACATGTGGAAGATTTTAATAAAACAGGTCGATTCTACATTTTTCAGCTATTAAGTGCCAAATTTACTTTTATCTCTCTTGGGGTTATGTTCCAGTCATAATCCTAGGGAACTTCTTGCCTTTCCAGAGAAAGTTTTTACACATATGATCTAAAAGTTTTAGATTGAAGTGTTAAGAGGTCTGTCAGGACTACTAAAATGGAAAAACAAGAATGGTAGGATGTTAACTTCTAATGGATGGATCCTGTGCCATAGTGACATAAGGTGATCTTACCACTCATCAACATTAAATTCAGATTTTTAAATAAGGAAGGAAATTTGATCATGGGTTCAACAAGGCTTTTTAACTTAGTGTTGAGGAAAACGTTCAGTGCAGGTAGCTTGGTGTGCAACTGTAGTGTGAGCTGCAGGTAGAGCTCTGGAGGATGGGAGCCCCTTGCCAAGAGGCCATGAGCTCCCACCCGCTGCATAACAAAGGGTCTGGGGACCTGTGGCCCTGCCAGGGAACCGAACACTTGGAGGCACAGCAGGAACCGAGGAC
>VZRE01003665.1:0-23434 GCA_013396775.1 Cephalopterus ornatus
ATGGTGTCTGATCACATGCTGCCACCTGAGGAGCCTTGGGAGCTGTAGCAGAGCCAGGCCGTTCAACCCTGCTGTTTGTACTGCCTGCACTCTGGTCATCTCGGGGCCCTGGGGAGAAAAACATATTATTGGTAGGATTAGCCTCCTGTATCTTGGATCTACAAGGCTTTGGGAGCTGACGAAGGAGCGGCTCCATTCCTTCCTGTAGTGGTGTGGTTCCTTGAGGTGCCTGGGGGTGGTGTTAATCCACGGCCGGCACAATTACTGCCTTTGAGCAGGGCAGCTCTTGCAAGTGTTAGTGCAGAACCTGCTTTCAGTGAGTCTTTGGGGTGAAACAGCCCTGGTGGGGGGTGTTGGTCCTCTTTGTGCCGATATTAAAGAGTTAATGACCTCCCTGCCTGCTTCTGCAGCCATTGCCTTGATGACCACGGCGGTCATTTCTACCTGTGACCATGGCATCGTGGCAAAGATCAAGAGAGTGATCATGGAGAGAGACACATATCCCCGAAAATGGGGCCTGGGCCCCAAGGTGAGTGGTGGGGGGGTACAGTCAGTCCCAGGGCAGTGGTGGGAGCCCAGCTGGTGAGATGGGGTCCCCTTGGGCAGAGCTGTGCCTGTGTCTTCTTCAGGGACTTCCTGTAATTCTACTGCAGCCTTCTGGAGCCACGGGGGTGGCACTTCTCAGTGCCAGGGCCATGCCAGCCCAGTGCTGACGGGAGCAAGGCTTTCCTTCCCAACAGCCTGGGCAGTTCTGCCCAAGGCCCAGCCAGGCCAACTGAAGGCACGGATTCCTTGGGTCTGTACAGCACCAGCCCTCCTCTGGTAAGGAGCCAAATGATGTGAAGTGGATGGCATTAGCACTCTGTGCAAAGATGACCCTCATCTATCACCCCATGCTGATGGCTCTGGAGGGGCTGTTTTTCCTTCTGGTGCAGCTGCAACACTGTTTAAATGCAAACTGTCTTGTGAGACACTAAATTGTGCCTAAAGGACAGGAAGAGTGGGAACATCCATTGGCTCCTTATTTACTGATGAAGGTGCCTCCTGTCTGAGGTTTAAGCTGCTGTGCAGGGCATGTTTTGTGTGATTTATTAGAAGGTCCTTGGAAGAGTGTTGAGCCCACTGTAGTTGCTGGCTTGGCTTGCTCCTGGATTATCTCCTCTTAGGCTGAGTGGCTGAAGCCCCAGGGAGGATCTTTCCTACCTGGAGCTGCAGTTTGACTTGTTGCACTTGGCTCTCAGGCCAGTCAGAAGAAGATGATGATCCAGAAGGGTCTGCTGGACAAGCATGGAAAGCCCAATGAGAACACACCAGATTCCTGGAAGAAGGAGTACGTGGATTACAGGTGGGTACAGGGTGTGTGGCTCCCTCGTGGTGTGGAAAGTGCCTGAGCAGACAGTTATCCCTTTTTAGCCTGTGCTTGTGGTTCTAGAGGGAGTCAGTCTGCTAAATTAAATGGGGGAGGCCTTGCTGTTGCCCAGCCCAGCTGGCACTGGTGCAGGCTGCAGGCCTTCCCCACACCAACTTCCCCACCCAGCTCCTGGGGTGGGTTGTGGAGCCCTTGTGAGGGGAACAGGGATTTGTACGTGTGCAGAGCAGTGTGAGGCAGCAACTGTCCTGCTCAACCTGGGCATCTTTCCTTTCAGGGCTACTTCCAAGAAAGACGCAGCTGCTGCCGATCACCAACCTGTTTCAGAGCTGGAGAGGGCTTCAAAAGTGAGTATTGTTAGTGCTCTGTGGCTGAAGGATTTTTGGGACCTGATGAAGAATGGAACTGTACCTGTTCCTCTAGGCAGTTGGTATTGGGTGATGGATTGTGTGCTGCTTGTTTCACAGGGTTTTCATGCTGTGGGAGCCTAGAGCCTCCACATGTGCTGTGGCCCACAAGCTGGCTGTAAGGTGACCTATTGAAGGCCTTACCCTCCCTGGGTGCTTGTCTCTGGGATTCTGTGCTTTGAGGGCAGAGAACCTTCTTGAAGACTACAGACAGTTGCAGAAAGGTCCATGCAAGAGTTGCATCTAAAATTCCCTAAGTCAGGGCTTTTGCATGCCTCTGAAAAGGTGAAGCAGTGTTTTACATGAATGTTTGGGATACGGGAAACACGGAGAAATACAGGGTGCAATACTGGCAGAAGCAAATCCTAGACAGCGTATGCTAGAGGGGCCACTGACAGTCTGCAGGTCACCCTGCCTGCCCAAAGCATTGTTAGCTGAAGATGGATTGAATCAGGCAAAATACTGCAGTGGGCATGGAAACAGTTTTCCTCTCACCTGAGCTCCGTTGGAAGGTGTTGGTGTGTCTGACAACGTGTCACCCAACAGAGGAAGCGAGAGTCGGAGAGTGAATGTGATGAAGCTGTGACCCCACCGTCCCCTGCCACCCCTCCACCAGAGGAGCTGAGCAAAAAGGAAAAGAAGAAGAAGAAGAAAGAGAAGAAGGCCAAAGAGGCAGCCGAGAGTGGGGGAGAGCAAATAGAAGTGGTAGGTAATGGGTGCTGCCGTGGTAGGGTCCAAACGTGGGAGAGGTTGCTGTGTGTCCCAAATACCTCCAAGATAAACACATCAGCATCCTGCTGTGCGTGTCCTCAAAGTGCCAGAGCAGAGAAAGATGTTTTACAGAGGAGCATTTGTAGACTGAAGTGGCTGTGGGGAGATCGGGCAGGTGAGACTTGTGGGGGTGGATGTGCAGTGGGGCAGGGGTGGGGTGAGCAGCCCTGGGACAGCTGATGGGTTCCTACCAAGCCACCTCTGTGCTCTGGTGCCCTGTCATGGGCCCTGGGGGGAGGATGGTGCTGGCATTCCGTGTGTGCTTGAGTGCTTTTGTGGTGGTGAGGGAGCACTGTGGCAGTGGGGAGCCTGCAGTGCTTGATTTCTTCCTGACCTCTCCAACCTCTCCTCAGACCACTGAGACCAGCGCCAAGAAAAAGAAGAAGAAGAAACAAAAGGAGGTCGAAGAGAGCTCGGAGTAAGCAACTGGATCTGTCCAAAGCAGGCAACTTCATCATTGAGGAAGGAGGAATCTGAGGCCTTGGGAAGAGGAGGACTGGCTGTGTTGGCAGAGGGGCCAGCAAGCTCCGGGTTCTTTTCTGCTGTGTATGAGTGAGCGGGTGTGTTTGCCCAGGATTTGCCGTGCTCAGGTGCCCCTCTTCATCCTGTTTTAAGGGTTGCCAGAGGAACGGGGTGCCTGACTGTCCCTGCACTGGATTGATCTCTACAGCTGAGCACCACGATGCCAGTAGAAGTGATATCTTCAGGGAAGCTGTAGCTTCTGGTTTTACTTGGTGTCTGTTTTCACCTAGAGGGCGGAATAATCTTTCTCCCTCTTCTAGCACTGCCTCTTCCTTTTCTTCCAAGGCTGAAGCTGTTACCTGACAGTTACAAGAATGTATTGATGCCTGGAAGGCTGGCTTTGTCACAACCCATCTGAATGGGTTTGGATGGGGACAGTCAGATCAGTTATTGAAAGGGCTCTGGTTTGTTTTTAACTTGGCCACATGCTTGGCTTGACCTACATGAAATGAAATAGTCCACCCAGATATTCTTCAATACCATTTTTTTGACCTTTTTCACAAAAGGTAAACGTTAAAAAACGTTGAATTCCTCCTTTTTGCTGTATTGCCCAGGGATATGCTTGTTGTCAGCTGATCCCCAAACCCAGTGCCCTTGTCAGGGTGTACCTCTTGCTGGCTCTTTGCTCCTCTCTACCCACTTGTTGGATTGGAACTGCAGGGCTTTGGGTTGCCTTCCCTGGTTTTAATGCCCAGTGTGCTCTGAAGGCTAAAAGTGGTGATGTTGCTGGGGGACAGAGGGTGACCAGGGGTGACTGGCCTGTGTGCTTTTCTAAAGGACTGGAGTCCTTGCAAGGAAAAGCTTGGTCAGAGGCAGCTCTGCAAGGGGCATTGCGTGTTGGGCTTAAGCAGTTTCACAAAGACTTTTCCTATTTCCTTATCTGGAATGGCTTACTGGGGGTCAAAGGTCTCTCCTCTGTCACAGGGGTAGTATTGTGCCAGGATTTTAGCTCATTTTAAATGGGGAAGGATCCAGGCTGCTTTGTTCTGAGATTCATCCCCGCAGAGATTCTGTAACTTTTAACCTTCATTGCTTTTAACTATCCTATCCTATCCTCCCCTCCATAGCTGGAGATTAAATGCAGGCAGTGGGGACAGCAGCTGGTGGCTGTCAGAACCTGAGCAGAAAAAAAACGAATAAAAGAAGTCCATTTTTATTTCCTCTTTTTTACATAAAAAATAAAAGTCCTGTTTTTAACCGGGTGATTTTGTGGCTTATCTGGCTCCTCTGAGGGGTCAGTGGTCTCTTCAGGGGGAGGGGAGGCAGCTTACCACATGCAGAGAAATGGTCGTGGTGATGTGGACCATCACTGCGGGGGTCTTATCGTTGCTTGGGACTTCTGGGGTGCCATGGGGCCACCCTCCACTTTGGCAAAACCCTCCTGGAGCACATGCCTGGAAGTTGGGTGTTCTGTCTGTTCCTTTGCCCGTGCTGCAGTGAAGCTGCTGGAGAGGTCTCATGGTGCCTGGAGGGACTGTTTGGTCCTGGCCTGCCTCACACGAGTGTGCTTTAGGGTCAGGGAGGTGGGAGCAGAGCTCCAGCCATGAGCAAGTGCCCAGCCTAAGAGGTAAAACACCAGCCATGGCAATGTTTCAGCGCACATTTATTGCTGCTCATTGTTTCCCTGCAGTGGATCAGAACGAAGGTCCCTATTGCACATAGATTTTATTTTTGGCATTCTTAAAAAAAAAAAAAAATTGCACAAGACTTTTTAACCACCTTCCCCTTGCCCCTATAGCTGGCTGAACACACAAATGACATTTTCACCTACGTGATGGCTGTGGTGGTTTGCCCAGGAGGCACAGTGATACTTCCCAGACGTGGTGTGGTGGGGCTTGGGCATCAGTGCACTCCTGCAGGAGGAACCCTGTGGTGAGGATGGCTTTCATGTTTGCATACAGAGTGCGAGACACCCTAGACTCTGGAAAACATGCCTGGATGATCTTTGTAGAGACTTTTCTACTGCATGCAACAGATACTTGTGGCTGGACGTAATTTACCCATTGAACAGTCCCTCTGGGGTTTGGTCTTTGGGACTTGCTCAGCTGTTGCTGCTGAGTTTCTCTGGCCAGGCTGTAACAATCCAAGCTGCACAGTGAGAATTTCAATACAGTGAGTTTTTACACCTATGGTTGCGCAGGGTGAATCAGAAAACCCCAACCTTGGAACACAGGGTGAGGCCTGCCTGGGGGTGGGTGCTCCATGCCACATCCATCAAATCCATGCCTGCCTTTTTCTACTTTTCCCTGTTTGTGAGAGGAAACCCGTGGGTGTAGGTGGCCTGTGTGAGGCCTCCTAAGCTGTGGGGTTTCCTTGAAGCCTTAAGGACACCAGGCAGGGGTCTGGGTTGTTTGTGTGCACTCCTGCAATGTCAGAAGACATCTGCCTGGAAAGCCCCTGTCCTGCCACTTCCCTTGGGACTGGTGCAGAGAAGATCAGGCGGGTGCTACAGCAGGACTGTGCTTTCCCTTGCCTGGTGAGGCAGGGAGCTGTGCTCTGAGCTAACAGGGTGCCCTGGGCTCTGCTGTAGCCACTGACTTATCCTGCAGTGCCATGGGAGGTGGCTGTCCCCCAGGCAGCCCCTGTCCTGCGTTCCTTCCCCCAGGAGAGGAGGTGTGGGCACCCTCTGTGTGTGTGTCAACCAACTGAGACCATGTCCATGGAGCAGTGAGGAAGGGAGTTGTGCTGGGCTGTGTGTGGACCGGGGGAAGCTGAGGAGGTTTCTCCCCCATGGCTGCAGGATGGTTGATGGGAAGCGGCTGGGGCTGGGTGCCCTCTCAGTAGACCCAGGAGACAGGCACCCACTGTGGAGAGCTGCAGGCCTGCTCAAAGGCTTCCTGCAGCAGCTGGAGGCTTTCTTCCACCCCGTTGTTGACCAGGGAGAGGTCGAAGTAGTGTGCGTACCGGCTCCGGATGCTCTCCGAGTCCTTCCGGAGCTGCTGCAGAGCCTCGGACTGCAGGAAACAAGACAGTGCTCAGGAGGCTGGGGAGGAGAAGAATTTCACAGCCCACCCCAACCGGGAAACCCCCACCAAAACAACTCCAGTGGTTGTGAAGTACCAGAGCACGGAGCATCCTTGCAGCCGGACAGGCCGGGATCTCTGAGTTTCTTTGCCTGGACTCCCATGCAGCGCTGGGAGCATCAGGTTACCTGCCAGAGCGAGGCCAGACCTGCTTGGTCTCCTGTTTACCTTTAAAATGCTCTGTGGAGGCTGCCAGGGAGAATTCAGGAGCAGCAGGGTGCTCAGGGCTGTGCAGGGCAGTGTAGCCAGCTCAGGGCCTCATCCCTGCAGGATGCTCCCTTCCCACTTTTCACCAGAACAGCACCAGCTGGCAGAGCTTTACCAGCCCCTCCCTACTGGTTTTGGCTGTTTTTTAGTGCTTTATTTTGATAGTAAAAGCAAAGCTGCCTGCCTCCTCCTGCCTGGATAGTCGGGGCATCCCAGGGGTGTATTCCTGCAGGCAGCTCTGCCCCCAACAATGAATTCCAGGCAATTTCTACATATCCCCCTAATGGAGCTTGAAAGGCAGGCAGCTTCTGGGCCTGGGGAGCAGGGGGATAGCTTGGGGTGCAGTGCTCGCTGAGCTCTGCTGTGTGCAGATATTAATAGACCTAAACAGATATTATTAGATTATAATATTACTTATGATATTTCTGTTATATAATTGTATGCATTAATACATCAAATAGACAGATATTAATAGACCTAAACAGATATTATTAGATTATAATATTACTTATGATATTTCTGTTATATAATTGTATGCATTAATACATCAAATAGACAGATATTAATAGACCTAAACAGATATTATTCATTATTAATTACTGCATCTAGTATATATCTATTATTAATAGATTAAAAGGACCTCAACAGATACTAATAGACCTAAATCAGTCCAAGTCTTCATGTCTTTCCCTTTTCTGTTAGGCCACCTTGGTATGAATCACAGCACTGACACCTTTAGTGGTCAGCACTAAAACCAAATTACAGATTTGCAATACCACACCTTCCCAGAAGGCACAGCAGGTTTCTGCCTTGAAGGTGTTCAGTTCAACACTGACAAACTTTAAATGTAATTAACAGCTACCCCAGGGAAAAAAAAACAACAAAAGGAGATAACTGCTTAGCTACCTTCATCTTGAAAGTTACTGAAAATATTCATCTGTTCTTAGAAAATGAATTTTTTCTATGTTGTGGATGAAGCTGGCAGCTCTTGGGGGTGGAGGGGGGAGAGCAATGAGCAGTTTGCCGGGTCATGTGAGCTCTCCTGGGTCACATTAACGCTACTGCATCCCCATGGTAAGAGTGAGCCGAGCTGCAGGGTTATAAATAGTGCCTGGCAGCAGGGCTGGCCCTGCCTACTGCAGCAGGATGTAATTCCTCTGGCTGGAGGCAGCAGTGGATGACAGCACGAGGTGGGGGCAGCAGGCCCTCTCTGCTCTGAGACTTGCCCACCTTTCCCCCTTCCTGCTGCATCTGGCTGTGCAACCCTCTGCAAGTTGATGTGCCTCCAAATACCTGCACAATACTTGTTCTGAAGGATGCATAAATACCCTCCCTGCAACCTGTACCTTAAGCTTTAGGAACCCACATTTAATAGGTTGGGATAGGTGGCCTTGGCTGCCTGTGAGTCCAGGAGGAGCACAGCTCTGGGTTTCCATTGTCCCATCACTTCCCACCTCCCTGCCAGGCTGGGGCAGGGCAGGGCAGGCAGCACTGCTCCCTGCATCCAAGGGGCTTCCTGGGAAGTGGTATCCTGTGACTTCCAGCCTCGTGCTTGGCGCTGAGTGAGTTAACTGCGGTATCGGTGTTGCTTTCATCCTAACGTTAAAGAGATCAGCATCTTAATGAGGCAAAGAATGAAAGCAGCCGTTGTTTGTGTGTCCATTTGCATAGCTGATGGCAGGATAAATCATCCCGCCCCGAGTGCTGGGCTGTGCTCCCCACACGTGTTAGAGCCTGATTATGCTGTAGGGATGATGGTTGCTGGGGGGGTGTCAGTCAGAGACAGACACAGTAATTCCTGTTTCTCAGGTCTGAGTTCTCCTGGACCACCAAAATCTAAGCAGACAGGAAGAAGCTGATGTGGAGCAGGGAGAGCTCTTGGTTGCTGCAGCGGGCTCATTGCCCCCTTGCCATGGGCTGGCAAGCCCAGCTGGAGGGGGACAGCAGGGGGGACAGCCTTGGCACCCTCTGCCACTCACCTCCTCTGCCTTGTCTGTTGGGGCAATGAAGACAATGAACGGGGAGAGCTCGGCTGTGCGCACGATCTTGAGGGTCTGTAGAGAGAGGGGTGTAGTTACCAGGGTGTGCCCTTCCCCAGGGTGGGAGCAAGCACAGCCAAGGCTGCTGTCCCCCACTCCCCATGCTGCCCACACCAGCCTGGCTGTGGCCTTGCTGTCACAGCCAGGTGTGTGCTGGGATGGGGAATACCCTCCACTGGGAATGGAAATGCCAGCCCAGGACTCGCTGGCTTTTTCCTTCGTGAAGGGCAGGTGGGCAGTGCACCAGGGAAGGCAGGGACAGTCACAGCCAGCACAAAGGGAGTTCAATTCGTGGCAGCCCCTGTCCTGCCCACCCCTTCCCCTGCTCCCTACCTGGGGCTCAATGTCCAAAATAGCGACTTTGTCCTGCTGGTGGATCTTGTGCACTGTTTCAAACTTGGTGCCAAACATGTTTCCCTGGTAGCTTCCAAACTCCAAGAACTCATTGGCTGAGATGTCCCGGGTCATCTCTTCGGTGGAGACAAAGTAGTAGTCCTTCCCATCCACCTCATTCTTCTTCTGGGGGCGTGTGGTGTCTGGGGAGGAAGGAAGAGGTGAGTGCTGGCTGCCAGAGGACTAAGGGACAGAGTGGAGCAGGCAAGGAGGCCCTGTATACCTCAAGATTAGGCTGTACTAATCCCCCTTTACTACTTGGGACAAGAATGGAACTCAGCCAGCCCAAGGACAGACACTGAGGTGGGAAGACTGAGGTGTCTCAGCAGAGTGGGTGGCAGCAGCCCTGCAGCTGCCCCTGGGCAGGTTCAGCACACAGGGCAGCAGGCAGGGAGGCCCTGCAGTGCCCCACGTGGGGGGCCCTGACTTCAGGGGCTTGGTGGTGCTGGAGAAACATCTCCCGCCTCTTGTCTGCTGTCACAAGGTCCTGGATCAGAGGTGAGAGGAAATGCATCCTGTGCTGTGCCCTCCGCCCTGGCTGGGTACTTACATGGGGGTGGATACATGAACTTGTCTGGGTTGTTGCTGAGCAGAGCGTTCTTGATGTGGCTACGGCCCACGCCGCTGGCCCCTGGATGGACAGAGAGATGGACACTGGAGCTGGGCTCAGAGCAGCCTCCACAGCTCTGGCTCAGAGGAAAGGTGCAGAGCTTGGCTTGGGCCATGCCCAGGATGTGCTTTCAGAGCTGTCTGCGTTGTCTTCCAGCCTGGAAGAAGCTCGCCCTGCCCTGGGCATGCTCACCTCCAGCCCCAGCTGGAGGCAGGGCAGCAGCAGCCAGCACAGCTGGACATGGTGGGGTACCCGTGCCTGTGGAGTCCACCACCAAGAGCTCGGTCCCTGCAGCGTGGGAGTCCTTGCTTTGGTGCAGCTGTGCAGACCAGAGCTGCTTTTAATAAAGATTTTCCATGCAGATACGTAGGAGCCGCAAACGCCTGAATTAACTCCACGTCAGCATTGCAGTGCAGATGCCAGACCATGCACAATGCTGCACGGAGGAGGGCAGCTGCAGATAGAAGAAATGCTCCCCAGACCTTACTAGGTTTTGAAGGGCCGTGCTGCCCCAGCCCCTGGTTCCCCTGGGACCCACCACACAGCCCCTGTGCTGCAGAGGATGCCTGGGACAGGACCTACCGATGAGCACCAGAGTCTTCCTCTTGAAGGCAGGCAGCCTCACCACCTCCTCATATGAAACAACATCCAGCTGGTCAAAAACTGGGAGAGAGGAGAAACAAGACATGGAACGGTCAGAGCTGGATTGGCCACAGGAGCAGGACCTTGCGCATGTCAGACCAAAGCCAGGTCCTTGGGCAAAACGGACAGAGTGGTCAGGATTGGGCTGGGAGCTCATCCATGTTTGGCTGCTTGGGGAAAAGGCAGCAGCCTCAACAGCAAGCAGCATGTGAGAGGCAGAGTGGGCACTGGGGACCTGGACCAGCAGCTGCTGAAGAAGAAGCCAGGGCTGCTTTTGCTCAGTAATTTTGCTCAGCACAGCAGGACCTGGGAGCGGGGTGGAGAGGCAGCAGGATGCTGCAGGGAGCTTGTTGCTGGGGGAGTTTTATTTATCTCGGTGATTTACAGCCTTGTTTGTTGCTGGTTGGAGCTGCAGGCTGGGCTAGGAGCCAGCATGTCCTCAGGCACCCACCTTTGCCAGCTCAGGGCATTCACATGGGTGGCTCAGGGTCAGTTCCCTGCCCCACCGGGGATACAATTTGGTAGCTGTGGGAGCAGTTTGGGCTGCTCCCTAATTGCTGAGCAGCAGCACGGCCACTGCCTGCCCTGTGTTCAGCAGGCTGTAGTGTTTGAGGCCCAGGAGCCTGACCTCACACAACCAGGAGTGCCAGGGATTGTAACCACAGGAGAGCACGGGAGCTTGGTGCTGAGTCAGCCCTGGCCTCGTGCACTACGTGGGGACACAGCTGTGGCCACCTGAGAGGCATGAAAACTAAGGAAGGGACTCAAAAAAGCTTATAGATGGGGGGTATCCTTCCCAGGTTCCACTGCCAAGACAGCTGGGCTGTTTGGTTGACTCCCACAGAGGACAGAGGCAGGAGTGATGCCATCCCCCGGGGCTGGGAATGGAGCCCATTGCCCTGCTCACACTTACTTGAGCTGTGCTTGGCCAGGTATTTATCTTTACACTTCTTCTTCTTCCCAAAGGGGCTGCAGCTTGGGGATTCACTCTGACTGGGCTGGGAGACACTCGCCACGCGCCTGCCAAGAGAGGAGACACCACCGTGGCCCAGCTGTCACCCCAGCCCTGGGGAAGCAGCAGGACTGTCCCTCAGACACGCAAAGCCAAGAGGAGCAGGTCAGCTGCTGGGACAGGCAAAGGCTCACCCTGCAGCAGATGAAGGGGACATCTGCCTCCTTGTCCCAGCAGTGACAAAGCTGGTGTTGCCCAGCACAGTCAAACTCCTGATAGCACGCGGTCACTGTTCCCATCTCCACTCCCAGATCCATCCCTTCTGGTCAGATCCAGGGACCTACCACTCCTGCAGCTCTGGAGAAGGGATGAGTCCTGCTGACTCAGTGCAGGAGCCCTCCACCCGGCCCTGCCACCAGTTGCTGTCATCCTTGTTTATGATCTGAATCACGTCACCAATCTGGAACTTCAGTCCTGCTTCCTTGCAGGGGATCAGGTTGTCTTTTTTGGGGTCGTAGTCAAACTGTGCCCTCATGAACATCTGCAAAAGAGAGAGCAGACCGGACTCAGCATGGCCCTGCAGGGTGGCTGAATTTGGTCGAGTCAAGCTCCTGCCTCCAACCTTGTACTCCCCAGCAGTGACTGCAGAGATGGCTCCAGGCACAAGGTCCCTGTTCCAGGAGGGACCACAGACCCTGCTGCTTTCCAGGCCCCACAAGGCTGGGTGGGGGAAAAGGAGATGCACAAAGCTTTGGAGGAAGCTCTTGGGAATCGAATTGCAGTGAGAGGTGCTGGGGGGAGGATGAGGGAGGGAGAAGGATGGCATCTTGCCCCTACTGGGAGGCGGTGACAGGGCTCTAGGCAGGCCTACGTGTCCACAGCTGGTGTTCAAACCCTGACATGGAGCCTCCCTGCAGTGCCCCAGGTGCTGCACAGTGCTGGTGAGCTGAGCCAGCTGCAGAGGAGCCACGGCGCACAGCTCTGGGGTCTGCAGTGAGGTGAGCACAGAGGAGACATCACCGCGGTGCACCCTGCAATATGATGTCCTGTGGACCCCCAGGAAGGCCATGGCTCAATCCCCAGCTGCTCTGTGCTGGCCTTTTCCCAGAACTGGGCAATCCCTGCATGGCATGAGGCTTCAGGGAGCCAAAACTGCAGTGCTGAATCCACCCCTGCCTTGGTCTGTCCTGGTCCCTTCAGCATCAGCTACTCCTGCAAAGTTACATTCATCACAGCTGCAACTGGAAACGAGCTGCTGCTGCTTCCCAGACCACTGTGCACCCTCCTGAGGGAAGACAGAGGACCAAGAAGGTGTGAGAAAGTGGACTTTCTCTGTCCCTTCTGCTCGCTCAGCTATTTGGGAGCAAACCTGCAGCTCCTACTCCCACTGGGGCACCCCACCCCACTGCCTTCCCCTGGCCTCCAGCCCCCCTGAAGCCAGCAGGCAGCCAGACATCCCTGGGCTCTTGCTGCCTCCATGCATCTTTGCAAGGTCAGGAGAAAAATGGCACGTGGTTTTCACACATGGACACTGTTTTCCAGGGAGGCTGTTCGTGAAGAACAGACTCAGAGAGCAGCAGAAGAGATGAGAGTCACCTATCCCACGAGGAGGGCAGACCACAGGTGTACCCAGTGTGTTCTGCATTGCCCCTTGCTCTTCGGTGCCTGGATGAGTTGTTTCTTGAGTGAAATGCTGTTGCAGCAGCAATTTGTCTCTGGCCAGCATACCCAGGAAGATCAGGATCATGTCAGGACTAGGACTGGGGCAAAGCCAGGCAGGGTATGGCAGATGGGGAGTGAAATGCAGGGTTTAGGGAACCCTGAGCACAACCCTAGCAAGTTATTTATCCCAGAAACACAGCACGTAGCAAGGGGGCAAAGGGTATCACACGGGGTGATGCCAGTCCTGTCCTCAGATGTCACAGGCAAGGCCTGGAAAGTCCTCCTTTCTGGGTAGAGTAGGCCATGCTGTCCTTGTTCCACACTAAAAGGATTTCCCACAGTATATGGTCCTGCTGGAGGCACAGAGCCATCACAACACAGTGGTTCCCTTTCACTGCCAGGAGAGAGCATATGGATCAAGCTGTGGCATGAGATCTCTCACAATGGAAAACAACAAGAGTGGAATCTCCTCTCAAGATGAGGACTGATGCTTCCTTTGCAAGCACTCCCTGGCACCAGGAAACTGCTCATCCACACAAACACACAAGGACTGCCCAGGCACCTGCCTGGAGCTCTCTGCTCCTCACTGGTACCCCAAGCCAGACATAGCCAGGCCAGCCTTCAGGTGAGCCAGCAACTGTGTCCTTTTTCTCAGAAATAGCTTTTCCCCTGGCATTGAGTTGCCCTGGCCAACTGGAGCTGGCTGGGTGAGGCCAGGGAGGGCAGACAGACAGCAGGGAATGGAAGACAGGAGCCAGTGTTTAATAAACACATGTGCAAGGCTGGTTGAGCTGGACTGGGGACAGCACGGGCCGAGCAAGAAACAGAGTTTTCACTTGCCACCATGTTCAGAAACCCTACAGCCTCCGGGTAAAGAATGACATGGGCTTCCTCAGCCCATCCCAGCGCCATCCAGCCCACAACCTCTGAGCTCCTCTCCCACTCCTGCCTATCCATGACGGGGGGGCTGCACTGGGGTTGGCTCCTCCACCCAGAGACAAGACAGCATCCCAGCTACCACACACTGGAGCCTCAGCAGAGGACCCAGCCCTCCCCACTACTCTATTTCAGCCACAGTAGGACTTGAAAAGGCAAAGCCGGGCAGTTGTCTGTCCCCTGCCACAGCACAGCCCCCCAGCCCAGCAGGTGCAAGGAGCTGCCTTCCTTCCCCCCACTGCTTCCTGCCTCCCACTCACGGTGCACAGACCTGCTGGAGGCATCTGGGCCCACGACACTCTCCTGGGGCTGTGGCAGCAGGGAGCACAGGGCCCGGGGCTGCACCTGGAGGGGCTGCTGTGGCCCTGTCATGGGGACACGGCTCTAACAGTCACAGCTTTGGAGGAGACTCTCACGTGCTGCTGCTCTCCCTTCCCCAAACACTGCACACTGCATCCCAGGCCCATGTTTCTACATGTACATTGGGTAAATACATCCACACAGGGCCAAAACCTTCTCCTTCACAGCAATGTAGGCACAGGATATGTTCCTTAAGCTCCCAGAAGCTCATTCAGGCTGACAAGGCAGCCGTCCCCTTGTCCTGTAGCCGTGGCTCCGCACAGCTCCCCCCCAGCTCTGGTCCCACCCTGCCCCACTCCATGTCCCAGCACTGCCCACGGCTCTAGAGGCTGCACTTACCTGGAGAGCAGGGAGGCGGCTTTGTTGGTTGGGAATGACTTTTAATGAGACCATCCCCTTGGTTTCTTTCTAGTGAACAAAGGAAGGGGAGAAAGAAGAGTTGGAGGAGGTGGTGTCTGGAGACAGCTCAACAGCAGCGACCTGTGCAAGGGAGGTGCTGAGTGCCAGGACCTGCAAAGGCAAGGCTCCTGGGTGCTCCCTGCCATGCTGCGATGCTGGGGGACACCACAGCCTGGTTAGGAACAGCTCTGCTGGGGCTGGCTAAGAGCTGTGGCAGCACAGCTTTGCCATACTTATCCCAATCCCCTGGAGTGACACCAGCACCTCCCCAAGGCTCTGGCTGTGGGCACTGCTGAGCACCACCAGAATGAACATGGAGTTCTGCAGCAGCTCTGGCCTGGTTGCCCCAGTGAGGAGCCTGGGACAGAGGCTGGTTCTGCCAGGTCCCCTCCAGCTGTTCCCTCCATGCTGGCCTCTTGCTCTGGCCCTCCTGGTGACATTAAAGGCACAGCACTCTCTTGCCTGCCACAGGCATTGTTGCCTCACGTGTCACAAGACCTACATGGTCCCTTGGGGACAATTAAACGTGGAGGCATGGAGGGGCCTCCTGGGCCAACCTCCCTTCTTGAGAGGAAAAGATAAACTGCTCCTTGGTCCTGCTGTCTGGAGCAGGGACCTCCTGCCATCGGACAGGAGAGGGCTGTGGCACTGCAGCAGGGGCAGGCCTACTGCTTGGGCTGCTGGTGGGTGTCCTCAGCACCACCACCACCACCCTCCAGCCAGGTCCCACATGTTGGGCATGGATCAGGATGGCCCCTGTGTGAACCCAAGGCAGGCCTGAGGCCCTGTCCAAAGCTGTCTCTAGAAGGGCCTGGCAGGATCACCATGACCTCAGCAGCAGGCAAATGGTACCAAGATGACATGCACGCGTGGCCCAGGTCTGCAAGAGCAGCCAGCCCCTGGGCTGGAGCTGCACACCAGCCTTGGCAAACAGAGGTGGCTTCCACGGTGGTTTTCCAAGCCCCACACACATCAGCACACATCAAGGGCCCAGCCAACAACCTCTGCTGCTGCTTTCAGAAGGCCAGAAACAAGCAGCAAGCACAGACACCACTGAGGCTGCATGCAGTGTGGTTTCTGCCACATCACAAAAGCTACAGGCAGCTGTGTGCTGGCTCTGGCATGCAGGAGAGGGTGAATGCTCACAGCATGCAGGCCAAGGGGGTCCTTCCCAGGAACAGCTCTGTCAAACACAAATACCTACCAGCATCTTCTGCAGCTGGTCAACTGAGTGGTTGCTGGCACTCTGCCCATTGATTTCTATGATTTCATCACCCACGTGAAGGGAGCCTGCCAGCAATATGAGAAACATGAAAGTGCAGAAATGGGACAAGAGCTGCTCACCAAACCCAAACAGCACAGCTCGAGCAGCCTCCCAACCCCTTGGGCAAGTTGTGGCCAGCACACTGCAGTGTTTGCCTGGACAGTGCTTCTGGAGCCACACATATCACCTCAGCACACAGGACTAAGGGACAAGGAGAATGAATTCTTCCCCGTCCACCCAAGACACACACTTAGCCAGCCTGAAGGTCATCAGGTAGCTTTCCACTACGTGTCCTTCAGTGTTTTAGACTGGTCAAAGCACCTGCTTCAGTTACTCAAATCCAACCCCAAGTACCTCACCTAAGCCAATGACAACCTCCTCACAGGGCCCTTAACACAAGCATTCCTGGCTGTGTATGTTTTCAGTTTATATACCCAGGCAGATTACAGCCTCAGATCTACTGCTATAAATCAGGCTCCAGGAGTGTTATTGGAATGGCTCCTGGCATATTTTGGCAGCAGTATGCGCAGACTTCCCACTTGGATCCAAGGCTGGAAAAGGGGCCTTTTCTAAGCAGAGAACATTTTATTTCTATTCCTCCTTGGCAAGACGTAAAACCAGAAAATAACACCTATTTATTTCCTTTGGCACCTTCTTTTGGCCTGCAGAGTCAATCTACAGCGTGCCCATCCCACCTGTGCACTTTAGGAATGGGAAGAGTTTCCATCTCCCCTTACAGTGACCCCATCATGAGACAGTCTCCAGTTCCTTTTTGGGAGAGCCCTTCCCCCAATCCCTTATTTATGCCTAAAGCCTCCAGTATATTAACATGACAACCATGCTGAGAGATCAGTGAGTTCCTGACACATCCCTAGCGGAGGAACAGGCACAGATGTCCACGTCACAGGGGAAAGCCAGCAGTGCTGAGGACCTGCCTTACTGCTACATGGAAAGAAACCACCTGCAGGCGTGCATCCCATGCACTGCTTCTACGAAGGCCTTGTTACCTTGTCTGTGAATCATTCCCCCGTGGAAGATCCTGGCCACCATGCAGCTCTGCTTGTCGTTTTGCTTCAGGGTGATTCCCTGGAAGACAGGAAAATCCATGACTGCCCGCTGCAGGGGAGAGCTCCCCAGCCCTCAGCAAAGTCCTCTCCAGGCCCATGTCCACAGTGGGCTGCGCAGTGGCTGGGGGAAGACCCTGCTTGGCCAGCTCAGGCTGCTGCAGCTCCTCTTGGCACAAGCCTCACCACTCTCTGATGGGATTCACTCCGGGTCCCCAGGCAGGAGGCAGCATCCAGCACCTTTTTCATGTGGCCGAGGTCTCCAGTGATCTGCTTCCCCCAAGGCCAGCCCAGTGGCACAGCTCAACCTGCCCCTCCACCCCCCTGGGGGCCATCAAGCTTTGGGATCTTGCCAGTTCTCACCATGGGCTCCTCCGTGACCTTCTCGAACTGGACAAGGCGTATCTTCCGCACCTCGCGGCTGCTGCCGTGGGAGGGGCTGCCCAGAGCTGAGCCGTTGGTGTAAATGTCCTCGGTCATGGCGTTTGGGGACTGGGTCATGGCCTGTCAGGGCAAAACAAAGACCACGGTTTAGGGGCTCCTCCTGAGTGCAGCCTGGGAATGCTGCATCCCTGCTGTGGGGCTGAGCCGCTCAGCTGTGTTTGGGGCACCGGGGAGGAGAGATGAACGGGCTGGAGGAGAGGACAGGAAGAGCAAGAAAAGGAGAAGAAGAGCTTCACCCCTGAAGATGCGGATGTGGGTTTACTCTGCAGTTTTCCAGCTTGGGAAAGGCAAGGAGGTAAGAAAACTTTGGAAAAGCTACAGGTAGCAGAAGCCAGAAGAGTCCCCAGCTGATCATCTTCTGAAGCAACGAGTCACAAACATTCCTTGTGTCGCAGCAGTACTTGGCCCACAGGTAGCTCGTTGCAGAGCATAAAGCCCAGGACAGCTTCCCCAAGTGAACAGAGCAGTTTGGGACTCACCCCTGAGAACTGGAGCCAGGCTTTGCTCCTGTGCAGTTCACAAGTTCAACCTTTCCTCACCTACATCAACGGGCAACCAACATCGTGCGGAGCCACGTACACACTCAGGCACTGAAGGCAGCCAGAAACATCCCATTCCCCTTCCCAACTCCCAGCTACAGGTCCTTTCATGCTGGTTTGCACTGGGAAGCTAAGCAGGAGCTTTCAGTCATAAGGAAACTTCTGTTCTTGGTTTCCAGCAGCTGCTGGCACCAAGGCAGGGGGAAGTGTGCACAGGGTCCCAGGCAGAGAACTCCAAACCCACCCTGCCATGCAGCAGGGACACTGCCAAGTGAGCTTCTCTCTCCCAGTCTGAGAAAGCCTGAGGCAGTCAGTCCTGTTCAATCCCTTGGGCATGCTGGGCAAAGTCTCTGCACAGCTCACAGATGTCCTTGTTTGGCCCCAAGTGCAGTGGACTTCCCTCAAGCCTCTCCCAAATCAGTGCTGGGCCAGCAAAACCCAGGCCAGCTTTGATCTGCAGCTTCTCCCCACCCCGTCAGGACGCTCCAATTCCCACACCAGCCCACCATGTAAAACAAGGAACCCTCCTGGCTGGCCTTGCTGCCCAGTTTGCAGCCTGCACCCCCCTCCCAGCAGTGCCTGAGCTGGGAGCCACGGCCAGCAAACCTGCAGGGACACCCAGCAAGGTCCTCGCTGGCTCAGTCCTGCATCAGCACCATGGGCTGCCATGCCCAGCCAGCAGAGCCAACACCTCGCCCACCACATCCTGACTTGCCAACCGAGCACCAAGACCAGAGGCTCCATGCCAGGGGCCGGGGAATGTCAGCCTGACCCCACTGCCGCAGCTCACTCTGACCCACCACAGACACCCAGCCTGGAGTGGAGGAGAAGCTGCAGCCCCACCCTGCCAAGGGGGGAGACAGATCTGGTCAGGCCATGGGGAGGTTCGTGTGGATGCAACCGAGGCGAAGAGCACCTGGCTGCTGGGCTGCAGCCACGGCACTAAACCACAACAAAATTAGCTTTGGTAGGGATATGCTGGAGTTCTGCTGGGCTGAGGCAATGATCCAGCTCTATGCAATGGCAGAGACCATGGAGGGAGCCAAAGGAAGGGTCAGCAGAGTCAGAACTACCTGGGACAGTGGGAGAGGTGCTGGCAGAGAGGGAAGGACCAGCATGGAGGCACAGTCACTGTCACAGTCTCCATGAAAGGGCATTGGTGGGGCTGGGCCAGGGTGGGAAGGGCTCAGGGAGCTGTGTGCCCTTGATGCAGCAATAGGGAAGATATGAAATTTATTTTTAAGACAACTCCTTCTAACAGTGCC
This sequence comes from Cephalopterus ornatus, assembly GCA_013396775.1. Taxonomy (NCBI): domain Eukaryota; kingdom Metazoa; phylum Chordata; class Aves; order Passeriformes; family Cotingidae; genus Cephalopterus; species Cephalopterus ornatus. The sequence continues at coordinate 18,869 of VZRE01003665.1, forward strand.
AAACAATCTCCTCCTCAGAGGAAAAATTCAACCACATGAGCTCCTGCTGCCAATGGCTTAAACATGGAGAAGAAGGCTAAATCCCAGCCCAGAGCAGCACCCAGGCCAAGGAATCACGGGGTGGAATGAAGAGCAACTTGCAGCCCCCAGCCAGGCTTGCCAACCCTAGCATGGCACGCTGCTACCATATCATTTGAAGGGCAGAGGAACAGATTCAGCAGTGTGAGTGCCTAGAGCTGTCCCTCAGCTCTCTGCCAGTTGTCCCTCCTCTGTCAAGCCAGCATGTGCAAGGATGAACAGGAGGACGAGGACCTTCTCCAACCCTACCTAAGGCCAAAGTGCCCATGAGGTGGTTGGAGTCAGCACAGATCACACTTATCTTGGTCATGCCTTGGGAAAGTCTTAGACCATGCAATTCCTGGCTTCAAACCTCTAGGCTCAGCAGAGCCCGATGACCCAGCACACAGCACAGTCTGCTCCCAGGGCTGGGAGTTCCCATCCCCACCATCTCAGTCAGCTGAGCCTCCTGGCCCCGACCTTTGCTTTTTGCTGAGAGCTGGAGAAAACACCCAGCCCTCGACGCTGACACAGCACCAGTGTCACCCTGGTGACTCCCTGAGAACAAGCCTTGTCACCAGAGACTCGCTGCTGTGCCTGGGGATGGTCACCAGTCACCTGACGGCAGCTCTAAACTCAAAAAGGTCCTCCAGCAACTCTCTCCCTGCCCCAGAGCCATGCTGGGATGGTGTGGGCTTCTGCTGACAGCATGGGGCAGCCAATGGATGGGGATGGGAAAATGCCTGGTTGATGAGGACAATAAGGACCCACACAGTGGCAGATTCCAGCCCTGATGTTGGGCACCCAGCAAACAGAAACAAGAGACGTGTGTGGCCCTCACGCTCCGTGCACATGAGCTGGCTGGCTGGATCTCCAACCCTGCACTCTCCTGGCAGCTGCCACGCTCTTGGCTGGCTTAGCCCAACACGGTCTGTGACCTCAAGAACCTTTTGAGTGACGCTGGTGGCCGGCCAGACTCTGCTACTTGTGCATTGCTCCACAGGAAACATCTGTGGGTGCTGCTCAGAGCCGGCTCCGTGGCCACAGCCCCGGGCTCAGTCACTGCTGGGCCAGCCTTGCGGCAGACCTGGGGCAAGGAGGCTGGGGGGCTGGGCTGTGCAACAGGGGTGCTGGGCAGCCCAGCACCCAGCAGCCCTAGGTGTGCCTTGCAGCTGGCACCCTGCACAAATCCTGCTCCGGGTGGCAATGCACAGAGGAGCCACCAGCTCTGTGGGTCAAAAAGGTGCACCTCAGCTCCCCGCCTGCATTTTCTTTAAGACCCCGTATTTCTGCCCTGTATGCCAAGGTGGAGGGAAGTGCTCCAGTTCCTTGGGCAGCCTTTACCAACAAGAAATGTGGTGAGGACCCCAGGGCTTGGCATCCTGTGCCCCGGTGGGGTCAGCACTGTCTGCCAGGGTTGCTGCTGCACTGGTTCCACCAGACTGCACGCCATGGGCAAATCAAACATTAACTGGGCAGCTTGTTTGCAGGAGGCTGAAGCAGCACTTGGGGAAAGCAGCACTGTAGTGCAAAGGGCACGTTCAGAGGTTTGGTTCCCGGGCTCTCCTTGCTGCTCTAACCAAGAAACTTGGTACCAGGTAGCCTTGGAATAACTGGGCTGCCTGGAGAGTACGTGGAGAAAAGTACTGCTGATTTTGCCAAGCAGGCCCCCAAAGCAGAGCAGCAGGGATACAAGAAGGATCCCTAAAGCCAGGTTTCTCTGGAATTGTCCTCCTAGTTGGCAGGGACATACACTCTGCAGTCCACAGTGAGCAACAAAATCCCAGCTCCCTCCATTCATCATCATCCCTCACATTATAATCACCAGAGGTGCATGCAGAGAGGTTGGGGCACTGCTTGCTGCAAAGATGTCCTGACCCAGCAATCTCTCCTCCCATCCTCCAGTGCTCCAGCCTTGCCTCCCCACCACCCAGCAGTTGTGTGCGTCTCAGTCTCGGTACAGCTTAAAAAAACCACAGCAATGGGTAAAAAAAGCAAAGTAGCAAAAAAAAAAAAAAATTGAGCTTGGGAGCTGCTTTAGGGCTGCTCCAGCAGGCTGGGGAGCAACAGCCACGTGGACATTTAGGAGTAATTGATTCTGCCAGGAGCTACTGACTTCTCAGGTCTGCCAGAACAACCACAGGAACAACTTCATCTAAAATCCCCTCTAGCAATACGATTGAGGTTAAAAAAAAAAGAAACTAACAAACATTTAAACCCAACAGGATTAAATTGCTGACACTGGGAAAAGGCCCAGCAACACCAACAGGTCTCTGCAGGAGGGGGAATAGAGAAATAAGAGGGATACAAAACAGTCATGGCAGCCAGAAGGTGCTGCCAGCTCTGTGTGCCCTCACACTGACTACAAATCACAGAGTACTGCAATGGAGATGGGCCAGATTTTCAAGGGACCACAGTGAATTTTGCTGAGGCACCATCTTCTCACCAGAAAGGCTGAGACAGCCTTCCAGATGTGTTTGTGGAACCGGTCACCTCCAAGAGACAGTCGGTGAAACCACAACAGTGACAGAAGGAGGAGCTGCCCAGCCACTCCATCCCCACATTCCTGAATAAGCCCTGCAAAACAGCTTTTCCCCCATAGCTGTTACAGACAGCAACCTGACAAAACGTATTTGAGATAAAAAAGTTGGAATCAGCCCTCCCCACCTCACTGCTCATAGCCAGAAGTTTAGCTCAGCTTCCAACCAAGTTTTACCTGTAGTTGATTCAGGATTTGGTCCCTGGGGACCGCAGCCTCAGTCTGTTTTGGAGTTGGTGCTGGTTGGAGCTGCTGCCCAGAGGGAAGTGCAGTGTTCCCTCTGCACCCTCAGGCTCAGCTCTCTCTACAAGTACCCTTCTTTTCTCCATCAGATTCCCAAAGGTCACATTTGCTGCCCATTTTACAGGAGAGAACTGAGTCACGGACGATAAGGGGGAAAGCCCAAGGTCACCCTGCCAACCAGGGGCACAGCTGGGAATAAAGTCCACACCTTTTTAGTAAGTGTGTATTTGCCATTCAGGAGATAAGGAATAGCTACGCAGGCAGGCAAGGCTCAAGAGAAGAGGCTTTGCCTTGTCTCCTAGCAATACCATGGCTTCCACTCGCCATGTTTTGCATGCCCTGCCACCACATGAGAAACACAGGGCGGCACTTCCCAGTGGCTCTATCAGAGAAACGGAGAAGAGAAACCTCCTGGTCACCCTGTTTGACACCAGACAAGGAGCAGCCAGACACACCCAGCACCCTTCCCAAGAGCTGCTGCTGGGCAATATCTTGGTGACCCACAGAGGGCCCAGAGCCACAGTGGGCCAGGACCATCTCTGCACACACACGCCCTGGAGAGGAGCATGAGAGCAACTGGCAAGCTCAGGACGTGGTACCCTGCTGGGAGCCAGCCGTGTGGAGCAACTTTTAAGAGGCTTCAGGCAGATCTCAGTTCACCATCTCTCTCTTTATCCCTTTTGAAATAAATACACTTCAACACCAGTGAGCTGTAGGGCAGCTCCTACATTTTCCATGCCCTGCTGCAATTGGCAATTTATCCTTGTTTTGCCTGCAGCCAGGCAGGCCCTCTGCTTGGATCTTCCAAGCAGAGGGATGGGAGAGCTCCTCTCAGTAGCTGCCTGGTCCAGACACCTTGCTTTAAATTCTTTTTTCTATTTTTTTTTTCAAAGCACCCTGCCAAGGTTGAACCATAAAAACCAGACAAGCCACTGGTGTGAGACAGATCTGACAAGCCTCTTTTGCATGCTTTCGTGTCTGACAGGATGGGCCAAGGACAGCACTTTGGGAAAATTTCCTCCTTGCTCTCAGAGACTCCCCACAGTTGCAAGGAAACCTCAGCCCAGGCACATTATGCCATGGCTTCAAGAGAGATGTCTGCTCAAAGCTGGGAGAAAGCACCAGCTGTTGAAGGAGCCCTTCCAGCAGAACCAAGACGGCTGCTGCAGCCTGCTCCCCTTCTGTTGGAAGTGGGCTGCATCCGACCACCACAGGCTCACTCCCTGCCCGGGGTAGGTGTGAGAAAGGCTGGTTGCATCCTTCTTCTCTGGGGCAGAGACGCACCACACTCCTCCAGCCCATGCTGTGGACCTGGAGGTTGCTGAGCAGCTGAATCAGCTCATGTGACAGGCAGTTCCAGTTCAGACCAGCTACAAGTTTGCAGCAAAACAAGCACAATCTCTTCCGTGGCAGGATGCTGGAGCCTTCCTCCCCTGTACCCAGCTCCTTTCTTCCCTGCCTGGCTGTGCCGTGCCGGCCACGCCGGCTGGCCATTGCCCGTGTCACCCCGCGTCCCCCAGCGAGCATCCCCGCTCCTGGGGTGCTGGGGACCAGCAATGCCACACGCAGGGACGCGCCTGGATACCCACGGCGGGGGCTCTGCCTTTGGGGCCGTGCATGTGCGGGAGGGACGGGGAGGACCCGCGGGGGATCCCCGCCGGGCCTGAGCTGGGCGCGGGGTGCTGGGCTAAGGGCCCGCAGGGAAGGGGGTAGCGCCGGGGGTCCCT
>VZRE01003665.1:23744-52990 GCA_013396775.1 Cephalopterus ornatus
GGGCTCGGGGCCGGCGCGGGGAGGGTCGCGGCACGGCGCCTCCGCTCCCCCGGCTGCCGCCCGGCCCCGCCTCGCTGCGCCCCTGGGGGCTCTTCCCCCGCGGGAGTGTCCCTCCATCGCTCCCGTGCCGTGCCAGCCCCCGGCCCGTGTCAGCCCCTGGTCGTGCCCAAGCACTCGCAGGGCTCTCAGCCTGCCCCGGGGGTGCTGACAAGTCCGGACGCTGGTGGGATCCTGCTGGGGAGGGGGCGGCAGCGCCCCTCACCCCAAAACCAGGGTGGGAGACTGGGGCTGGGAAAGGCTTTGTTCTTCGCACGGCCAGAGCAGAGGCACAGCACGGGTAGCAGCTCTCCAAAGGAGCACTGGTGCATACCTGGCTCTCCCGAACCGACGGTCATTCCCTGGCTCTGACAGTGTGCAGAGCCCCAGGGTACCTCCTGGAGACCCGGGGATTTCTCTGCGCTGCAGAAAGCACAGCCCTATTCTCCTTGCACTGCTCTGGGTCTTCCACCTACTTTGTGCACCTGAAACTTTGCATGGGTCGGATGGCAAATCCCTGCATTTGTGAGCTGTGCATGGTGGGAAAGGCTGCTGTCAAACTTTTTGTGCTCTCACTAATGAGTCTTACTGATGCCAGAGTCCGAGATTTATTTGGGGATGGGAAGTTAATTCTGCTGGAATATTCTTTAAAATAATCATTGAAAGGATTATTCACACCATCCTTGTGATCCTGGAAATTTGGAGGTTGTTGTGTCAGCTGAGGATGGTGGCAGCCTTCCTTGCTTCCTTATCCTCCAGCTCAAACCAGCTCTGCGGTCTCCTTTTGCTTAACTAGGTAAAAGTTCAGCATAGCTCGGTGGAAATTCACAGCTTGTGGTCTAAGGCCTCATCAAACTTAGCTCCTGAAGCTAAGCAAGTTCTGTCAGTAGTGTACCAAATCACACAACAGGCTTGCAGTGGTGGTAGATGAGGGGAGGCAGGAGCAGAAGGACAGCTAAGGGGGCCATGTTTTGCAGCTGTGAGTGATGGAACCTGTGCCCTACACTTTGTCCGCAAGGTTCCCTGGAAAGCCTGTAAAGTCAGATTAGGATGAGAAAATAATGGACTAGATCAGGGGGCTAGAAAAGTCACAAGGTTCCTGACTGCATTCAGGTCCAACAGATGTGCCCACTAGGCTGGAAGATGCTGTTTGGAGCCTCATCTCTCCTGCCCCTGTCCAGCTGACCAAGAAGTGTCTTTAGACTGTAGAGCACTTTGTAGCATCTTTACCCAGCAGTGAGACAGCCTGGGAGGAGGAGGGGGGAAGTATGGACATACTGTGGGAGAGGTGGGGCATGGCTTTGAAACGTGCTACCCTGAACACATCCTGGGGGCAGGACACCTTGGCACCAGGCTTCTCTTGTGCTCGTGGGCTAGAAACAGGCTGGTAGCAATGTGGAGTAGGAGGCAACAGATAGAGACAGCAGAGAGAAGCCCTGCAGTTAATCATGGAATACATAGTAGGAGGGAGAAATGCGACAAGAAGCATCTGACAGACAGAAAAAGGAAGTCTAAGTCTTCGTTCTCTCTTGGTTACATATGGACAATACATATGTACATATACATGAATACATATACACATATATAACATATGTGCTTGCCCAAATTTGCTTTGCTCCCTATCAGCCATGGTCCCGGCTCAGGTGCTGTCTTCAAAATGCTGCTGCCTGTTTCTCTTATGTGCTGGCAACTTCCTCTGAGAATGGTGCCCACCTGCACAGCTGCAATACCTGCACACATCCCCCACACCTGGCTCAGGTGGGGGCTGCACGCCAAGAGCTCTCCATGAGAGGAGGCAGATGCAGAAACTTCCACGGCCCGTGGCTTCTCTGGCTGGGGCTCAGCACTGAAACACCTCACACGCTTTGGATGGCAAAATAGACTCTGCTTGGGCTATAATAGAAAGAGATGGCTAGGATGTGTTTTGTCTTCCTGGAGACACCAGAAAGCTGTGTCGTCACCAGATCACCCAGCCCAGGCAGATGTAGCAGCTGAGCCCTGAAAGAGAATAAGATCCCTGGGGTCTGGCAGGATTTGACCAGGCAGCCCCTGCTGCAGCAGGGCTCTTTGTGGGGTGGTGATCAGGCAGGGCAGCTCCTGGCCCAGTAGCAGAGGGTTTTGTGCTGGTCCAGCCCTTCCCCTGCACAAAAATGTCTGTGGCTGGGGGAGGATGTGATGCATTTCAGATTTGCATCGTGCTGTGAGGAAACAGCTTCTGGTCTCGCTTCCCCACGAGATAAATGTCAAGACATCCTTACAGTAACAAATGCCAGAATTTGGCAGGCTCTGACATATCTGCCTGCCTGCCCACAGTCCTCTCCCAGGACTCTTGCTCAGCACAGCCCCTTCACTGCTTCCTGGCTGGCTGGAGAACATCCGGAACTGCCCAGGGCTGGCTGGTGAAGGCTGATCTGTCACCTGCAGAGATTTCTGCCGTGTTTCCTCTTTGAGAATTATGCAGAGTGGGGCTCTGGTGCGCACAGCTTTTCCTCTGATCTAACCCTCTGTCACCAGACAAATGTGCCACAACATGGCAGCCTGTTTCTGGTGGCAGGATGAGGCTGAGCATCCACCGGTATAAACCCTGAGGGGTATTTATGCTTCAGCTGGTCAGGCCCAGCCTCGCCATGGGCAGAGGGTGCAGATGTCTGCCCTTATCCAAGGGTATTAGCCTTGGAATATGGAAGACTGGGCCAGATCCTTAGTAAGTGTGTGTGGGTCTCTGTCTACAGGCCAGCTGCTCTTTGGGTCTGAGATGATGTCTCTACTCTGTTCTCTCTGCCATCAGGGTCTTCCATGTGCCTGGGGTGGTGGCCCAGTGATTGCAGCCAGCTGTCCTTGGCCACTGCGCTCAGGAGAGATGGAGGTGCCTTGGAACTGAGAAAGGTGGTCTTGAGAAGGGCCTGAGGTGGCAGGTTTTGTCCTCCCAGGCTGAAGGTCACTGTGCCTCAGGCAGGGGTGTTTCCCTTTGAGAAGCTTATGGCTCCAATCCCTTTCTGCAGGCCAGCGCTTGCCAGGCAGCCTCTTCTCACCTCTGTGCCTGGTTATTGTCAGAATGCAATTAAGCCAAAGGGTGATCGCACCTTCTGCTTGGTTTGTAATGTAATCACTTCCAGAGACACAGCAAAGGCTCCATGTAGAGCAATGTGGAACCCGGAAGATACATGAGGCTTTTTCAGGTTGCTTTACTTGAGAAACCAGCCTCTGATCTCCACTGGGTGTGGGTTTCCAGACAGATCACACCACTGGGATGGTCTGCAGTGCTTCTTCCAGACACGGGCCATAGATGGGAGCATCTCTATTCCCCACAACCAGCCTGGTGCAGCTGATGGCAGGCAGGAGCCGGATGGGCCAGAGCAGCCATTCTTCACACAAGAAGAATGTGGGGTGGCCGTTTTTCTGGAAGGTCCCCACCCCACAAGAGACATGAGGCAGGAGCCAGTGCCCCCCTTCTCATTGTCATTCCTGGGAGGGGAAGCCTCTGCCACTGTGTGGGGCAGGTGCCAGGGAGGGGGAAAGCCACCAGCAGTGGGAAGATGGCTCTGGCCCGCGGCACACCTTGCCGGGGATTATGTCAACATGGCAGCTCATCCACCACTCACCATCCCACCCAGGTCCTTGGGAGACACAGGCACCCACAGAACTCCTCCTGTAGTGAACAAGGAGGGCTTGCTCAAAGCAGCAACAGAAAGCAGAGTGATGGCAGCCAGCCCCAGCAACAAGGGGCATTATGGAAAGGGCACAAAGGGAAGTGGAGGGCCAAAGCCCAGTGCTGAGTCAGATCGAGCAAGCTCTGCCTCCCTCAAGCCACTGATCCCCACCGATTGTGAAATGGATGCTGGTGCCTGGAGGAGGGCCCATCCTCCCCCAGTCCTTATCTCTGCTGCTTCCTCCTCCTCCAGGACTGTGCCCCGGGCAGCGGGAACTTGTGCAAAACGAAGCTGAGAAGCTCCGAGGCTAATCAATTACTAGCTGCTGGTAGTGTTGACTGAGCCCCCGGGGACTCCAAGGCTGGAGCAGAGGAGTGAGTGCAGGGAGATACTGGAAAATGACTGTTTAATTCTTCAGCATTACATCTGAGTATATGGCATCTGGCAGATGAGAGACAGGAAAAGGCAGATAACGAGCCAGCCACTGTGAAGCTCTGCTTCTCTTCCTCAGCAGCAGGGGCAGCCAGGACCCCGGAGGGCTGGCCCCAGCCCTGGTGAGTTCAGTGTTTGTTGGGAGGTGGGTCCCTGGGCTGGCACTGCCCACACCTGGCCCCGCAGCCGTCAGTACTCCTGCTGAGTGTCACAGCCAAGGAACTCTACTCGCAGGGCAATGTGGTTGTGCCACTGCCGCGGGTGTATCCTCACATAGCGGGCAAAGAGGGGCGGCTCCAGGGTGTTCGTCACTGTGCTTGTATAGTCTTGGTTTGCCTTGAAAACCTGGAAAGGAGAGAGAAACCAGGGATGTGCTTTCCTCTGCTGGAATAGCGAGGACATGATCAAACACCCCTTGGAATTCTTTAAGGGAGGAAGAAGCACAGCCTGGCTCAGCGCTCTTGAAAAAAGATCGTGTTTGCTGCCAAGGTCTGTGGTTGCTGCCCCAGAAATGGCAATGGAGCAGCTCTGCCTACCTTCTCCTTGTCATCTTGCAGGACTGGGCTCCAGTGCTTGCCGTTCTGGCTGATGGAGACAGCAAACTCCTTCACAAACATGTGGGTGAAGATAGCTTTGGCACCTTGGGTTATGATTGCCGTCACCTTCTTGGTTACTTCGAAGTCCACCTGCAGCCACTCTCTGGGGCTGTTGCTCTGGGGAAGGACAGACTGCCTTCAACCCTTCAGCAGCAATGAGAAAGACACACACATTGCAGCTGAAGCTGAGCTGGCCCTGCATATAGCCCCGAGCTTCACCTGCCCTACCAGGCATCTGGTTGGATCTGCTGGGTGCTAAATCAGTGTGGCAGCTCTCCTGCTTGTGAGTGGACAGCTTGCACGGTGCACGTGGCTCTACACACTTCCCACACAGCCCTGACTAGGAGAGGCTGCAAGCACCCATCCTGCCTGCTGGGATCCCAGCTGCCTGCCTGGGTGTCTCCTTGCATGGGCTACCTTTGGCCTCCATGCGTTGATCCTCCCCTGCAGGTTCAGGCGGGCCAGGGAGGGTGACCAGCTGGAGAAGGTGTTGGAGCTGTAGGAGGATGCGGAGATGTGCTGGTCAGGGATCCCTCTGCTCTCCATTCCTAGGGGCATGGAGCAGCCTGGAAGAGAGTAGCAATGCTGGTCAGGGGTATGACAGACCCATTAGAGATACTCACTGCTCCAGCTGCCCTCCATGCACCTTCTCTGGCTACAGGTTCTCTGTGCCTTGCTGCAGTGTCATGGGCCCTGCATGGGACCCCGCTTAGGGCCCCTGTGTGCAGCATGGCTCTGACCACTAGTCCCACCTTCTTTTCTCCCTGGAGATTTTATCTAGGAGGAATGTGAAGAGTTTGTTGCATAAGGAGACACTAGGAGAACCTGTTTCCAGGGAAAGAACAAGAATACGTGGAAGGGAGACATCCTGCACAGGTGTGATCAGGTGTGCCTGATGCAGGTGCTTCAGAGCAGGCTGGCAGGTTTGGGGCATGGGGTGACAGCACAGCCACTCCTGCTTTTAGCTGCTGCAGAGTCCTGCAGTGTGCAAAGCCAAAGAAAGGATCCCAGAGCACCACTTCTGCACTCTTGACCAGAGCAATTTTGCCTTGAAGTGGCAAAACCAGAGGAAAAGCCAATAGTATCTGTCCCTTCTTGTTCCCTGCTCCCCCAGACTGAGGCGGCAGCTCCCCAGTTATCAGCTTAGCTGCTGCTGGAAGTTTCTGGTGCTTCAGGAAAAAGTGATGGCGAGAGCTGGCCCCAGGCTCTCTCTCTGAAATTGCTCTCTCTTAAGACCATAATGAGATTTTCCAGCTTTGTTCCCGCAGCATCTCAAGGACATCTCCAATCTCCTCCTTCCCCTTCCACAACTGCCAGGGAGTCTTGAAGCGCATGGAGCTGGTGCCCGGCACCCCATTAGATCAGCCCCCAGCTTTGGTGCTCGGTGTCTGGAGGAGGGACGTACTGTTGAGGTCGCAGCCGATGAGCTCCATGCGCAGCGTGGCGCGGATGTTGGAGTGGGTGGGGTTAACGCGGATGTACCGGGCCACGATCGGAGGGTTGAAGCGGTTTTCCTTCACTCCAGTTGCATCCACATTTGCGAGGAACATCTGCAGGGAAAGGGATGAGAAGGATTGTTGTACCAGTGGAAAGAGAGCTGGGCAGGACAAGGGTTTCTGGGGAGAAGAAGGATCCTGTCTGGCACTTCCGAGTCTTATCACCATCCTCACAGGAAACGGCAGCTCGGAGAAATGGCCTGAGTTGGGATTCAGGCCAGAGAAGTGTGAGTGGGACAAATCAGGGTGAACCACTGAGAAAGAACAGGAGGAGGATAAACTTAGGGTCTGTACAAAGGAACTTGGGTTTATATTTTCATCCAACAGAAGGGAGAAAAGAGAGAAAAAAGCCAGTCCTGGAATGTTTGAACGTGGGAAAAGCTTTAGCCACGGCTGGTATACACAGTGGAGGCTTTTCTGCATATTGTTCTCCCAGTGGAATGATCAGCTTATGCATATTTAGGTTGTGTTTTTTTCTAATGACTACAGATTCTCCAAATCATCTACACAATGTTTTTAGAAAGCCAAATTTGCCTTTAAGGTCAAAAAAGGTATTCAGGCAGAATCTTATGCCTAGCTCTAAGGAACATGCAACATAACATTGAGCAGTGGATCTCACGGTTACCTGGGATCATGCAAAGAGGTAGCTCAAACAATTTAAAATGAGACAGAAAGTCCCTTGCAGATCTCTGATCTGCAATCCAGCCACCAGGCACTGAGTGTTCTCTGTTCCTGCCCTAAGCTCAGGGGCTCAGGAGATCTCTCCCAGTCTTGTGTACAGAGCTCCCTAGCTCCTCATCACCCCAAGGCCCCATTCTGGGAGGATACCCTCCTCAAGACCCATTCACTTACCATTTGAGTGCTGGTGGTATTTCCCTTGTATGTCTTCCACCTTTGCCCATCAAGGCTGTAGAAGACAACAAACTGGGAGACGTAGAAGCTGGAGAACTTCTGTCGGGCCCCTTGGGTTTTTATGCCGTGAATAATCATGACACGCAAAAGGTCCACCTGGGAATGAAAGTCAGGGATTCACTTCTGATGGCAAACCCAAACCATGTTCAGGCAATGCACCATAACTCTGTGATGTTGCTTCCTCGTGACATAACTGATCACTGGTTATGAAACCAATTAAAACTGTCATTCATAAGGGCACAAGTCAAACAACAGCTGGGAGAGGGTAGGGAGGAGATGGTTGGGCAGGTGAGCTGTTCTCAGTTGGTCCTTGGGGGATTTTTGCACAACCCAGTGTTGCAGCTGGGTCACCAAGTGATTCTTTTGCTGCACTGAGGATGGATATAGGGCCAGGCCAGCAGCAGTAATGGCCCCAGTGGTGCCTCCAGACACGAGGGCCCCTCTCACCTGGATCGAGGCGTTGCTGCGGTCGGTGCTCCAGGCGTTGATGGAGCCGGTGTTACCCAGCCTGGCCAGGTAAGGAGCCCACTGCCCTGCAAGGAGAGAGCACAGACATGAGGGCACTTGGAGCTGCCAAGTCCATACGCGGGATTGGGTCTGAGGATCACCTCAGGGTTTAGTAGCCACATACAGGGCAGCAGAGCACTGACACGATGGGCCAGACATGTGGGAAGGCACCTCCCTGTCCCGAGCTGACATGGGCATGGAAGGAGGAAGGACTCTACTGGAGACCCAGTGCAGCAGAATTTTGGGCAGGCAAGCACATGAGCTGTGTTGGCTGAAGCTGCCCTGACCTGCCTTCCTTGCAGGTACTCACCATACTGCCCCGACGCTGTGATCTGAGAGTCTGCAATGCGGCCTGAAGCCAGACCAAGGGCATCCCGACAGTCTGCAGTGAGCAAGGGAGGGTGAAAAACAAGGAGAGTTGATTAGATAACAAAGCTTTTGAAGGAAAAGCCTAGGCTGGGTAGCAGCCTCCAGGCTCAGGGAGGTTTTCAAGCCTCCAGGAGCTCACAGGCTTGTTTGTCTCACATTTCAGATGCCTCCACATCCATCCCTGAATTTTAAGGGTGCTGAAAGTTCTTGTTCCTGACTCCCATGTCAGCAGCAGAGAGTTCCCAACATCAGTCACAGCAGCCTCTTGCCAAACTCCTGCTCCTAAGTCCATGACCTCTCATTCCCATGTCCTAATGTCCCAGCAGTGCAGACAAGTGTCTCTTCTTTATACCCAAGTCTTGCTTCTGGGCCTTTTTGTTGCTAGGAAGCGTCTTTTAAAAACAAATATCACATTGCTAAAGAAAAGTCTACCTGACACCCCTCTCTCTCTGTGTCTCTCTTCTGGTTTGCTGAGCACAGGGATATTTGTCTCTTATAATAATCATTATTATTAGTGACTTGTTGCATCCTGGCATCTCCACTGTCATGTCAAATGCTCCTGGGGAAAATGTGAATTCGAAATCTTAAGCGGCATTTTAACTTATGGCAACATTTTCTGGCTGACATTTAATGGTCTTTTAGAAACAGGAGAGAGACTGTCACTGTGTGATAAAATACTACTCTCACTCACCACTTCCCCCAGTGCTTACTTACGGTGGGTTAGAAACGTGTTGTTCTGGGGTGGAATCAGAGGTTTCCTGGGGATTTCGCAGTTACTCATTGGGCCGTTTCTATCAGACCAACCTGTAGTCAGGCAGCGTTGCTCGCTGCCTCCTGTCAGCGCTCTGTGCCTCAGTTTACCTCCTGACACATGGTTTAGGCAGCTGGGCACTGTACCTGACTGACAGTGTGGGCATGCACTAGCTTGGATAAGTGCATTTTACAGGGGGTCCAGGGATCCTCAGTTTTGGAAAACAAGAGCTCTGGGTATAAATATTTGCAGGCTGGTCTGCCAGCCTTCACCTCAGCTGTGTCCCTGACTCTGTGCTCTCTGCTGGGCTGTGCAGGGTGGCAAGGACTGAGGTCATGACTTTCTTTCAGAGTGAAAACGCAGAAGATCCCACTTGGGTCACCCCAGGAGAAAGGCTGAGAGATCTGGGGAAGGGAGCTCAAACACACGCTGGCTGTGGCAGCAGGTAGTCAGGGCTCAAGGGGGATCACTCACTCGAGTCGTACACGAGGAAGAGGGCGCTCATCCCAGCTTGCTGGTGCTCTCCCACTTTGCACTCTACCCGCCAGATCCCAGTGTGTGAGGGCCACATCTCCACTGTCCCAAAGACACCTGGCCAGGAATGGAGAACAGAGCAGAGGGGACTTACCGGCTGTAATGAAGTGCCACAGTGCCAAGTGCTGTGCAAACACAAAGCCAGACTCTTTCAGAACCAGAATCCCTCCTTGGCATCCCCCCCTACAGGCTTGGCACTTCCTTAGGACATGGACACAAAGCCCTGGGAGGTGGGGGGTGCTTCTCACCAGGATAAAGGTTGTAGACTCCCATGCGATACTCCTGGCTGGTCCTGACGCTGAACAGCTGCCCATGGAAGTGGACAGAGTGGATATCCTCAGTGCTGCCCATGTTCAGGAGGTGCCATCGGACCCGCTGCTGCTGAGCCATCACCAGCCCGGGCAGCGTGTCACTCACGTAGCCGTTGATGGCTGGGAAAGGCAGTGGTCAGGAGTGGCTCAAGGCTCCGGAGCTTTTCCATCCCAATATAGATTATGGGATGGAAAAGGCAAGGGCAAGGGTCCTCACCGTGGAAGGAATGGTTTCTCTTAAAGTCAGGGCTGTCCTGCTGGATACGGCAGGGAGGGAGGCAGTTCCTCTCCACGTTCTCCGGGAAGTACCAGCTTTTGGTCTCATCGAAGATGGTGAAGAGCAGGGAGAACTCCTGCACAGCCAGCTGCCGCCTGAAAATGAAGCTCAGCACCCCACGGCGGCAGATGATCAGGGGCCCAATGAGGCCTGAGTGCAGGTCCTTCTCCTGCAGAGATGGGAAATAGGAGTTTGTCCCAGAGACTGGCCTGGCCTGGCTCCCACTCTGAGGCACGTGCAGGGTGAAAAAAACGTGCTGGGTTTCCTGAGGCATCCCCACTCTGCCCTGGGCTAGGAAAGGCTGAGAAGCAAGTGTTTGCATGTGCTTTTAAGAGACATGGTGTCTGTCTGTCCAACTGTCCTATAGTCCCTAACGTTGGACTATATGTATGTCCCTAATATACACTAACATTGGATCAGGGGCCAAATCCAGGCAGATTTGGCAAAGGTTTAGTTAAGGAGCTGCAGAATGCTAGTTGCCTACAAGTTTCATAAGATGGTACAACTGGGGAAAGGGGTGAAAACGAAGAGAAGAGAAGAGAAGAGAAGAGAAGAGAAGAGAAGAGAAGAGAAGAGAAGAGAACCAGTATGCATTCACCACTGTATTAGACACCTGAGAATCTACACAGCCACAGGCTGCTTTCAGCACAGCCCTATAGGAAATGTCTTGACCTCACAGCCAGGACCCAGGAGTGCTGCCCATCTCTCCCCATGGAGCAGGCTCCCACCTACCAGGTCCACATTGGAGAAGTAAGCCCAGGCCTTGCAGTCGAACTCCTGCATGGTGGGTGCCATCTGGGGCAGGACTTTCCAGGAGTACTTCCGGACCTCGGCGGGCTGTACCACCCCACCCTGCTGTGCTGTGCCCTGTGTCTCCTCGTAGGCTGTCAGTGTGGAGTGGAAGGAGAAGGGTCGTGAGGCCAGGTTCTTGAACGTGACCTGCACCGGAGGGAAGGCAAAACAAAAGCAGTGTGGGAGGGGGCTGGGTGCAGCCCTGAGGGTGTCCTGGACCCTGGGGGTGGGCCCGGCCAGCTGATGGGAAGGAGGCAGCCAAGTCCCTGGTGCCCAGATCCCCATCTGGTCCCCACACAGTGGCCAACCCTTGCTGAACTACGAACTATGGCTGTGCAGTGTGATCCCCACTGGAAAGCACATCCCAGTCATGTCAGCAGGATGAGACCCTCTCCCTGCTCAGTGGGAGCAAGGTCAGCTACAGCACTGTCTCTGGAGCCCAAAGGTGCTGAATCCACCCTGAAGAAGATTTCCCTGAGAACTGGGCACACAAGTCCTCCAGGCACACAAGTCCTGAGCC
Source organism: Cephalopterus ornatus (assembly GCA_013396775.1). NCBI lineage: Eukaryota > Metazoa > Chordata > Aves > Passeriformes > Cotingidae > Cephalopterus > Cephalopterus ornatus. Next base: position 34,928 of record VZRE01003665.1, read on the forward strand.
CAGTGAAAAGCCTTCAACCTCTGAAGTGGGTGTTGAAGGACCTTTAGTGGTGCAGGCAGCCCAAGTCTGCCTTCACATAGAGCATCTAAAAAAGCTGTACTGAGCCCTGCTTTCTACAACCCCTTCACCCAAAAGGCTCCCCATGGAGCCCAGAAGCTGCTGAGACTGTGCTGTTGGAGAGACTGGGTCTGTCTCAGCTCCAGGGCTTTGCACTTGAACTCTGAGGTTCCTGCTGGCTCTCCAGCCACTTAGGTCCCTCTGAATGGTGGGTCTGCCTCCCAATCTGGTGCCATCCACATGCCAACAGCTCCAGCCCCTGGGCCCTGAAGATTAATCCTGCGGGCCCACCTTAGCACCCCTCTGTCTGAGCACAGATAGCAATGGGGGAATTTATGGTTTTGTAGGAAACAGGAACTTTCAATTCACCATGATGACATCTTCTACTTCTGCCCTGATGTATGGCCCAAGGATGCCTAGGTGTTCATCCAGCTCTCCCCGCTGTACTGGCCGTGTGAAAGAATCATCCAGGTACTCTCGGAAAACCACCTTGCGGTACCTCCAGGAATTCTTCCTCCTGCTCCTCCAGCGGTCCCTGTTGGGGGGAGGGCAGGTAAGTAAGTCAGGTGATACTGTCCCATAATGAGGGCAGGGCAGGGGTGATACAGAGCCGTTTGCAAGGAAGCTCAAGGTTTCTGGAGTTCCAAAACTCCTCAGGGTGGAGAGGAGGTGCTGGGAGCATCCTCCCTCTGGGCTGCTTGGCTGGGTTGTACTGATATAGGCCTGTGGTCCTGCCTGCCAGCACATGCCAACTCATGCATCAAGCCATGCCATGCAGTGCAGGAGGAGAACGTGAGGGACAATCACACTTACGCTGCTTTTAGGAAGTGCTGTGGTCTCTGGTTCCCATATTCCCACATCACCTCCACTGCTGCAATGAAGTATTGCCGCACCTCCCCCTGGAAGGAGCGCGGGTCATGCTCGTCTTCCTCGTAGATGTCAAAATCCTCCATGGTCTGCTCTGTGTCGCTGTACTCATCATAGTCTGACTTGGCAGCCTTTGACCCTGAGGGGCTGGAATTGCTCCCGTTGTTCAGAGCCTGTTCCTCCCTGTATCCTGTGCTGTGGTTCCTCTCTCCAGCTATGCTGTTGCTTTCCCCATCCTCCCTGGGCTCTCCTAGGCCCTGGGCCCCTCTCTTCCCTGCTTCTCTGAGGACATCTTCCCCACCGAGCACCTGGCATCGATGAGGACTGTCTGGCACATACTGGGCTGCTTTTTTGGTAGTGCCGTTGTGAGAGGGATTACTTGGAGACAGCGAGCAGTTCTCTCTGAAGGCTGGTTTCGTAGGCATTTCTTCTGGGGTTTGCCCAGACATTCTCTCAGGCACATAGTCCTCTGTGGCATTGGCCTTGAGCTGCTGAGGCTGAGGACTGAAGTGACCCAGCTGCTCCACAGAGTTTGTCTCCTCCTCCATCCTGCTTCTCCCCTGAGCTTGCTCACTCTCAGGAGCCCCCCAGACTGCAGCTCTGCCTGGCTGCAGCTCGGCCAAAGCTGGGCTCTGCAAGGCCCCCGTGTACGCCGCTGCTCCCAGGGAGACTGGGTCCCAATTGGAAGCCAGGTCTGCAGCCTCAGCAGCAACCTGCATTTCTGGGCTGCTTCTTGCCACGGTCACCTCAGTCCCCACTGCTCCCTGTGTGGTCAAGGAGCGTCCGCCACGCTGGACGCCCTCACTGCTGCTCTGTGCACCCCTATCTGTGCTTGGCCTCCCCTCAGGAGACATCTCATCAGCCTGGAGAGCATCCCTACCCATGGGCATTCTCCTCTCAACCATGCTGGATTTTTCTTCCAGGCTTTGCTGGGCTGCCATCACCTCAGGCAAGGTGTTGCTTGGTATCAGGGACCTCTTCTTGAAGTGAGTGCTGCAAAAAGGAGAATGAGGTCCACACACCTTTGGGGCTTTCTTATTCACCGCTATCTCAGGGGTCTGGCTGGCCAGATCCTGCTCTGCTCTCTTAGCATCAGAGAGGGGCTTCCTGCTGCTGGGCTGCCTGGTGTTGGGAAGACCCAGACCACGCACCAAGCCTCTGCTGCCCAGTGACCTGGCTGGTCGAGGTCTCCAGTCAGGGCCACTCATGCTTGTGACTGGCACTCTGTGTCCCAGAAACTGCTCACGGCTCTTCAAGACACCGTTTGGGGACAGCCTTGTGTCATTGACCACGACATTCGATTCAGAAAAGGCAATACTGTCCAGCTCTGATAATTCCTTAGCGGCTGTGTTATCCTGAAACACTTCCTCCAAGATTACTTCATCCCTCTCTTCTGTCATTATGTAGCTGGAAGGCTCAAGGTCATTGGTCTGTGCAAAAGTGGTGTCTAGAAGGCTTGTGCCTTTGGCATGTTCACTGGCTTCTTGTTCTGTGCCAGGCAAGGAGTTACTCTCCTCTGTGAAGATTTCTTCTTGCACAGGTTTGTCTGAGAAGGAAACATTTTTCTCTTCAAAAGATTCATAAAAACCTTTTGAAATCACTTTGTCAGGTCTTTTTTCTAGCCTAGCATCTAGATCATTTGATGAATAATTGCTTTCTACAGTGTGACTATGAACTACAGCATGAAAAGTCCTGTTATCTTCTGTCTCATCTGAAAATGCAGAAGAATTGGTCAGTGTGGAGGAAGAGTTATGATCAATACTTGAAGCTGGTCCTGCATTGATTGTCTCCTCTGAGCTGTATAGATTAAAAGATATTTTATCAGCCCCTCTTAGCAACTTGTCCTCAGCACCCTGTGAAGACATGTCTTGAAGTCTCAGGCTGTGCTCCAAGTCATTCTGGTGAAATGAGCTCCTGCTCTCTTGAAGAGGAGATTTGCTTGCAGCAACTGAGTCCCAGAGGCTTGTTGTATGAGTAGCTGTCTTTTGAGGTTCTTCTTCCAGGACCATCGTCCTTTTTGCTGGCTCCTGCACCTCTGAGATTTTTGTCACCTTTGTTCCTGCCAGAGCATCTTCTGGAGATGGCACGGCTTGGAGGAGCCATTGCTGACCTTCTTCTGAGCTCACAGTACCATGGACCCTTCCACTGACACTCACCAAGGGTTCTCCAGGTGGGACAGCTCCAAATCCTTCACCCTGGCTGATGATTTTTGACAATTCTTCATCTTCCAAGAAGGATTCATAGGACACTGGCTCATAGTTTGTCTCTGGAGAAGACATGGAAATATCAGGTGGATTTGGCATCATTCCTAAAGATGTTGATGTGCCGTTGGAAGAGGGATCAGAAGTCCTGCCACTGCTCAGGAGGGCACCATGTCTCGGTTCTGTCAAGCACAATCTTGTCTTCTCTGTCTCATTGCTGGAAGAGGTGATGTTGTTCAGTTGCTCGTTCACACACAGCCTGTGCCACCTCTTTGTTTCAGAGAAGCCCCTGGGTTGGAATTCAAAGGCGTCCTGCTCCTCATCTGCATACACATAATCCTCCCCTTCAGGGTATTGCTCATACTGGCACTTTGAGACTGTGAACTTGGCATGCATCCCTCGGTCTCTGAAGTCAGGATTCAGGCACCCCAGTGTCCAGACACCTGTCTCAAGAGAGGACAAGAGGACACCATCAGCTCACCGCAGTGGGAAATCGGAAGAGGTGCCATCCCCATGCTGCTCCCTTGCTAATGCACCTATACCAGGTATTAGCCTCTGGTTCATGGCAGTGATTTAATGTTTTCATAGTCCGTAGAGTATCTTACAGCTGGACTCACGGTGTTGCTGGCAACCTCAGAGCCAGTCCTGACAAGCACCATCACCATAATGCACCCCAAAGACACACCAGTGCTGTCAAACACACCTCTCTCCCAAACACATTTGCCACATCTCTCCCACCGAAGGAGAGAGAAGTGAGAGGCTGCCCCTTGCTCACGTCCCTGGTCAATATGTTTGCTCCCTGCAGTGAGCAGGCACCCAGAGTGGGTGAGGTGTGTGATAACTGGGCTCTGACACTGGAGACGGCTGTCACCCTGGCTGAGCTGCTTCTCTGCTTCGGAGCAGCAGGCAAAACTGAGAGCTCAAAGGGATGCGAAAGCTTGGCTAGCTTTTAGAACACTTCCTGGGGTGTCTGGAAACCCTGACAGCTTGGCTCAGGGAGCAGTGCTCATGCCCGTCGTGTCAGTGTTTGCAATCACATGGTAAATCCTGTGTTTCCTCTGGGACTGAAGAAATGGTTGACAGCACTGCTTTTGCAAACGCTAAGGAAAAATGCTGAGTGGGGGGGAATATAACTGAACCCTGAAGAAAAGCTTTTCTAGGACTTCTCCGTGGCTCTGATTTCTGTCCTTGCAAAGGTGTTCCCTTTGCTCTCAGACCTGTCAAAACGCAATCAGGTACCAGAGAACTGGCTGGAGGTGCTCACTGATCTCTGCTGTGGTGGTTTGTAGCACAGCCCATGGTTTAGACTATAGCCCACGTTACTAACCTGGCTTTTCCAAACTCATGAAGACTGTTTCTCCAGAAAATGGGAAGAGGGTAAGCACGTCCTCAAAGACCATGTTGCGCTTGAACGTGTTTCCAGAGAAGAAGATGGAGAGGAAATCTGTCTGTGCCCCAACACTCAGGACATACCAGTACACCACCTCATGCAGGCAGAGTTTTGGTTGGAGGTTGTCAAACACAAAGCCGTTAATAGCTGGAAGAAGGCGGGGGTGAAACATTCCATCAGGACCCCATTCCCCCCATGGCTGCTGAGCTGCTGCGTGTCCCCTGCTCATTCCCTGGGGCAGGGATGAGCCTGTGTCTGCTGGGGCTTTGCAGGGAGCCCCTGGCCCAGTACTCACTGTGCATCACATTGGAGGCATAAAACTGAGGGTCCCGGGTATCCACGAGGGCTGGGTCGGAGCAGAACCTTCTGATGTTCTCCTCCAGGTACCAGCTGCGGTTCTCATCAAAGACTGAAAACAGCACCAACCTCGTGTTGTCTGACATTATCTGGAAAGGGAGAGGGAAGAAATTATTCCCGGTCTGATCAGAGCGCCCCCAGGGCCCAGTGTAGCTGTCAGGTCTTAGTCTGGGTGCAAGGGGAAGAGTTAACCGCTATTTCACAGTAGTTAAGGTCCAGGTTTGAGAAAAAGGAGCATGCAGGGGAGGATGGGGAAGGCAGAGGAATTGGGACTGATGATAGGGTTGAAGAGAACAGGACAGACAAATTTGGTTTTACCCAAATATTTCACCCACTGCATTTATTCCAGCCTTTCAGCCTGGCAGTTGAGGCAACAAAGGAAGGACTCACCTGATTTCCCCTCTGATCCATGGACTTCTTGAAGCAGATCAGGAGAGGCCCGATCAGGCCCGAGGCTGTGTCTCGGACTGGGTCGATGGAGCTGTAGTAGAAACGGGTGAGGCAGCGAGGATCTGCCTGCGTTGGCCCGTCCTCAAGGGTGAGGCTCCAGCTGTAGGTGAACGACTGGCCAGGGGGGATAGGAGTGTCCTTCACATCTTTGACTGGCAACACACAGAACCCAAGAGTAGATGAGTTAAGTCTGGGCTGCTCCTGCAAGGGGTGATCCCCCTTTTTTAGAAGAGCCCAGAAATGCTTCCTGACCACGCAAGGTGCATAGCGAGCCACCCATTCCCCCTCCAGGATGGCACACTGGCTGTATGGAAAGTCGATCTGGTCAAAAGGAGACCCAGGGACCAGGGGGAGGATGGAGAGGCACATGCCTTACCTTGAGAGGGTTTCCTGGCGTAGTATGGCCTGACGCTGGTGAGGCCATGAGGGTAGATGTTGTACGGTCGGCTTGCCAGGTTCCTGAACACAATCTGAAATGAGCACAGCCAGCAGGAATGTTTAACGTGTCCTGAACGTGGTGAGCCCTTGAGGCTGCTCATAGTGAGGGAGGGAAATGCTGGGCAGGGGTGCCCCAGGACCGGCTGCCTGCTGGTGATCATCAGGGAGGAACACAGACATGTCTGGGACCACAAAGTCAGAATAGAAGAAACTACTATTTCTTTATGGTGAGCATATACTGTCCACTTTTCTGGGAGGTGTCCATTTTAGGGAAGGTATGAAAATATCAGAATTATTAAAGAGAAAGTTTCTGTCTTTGGTGTTACTTTATACATGAGTCTGAAGAACCCTATGACCAGAAGAGGTCAATCCAGAGGCCTCAGAGGACCAGGACGCTAAATATGCACATCACTAAACAGCTTTGAAGTACTCCCCACTTTATTGCATGAAGGCCTTCATTTATTTCTCTAAATAGCTCTGTCAGGGCTTTGCAACATGCCCACAACTGCACAGGGAACCTGAGGAAGGGAGCAGAAATGTGAAGATCATGGAAACCATCCCATTCCTCCTAGCAGCAAACAAGTCAAGGGATCAGTAGAGGCACAAGTGACAGCCCCCAGTACTGTAAGGTAACAACAAACAGGTGGAGAAGAGTGGAGGATGAGAGGACATTCTTGCCTCAGAGGAAGATGCTGTGTCATGGATTAATTCACACAAATCCTAAGACACCTGCAATGAAGTCAATTCAAAGGGACTGGGCCATATCCTCTGTGTCCCTGCTGATCTTACTGAGAGTATTTAGCGTTAGCTATCAGTAACATCTGCTTTTCTGGTGAGCCTTGCACACTACCAAACATGAGAAGGCACCCCAAGGACTTCTGCCAGACATTAGCCGCAAACCAGGTAGTAGTTCCAATTATACAAACAGCACCAAGCTTTGAAAGTTTCCCCTTACAGTCCCTGTTGCTGGAAAACAGTATCTCTCTTACCTTAAACTGATCTCCAACCTCTCCCTTAATGACAGGCCCCAGAATTCCCTTGTCCAGTTGATTTGACGCCTTGCGCTTCTTGAAGGTTGCATCTTCATACTCCACAAACACCACCTTCTTGTACTTGGAACCGATGCGCTGAGGGCCAGGCTCCAGGTACAGGCTCGAGATGTTTCTGCAGGCAAAGGCAGAGAAAGAGCAAACAGCCACATGTGGGACACTGTCAGAAACAGAGCAAGGCCTTCCATCACTCAAGGACCCACAGCTTTCCAGGGACAGTGGGGACACATGCCCACTCTCACCTGTCCAGAGACACTGGCTTCACAGGGGCATAGTCCCAGTCCATTTCCTCAGCTGCGATGTAGTAAGTCCAGGTCATAGGCTTGTCTTTGGCAAAAGAGCGCACTTGGATCACATGAAAAGTTTCCTCCTCTTCTCCGGGGTAATCCATGTCCTCTGGCTCATATGACAGCTCCCCCATCTTCAACAGGCGTTGCTCAGGACACTCCTCCACCTTCACAAGGGCTTCCATGCCAGCTGGGTTCAGACAGGCCAGGCAGAAAGAGTCACATTAGTGCTGCAGGCATGCATCCCCCAGGCTCTGCCTGGGAGAGATCCTCTCCACTACTGTCCCATAAAATGGGCCATCACATGGGTCAACTCCTGCCATCAGGTCATGGACCAGATCACAGCTGGATGTAACACTGTGGAGCAGGAGGGGCCTTGGGGCTGCAGCACCGCACAGAACCCTGAGCCCGGGCCGTCCCCTGAACTTCTTTTCCCCTGAGCTCTTGTAGAATAAGGTTACCTTGCTGATGGGACAGTATCTGGCAGAACATCCGAAACCAGCCAGCTGTTCCTGGCATGGTCTGGGCTGTGAGGTATGTAGCAGGGGAGATTTCTAGGCTGCTGAGACGGTGGCCTCTCACCAGGAATGTGTGGCCTTCAAAGAAGATGGAGTGGACTTCTGGCCCAGAGCCCAACCCGATCACATGCCAGTGGACTTGCTTCTTGAGGCACAGTGTGAGACCTGCCAGGAGACAACGAAAGCACCCAGGAGTCAGCTCTGTGTTTATCCCTTTTTCCCACTCTTGGTGTCATGGGCTCAGAGCCTGACACAGCTGAGTAGAGTCCCATGCCCCGCAAGGGGCTGGCTTCAAGCTGTTCACACATGAGCGTGGACTGTCTGAGCAAAACTGAGGCACAACTCTCATCATCCCTCCTGAGATAAGACTAGAGTGGGGCACTTTGGCAAGGGCTTTGGGAGATGTGCTCATAGGAGATCACAGTGGGATGCAGTGGCAAAAGAGATAGATGTGCTCTTTGACTCTATAAATACAGAAATTGGGAACTGGAAAGGAGAATCATTTGTCTGATCACAACCCTGGCAAAGCTGACACTAAAATATTGGATTTGGGGCAAGGCTGCAGCGCATCCCCAGCAGTAGCTGAAATACCACAAAGGGCAGACAGAGGTCACCAGGATTATTTGAGAGCTGGGGAAAATTCCTTCCTCGGAGACACTCAAAGAGCTCAGCATGCTTAGGAAATGGGAAAGAATTTGACTGCATTTTAAAAATATTTTCCTGGGGAGAAACTGATGCATGCTGAAGGGCTCTGTAATCTAGCAGGAAAGCAAATAACGAGTTCCTGGAAGCTGAAGCCAAAAAAAAAGGCAAACACAGAGTTAAGCACTTGTTTTTGGCACTGAGTGCAAAGGTGACTGGAACAGATCCCAGGGGCCTGAGAGGAAACTGGGTGGAGGTTCCATCCTGAGGCCCTCAGCTCTCCGTTTCCAGCCCTCCATCAGACACCCCTCAGGCCAGATCCCACATCCAGAGAGGTGTGTGCTGGGTGTGGAGGTGGATACCTTCTCCAGGGAAAACCCACCGTGCAGACACAGTAGCTGACAATGAGATCTACTCAGCTCTTAAGCTCCACGGATCCACCAGGACTGTTGTAGAAACAAGAGAAAATACCCTCAAATTGCACCAGGGGTGGTTTATGTCAGATATTAGGAAAAATTTCTTCACAATCAAGGATTGTCAAACATTGGAACAGGCTGCCCAGGTATTTAAAAGACATGGATATGTGGCAGTTTAGGGACATGGTTTAGTGGTAGACTTGGCAGTTAGGTTCATGGTTGGACTTTTCCAACCTAAATGATTCTGTGGTTCTGTTCCTGAAATTCCACAGAGGTGTTTTAGTGAGAGCTGAAATTTCCCCTCAATGCTACCTCCAGCCTTGTTCACAGGGCTACAAAAGATGAAACTCTTTGCTACCAGCACTACTCCTTGAGACCTCCAAAGAGGTGTGGCAACAAAGACAGCTGGAAACAGGTCCTGTAAAGGATCTGTAAAGGGGCAAGGCAGATCAAGGAGCTGAGATGTAATAGTCCCTCTGAGGTGAACACAGCTTAACAGATCCATGACCTGGAAACTCCTCTTGATGTCCTTTCTCACACCCTTGCACAAACTGCCTCAAGGTTGCAGACCTGGCTCCACCTTCCATGCCCTCCATCCCTGTCCCCGGCCACCAGGACTCACCAGGCAGTGAGCCATTGATGTAGCCATTGATGGTGTGCAGCTCTGTCCTGTTGTGAGGCTGGGGCTGAGGAGCTGCTGGTGAGCCGGGCTCAGAGTACCAACTTTTCCCTGCAGAGAGAGGAGGATGCAGTCAGCTTTCATTTGAGAGCATTTCAAAGAAAATTTCAAAGAGAAATGGCTCTGCATGGATATGGTGGTGACCATCGCACGTAACAGTGCATGACCCCCCCGCAGCTTTAGCCTGTGTGATGGGAGCAAGGTCAGGGCGTGGGATGGCAGAGCTGGGGGGGCTGCAAGCTCCCTGCACCCAGGGAAGAGAAGGAATGGCAGTACTGCATTGGCGGGAGGGCTCGAGCCCTTGGGAGGAGGTGTGGGTGCTGAGCAGCTGTGCTCACACCATGGCAAAGCAGACACCCCAGGCTGAATCCAGGGTCTGACACAGCCAGTCAGTCGTTACCTTCATCGAACACTGCGAAGAGCAGCACAAACTCATTCCTCACGTCCTCATTCCCATCGCTCGCCAGGGTCCCTGCGAGATGCAACGGGATGGATCGGGTCAGCAAGCACCATGCCTGTCTCCCCAGGGAATTCCCTTTGTGCCCTCCAGGAACTGGTAAATCAAGGCCAGGCTGTGGTTTGCTTTTGTCACGTCTCACAGCTGCCACAGCCCTGTTTTCAGCCTTGCCGTGCCCAAAAGCCCACTGTTGAGAGGCAGCTGCCCCCAGAAGGCACCAAAAGGTCAGTTTGTGGTGCCTTCCCTTCGACTTCACTCAGTGGAGAAGCTGCTCCTGGTGAGTCAGTGCAACCTGCAGACAGCGCCCTGGGAGGAGGTGACTCGTGCCTACTCATTTCCAGTGACTACTGAGGAGTCTGGACAACTAGCTCCAGGATGTGTCTCAACCAGGGATGACCAGTCCTACTCCAATCACGCTTCTTGTGCCCAGCAAGTAATAACAGTCAGGTTTTCATCACCTTCATGTTTACTGAGGGAAGAAAGGAAGGAGAGCAGGCACAGGTATTGTGGAGCAGGCAGTGACCCGGGTGTCCTCCCCCTCTCCTGCCTGATCCTTAACACTGGCTCTTGCCTCTAATTCTTCTGACAAAACCCTGTTGTGACAAAGGAACCTGGCTGACACTGAATGATCACAGCTTGGTGAAGCTCTGAAGGAAGGACAAGCATTTATGCCTCCATAGCATATGGATAGATAAGTTTCAAGATTTTGACTTTGATCTGAATTCTTGTGAAGGAAAGAAGCAAACAATTTCTCTCCAGCAGAGAAATTGAGGAAATCTTTGAGGAAAGGACTGAACCCCAAAGTGCCTTTTATGAGTACAGCTTACTGACTCCACTGCCATGTTCAGCCTCAGGAAAGCATCTTTGTTCTGCTTTTCAATTCACGATTACATGTGACCTGTCCCCATCCTGTGCTGTCCTCACCAGGTCGGCACACGAGCAGGGCTCCAATCAAACCAGAGTTGATGTCCTTCACGCTGTTGGTGTTGGAGGAGTAGGAGTGGGTCAGGCACGCTGAGTCGTCATCCGTCGGACCCTGGTTTTGCTGGATTTCCCAGATGTATGTGTGTGTCTTCCCAGGATCCACCCTGTCACCCTCCTTCTCTATCTGGCTGGTCTCATCCTCATAGCCTGCACCTAAAACCAAAGAAACGGCCAGATGTCACTGAAGGTTCATCCCCAACACACCGTGGCTACAGAAGTGCCTCTTCCTCCAACCCAGAGCACAGCCCCCCTCCACCCCAGCCCCTGGAGCCAGACTGACTCCCACAGGCAGTGGCTTGTCTCAGGGCAGTGAGCAGAGCTATGCCAGAGATTCACTTGCTGGGCTGTGGATCCACCACCTGTCCTGATGCTGGACAGCACAGTCTTCCTGGCCCAAAACATCCAACCTCAGGTTTAGCCTATCTATTACCTCTATAACTGATACAGGTTTGCTCATCTCAGCTAATTTCTGGACTGGGCTTGGTCGTGTTGTGCTTCCCCCAGGCTCTGTGACCATCTGTCCTCGTAGAGGGACGTGAGTAAGAGGGTCAGGGAGGGACACACACCTGACAGAGCAGGAGGTGCTACACAAAGGCTTGCAGCACGTGGCCACTGCCAAACTCACCCTCTGACGCCTTCCAGTAGGACACCCCGACGGCGTGGAGGTTGTAGGGGCGGGAGGCCAGGTTTTTAAACGTGATGACCACCGTGTCATAGACTTCTGCTCGGATGGTGGGGCCCAGCAGACCTGAAGGAAGGAAGACAACAAGGTCAGGCAGCTGGGGTCAGGCAGCTCACACCCTGCCGTGAGCCCCAGAGAGTCCTGACTTTCCACCTGCACAGTTAGCAGCTGTCCCTCATGTAGCACTGCAGCATTCACTGCTCCAGCTCCAGCAAGGCTCTCTGCATCCCCAGGAGCTCTGCCACACTGGGACTCTACCCAGGTGCTTCCCTGTTCCCGGCTGAAGGGTTGCCAGCACCCAACCCAGGATGAGTTTGGTCGCTGTCAGGGAGAGCGAGGGCTCACCACGCTGCTTCTTACCCATCCATGCTGGCTTGAGCTTGGGCTGTGTGAACAAGGCATCGGGGTACTCCACAAACACAGCTTTCCTGTACCGGGCAGGGACACCAGGTGTGGGGGGCCGTGGGCCTGCGTTCCCCGAAATGCTGCAGGAGGAAGAAAAAGTCAAGGCTGATTGTACAGCCCCATCCAAGGGACAGGCAACAGCCATCATTTTCCTTCCCGCCAACTTGCCTGTGTTGTGCCGGGGATTGCTCACCCTGTTGTGTCCTATGGATTTCCTGACAACCCCCAGGTGTGATTGGAAGTGGTTTGCTCGGCTCAGGGATGGCAACACGGCAGTGATTCATGTCATGGTGTTAGTCATGATGGAAGAAGACACCAGGGCAGCAGGCATAACACTGCACCCAGCTGCAGCTGGGAGAGGGCACAGCAGCAGCACTGCTGCCAGTCTCCTGCCTCAAGCCTTATCCAGCTTTGTGCTTTCCAGCCAGCAGACACAGAGAGCACTGGAAGTGCCGCAATAGCAGTGCCACAGTGGCCTCTGCCGTGCAGCCACCTCCCATCCCATCCTCTTCAGGTGTGGCTGACACATCACATCATATATAACTGTAACATCCTCCCCAGCTGCCCCCAGGAAAGTGACTGTGTCGGGCTGCATGGCAGGTCATAGCAGATTGCTCTGTGTCTGAGCAACGTCCCCACACTCGTTTCTTTTCTGCCCAAACTGGGATTTACAGCCAGCCCCTGAAAAATTGGCTTCACGGCAGGAAGATAAAAGAGCTGTGCTGTGAATGTATTTCACATCCCACTCGTCTCTGTTGGCCACTCTCTATTTGTAAGCAGCTTAACAAATTAATTTTCCAGAAGGAATCCAGCACATTTATCAGGATAGCAAAGCCATGAATTTCTTCAAGGATTTCAGAGGCTGACTTATCAGCCTCAGGACTGAGACAATTTCCAGTAACCACGGAGACTGCTTCCAGCCTTGTTTTGTTTGGAGAAGAAGCCAGGTGGTATTTTCTTCCCACTTAAGAAGCAGGGAGGCTTGCTCTCCTGCTCTGACTAAGCCTTCGTTTCAGAGGTGTTTCCCTTTGCGACTCTTCCTCAAGCGGAAGAGGAAGGAGACAGAGTGACTCAAATTTAGGAAAGGTCAACATACACTCATCCCCACACCACTGGCTAGAAGCCACCTGCAGCTGGAGGGTGCTGTGGGGAGAGCAGCGTCCCCCCTTCCTAGGAGCAGAGCAGGATGGATGCCCACAAAAACCCCACACCCATGAGCTCCTGCCTTTCCCACCACAACTATAACCCCACATTCAGGTTAGCAGGAGGCCCCCAGCAGACATGGCCCCAGTGAGCAGTGCCACTGCATTCAGCTGACTTTGCCTATGAGCCATTATCACTCCTGGCTCGATGGCAGTAGGGTTCAGACCCAGCTTTGCTCTCCAGGGTGTCCCCACACTGGGAGGTAGTTGTGTTGCAGGATTGCTGGCACTCAGCTGTCCACTGTCGGGAAGCTTTGCCTTAATCTCTAACTCGCAGAAAGCCCAGATTTGGAAATGCCTTCCTGAGATATGAGGGTCTGGTCCTGCTAATTCTGCAGTAAACAAGGCAGAAACTCTCTGGAGCCAGGGGGATTTTGCTGGCATGCAGAGACATAGCTGGGAGGAGACTTAGGGACAACAAGGCTCAGTGCTGGGTCCCAGCTGGCATGGCAGAGCCTGCAGGGGATGAAGAGGCAGAGTTTAGCACAGGGACATCTGATCCAACTGCTTCTGGCCAGTTCTCTGCACTTGGGGTCCCCGTGAACTTCCTTCCCAAAGGGCAGCTGAAGCTGAGGCAGGGAGATAAGTTTCTGGCTCCTTGGATCAGCATTGTTAGCCACACTATCTGTTCATCTCTTGGAGCTGGGGGACATCCTGCACTGATGAGGCGGTCAGGAATAGGCTGCTACGTGTCCACCAGCTCCGAGTCTGAGCTGAGATCCCTGGGGCTGTTGCAGGATGTGTTGGTTCTGGCTCCGACCCTGCTGATAGGGCTGTGTTTGGGAGGAAGAGAAACTGAAATCATGGGGAAGGCGTAAGAAGCTCTGGGCTGGTGCGCTATTGCCCATTAATTTGACAGAGCTTTCTACAAGCATGCCACAGAAACCACTGCATACATATGAAGGTTTTGGAGGTCCTGCCTGGAGATGAAATTTCGGGAGTTTTCATGAGATGCTGGTACCATGAGGGAGAATGGGTGGAGCAGAAGATACCTCACACAGATCTGGGAGACAACACAGCTGCAGTGGCAGCTCTGCTCCTGCCATGCTTTCCTGGCTCACTCCTGTGTGTCCCTTCTCCCCAGTCTGGTTGTTTTTCTGTGCCCTCCCCACGTTTTGGGGAACTGGGCTAAGTCTGCAGAGCCAGGGAAAAGGCTCTGTCATCCAGCTGGGAACAGCCACAAAGAGCAACCCCTGGTTCCTACCATGGCTTCCCCAGGAACCTGTGCTGCCCAGGAATACTCTGCCTCCCCAGTGTGCAACACAACATCAATTCGCTCTGAGAAAGCCAAAGTCATCTTTCCCTGTTTTAGAGAAGGACAAGTGACCTGAGACTGCTGCCAATGCCCTGCTTATCCCCAGGCAGAGTCAGGTCCCTGAGTCACTCCCAGGTCAGAGACAGTGCTCGAATGCATCACTAAAGTCAGTGCTGAAATGGAAAGCCACAGGGCTGAATTAACACTGTGAGTGAAGTCATCATCATAGTGTAGTACCAGTGAAAGCAGGGTAGGGGGGATTAGTAAAACGCGGGGTGTTGGGTGAAGCTTTCCTACCGAAGTAACCAAAGCGGGGAAAACTAACATAACTCGGATACAGTGACTACAGCAGCTGGTCAGGCTGACCTGGCTCGTGCCTAGATCCCAGTTTCCAGCGCCTGACCACAGTTCATCACTGCCCTAGCCAGTGTGGGTCTGAGAAGGGGCCATGAGCTGATATTGCAGGGCAGAGGGAATGGGCACAGCTTGATCCACAGGGGATGTAGCCATCCAGCTCCACTCCCCATGCTGAGCTCAGAACAGCCCGTTCACATCCACGTGTGTCCCAGCCGGCTGTGTGTCCAGACAACACCATCCTGATGCCTGAGCAATGCAACTGCCATTTTTCCTTCCTTCTCCAAAGTAGATGGGCAAAACCACCATGCCTTCCTCCCTCTTGTCACTGGGCACAAACACCATTCTTCGCCCAAATGCTACAGATTATTTCAGGAAGAATTTCAGCCCCAGCAACGTAATGTGCAGAGAGGTGTAAATAACTAAAGCTGGACTTTACCAAGGGCAGACACAGTCAAAAGCCTTTGCTGCTCTGAGGCGGACACAGCCAACCTTCCTCTGCAGCCCCCAGGCAGGGAGGCACAGGTCCCCATCTCCCCTCACATTTCCCCAAAGCTCCCAGGATGCAGAGCAGAAGAGAAAGCACAGGCTGGAAAACCAGCTCTTAGTTCCTAACACAGACTTTAAAGGGTCACAGGCAAATGGCATTAATATAAAGCAATGCAGAACAGCAGCGCAGAGCGGGTATTACCTCTCTCTCTCTTTTTCTCAATTCCACCAGTCTCCCCTCAGGCACTGACATAGTGACTCCCCATCACACCACCCCTTCCCAGCAGCTCAGTGCCCCCACCTTGCCAGGTTCCCCCCATGTACCTGCCTGGACCCAAGCTCGCAGTGCAGTCCAAGCCAGGGCGGGAAAACACCCAGAGCAGAGTTCTAGAGTTGCAACAGAAAGAGCTTTACCCTGCAGGCGCTTGCAGCACAGACAGCAGGTTGCTGTGTGTGTAGTCCCAGGTGGTTTCCACTGCAGCAATGTAGTATCTTCTGACTTTGCTGGTGCCCTCCTCAACCAGGCAGAGGAGCAGGAGGCTGCACAGGGCTCCCGCCAGCACCATGCCTCTTGGCTGGGAACTGCTCTGACTTCAGGAGGAAAAGTGAAAAGGAAGGAACGAGAAAGGAAAGAGGAGAGAAAAGCCTTTATCTTCTCATCCAGCTGTTGTAATCCACAGCACCCACAGACTCACTCAGAGCACTGGAGAGTTTCTCAAAGATGTCAGGAGAGGAACCGCTTGAGCAGGTTAGTGCAAAGAGCAGTGTGTGAGTGATGGACTCTCCCACTCTTCCTCTGGCAGTGGCAGGAGGAGAGGAAAAAACAAAAGGAAAGGGAGGGCAAGCACAGTGGTAAGTTCCGCTGCAGGACCCAGCTGGCTCTGTGTCCTGGCCTGTGTCTGGGATCAAGATGAGGAAAGGGAGGGTTGCAGAGGAAACAGAATTTAGGTGTGGTCTCTGCCTGGTCTCACCTTCTCTGTCACCACTGAGGAGAGCGGGTTGCCAGGGATGCACATACGCACGTAGGTACGTGAGGTTATCCCTGTCCCCAGGCAGTGATGATTTAGCCACACAACCTCACTTCAAGCCACGTGGGAGGGAGAGGGTTGGGGTGATCCCTGGGAATCCCCTTCCCACCAGCTTCACCTCACATTTCTCCTCCTCTCCCTCTGTCCTGCAGTACAGCTCAGAGAAGAGGCACTGAGATGTTTTTGCAAATTTCTTTCATTTTACTCACAAATTTTCAATATCTTTTTTTAAAAGCCCATGAAATCCCCTTCCCCCCTCAATGCACACGCGTGTGCTCAGGCACACACACTGGCACATGGTTCTCCCTTGGCTCATGAAGGCAGGAAGATGAGGAGGAACGCCCCGGATGGTCCCAGCATCCACTGGGAGAGTGAGGCGTGGAAACATCCCATAAATCAAGTTGTGAGAGAGCAGGAGTGCACCAGGGGTGGTGACCCCTTTGGTGACAGTCCCAGTGTGTGCAGAAGCATCCATGTGACAGGTCTTGGTGACTGGGATATGGAGGGAGGCAGTGGAGACAGTGGAGGGATGGGAGTTTCAGGGTCTCTGACATGAATCCTTAGCACGGGGCAGGTGGGACTGGTAGGGGATGGGACATGAGACAGAAGCTGAGCCCCCCCAGGTAGGGGCAATCCCAGCAGATGCAGGAACACATTCCCTGATGTCCCACTGCCCCATGTAGCCTAGTATAGCCTGGAAACATCTTTGAGAATCCCAGTCCCACAGGCTTACTGTGCAGGAGCAGCCCACGTCCACAGGGAGCACTCTCTGTCCCCCTCCCTCAGAAAGGCCAGTTCTCACCACCTCACTGGGGACACCCGCTCTCTTCCCACCACTCCCCTTATGGGCATGAGGGGGGAAACCATCCCGAGCATCTGTGTCTGGCCAGAGCTGCCACAGCCGCAGCAGCAAGGTGAGCCTGGGGGGAGCCCCCTCAGCCCACGCTAAACCCCAGCCTTCCGAGAGGCTGCCCCCACTCCTTGTGCTCACCCAGGGGCTAGCAGAGAGAGCACCAGGTCTCGGGGCAGAAAGTGCTTCCCCCCCATCATCCACCCTGCTCCTGGGGAGGCAAAAAGCCAGCAAGAAACACATTTCCTCCTGTTCCTCAGTGGCTGGCTCCATGCCCAGCCTGGGGATCCTTTTCTTTGCCATCAACGATCCACCCCACTTTTTTCAGCAAGCATTTTGGAACAAAACAAGTGGTGTGTCACACTTGGGGATGCCCCAGGGTGCTTGGCATCACCTGCCCTGCTGCAGTGAACTGGAAGAGTACTCAGTACTGGAGGTAAAAGAGTTGTGTGGAAAAGTGCCCCTTGGAGGCTGCAGCGGCAGGGGCCTGGACTCAGTCAGGAATTAATGGTTGTGACACTGGCAAGTGCTGAGTTGCTGGGCTCCTCTCTTCCTGTGATACTCATCCCTGTCCAGGTTTACCCTGCCTGTCCCTTGGCATCTCAGAGAGCTAAGTCCCAAGGCTCAAACGTGCTGTGGGCAGCAGCCACCAGCCCCCACGGGGTGCATGTGTGCCGGACATCACGCCTGTGTGTCCAGGGACGTGCTGCCCCACCACTTGGGTCTGAGTGTGCACACGCTGCTCCAGCCTAATCAGGACAGTGCAGGAAACCCGTGCAGTATCGCTGCAATTCCTGACACGTCCCCACCTGCCTCTAAGTGGGATGTTTGCTGGTGGGATGTCCCGGCTGGTGCAGCTGAGTGCTGCTGTTAGCTCCTAGAACGGTGTCTGCTCCCCCACCCGTCCCACGCTGCCTGCACTCCTGCTCCCACTCACGCACTGGTTTCCGTTAACCTCTCAGGAGTGGGGTTACACTCTCGCCACGACGATTTTATTTTTTTTTTT
>VZRE01003665.1:53703-70411 GCA_013396775.1 Cephalopterus ornatus
CCGGGCCTGGCCCCGCCTGAGGGCCCGTGGGGGGCTCCCGGCACAGCGCCCCCGGCACCGGCCGCGCCCTTCGGGGCGTCGCCGAGGGGTGAGGGAGCCCGGGCACGGGGGCTGAGGGGCCCTGCGGGGGCTGAGGGACCCGGGAGTCCCCGGAGCCCGGGGCAGTGCCAGGCCCCGTGAGCTGTGGCCGGACGGGGGTCCTGTGCCCCGGGGCGGCTGTGGCACGGTGGTCCCGGCACTGAGCCTCTGCAGCTGCCCGCAGGTGCGAAGGACGACACGTTCAACGTGCTGGACCTGGCGGAGTACACCAAGAACCGGCCCTGGTGGCGCAAGATCTTCGGCCCCAGCTCGGGGTCGAGCGCTGAGAAGTACAATGTGGCCACGCAGCTGCTGATCGGAGGGGTCACGGGATGGTAAGATGTGCTGGGGTTGCCCTTGCTGCTCCAGGCAGGCTCTGGCTGGGCTCTTGGGAGCACGCTGACAGGTGCAGAGGGGCCGTCTGGCAGTCAGTCAGAGGAGGCAAGTGTCCAACTCGCTCAGCCTGCTGTCCCCTGGCGTGGTCTGCTGAGCTGGGGGACGTCTTAAAAGCTGTCTCTAACTTGGAGTTGAAGAATTGAGACCGTCCCCTAAGGAAGGAAATTGCACCAGTCTTAAATGTTTTTCTGACTTCTGGCATGGAGTGGTGGTGTTGAATTTAGGACAGGCAGATATGAACCCCTTGGAACAAGGGTGCCTTCTTCTCTGGAGGTGCTTCAGGCATCTGCATTAAAACCCCCCTGAGGTCGTGATTTCCCGGGGTTTCGTGTCACTTGAAGCAAGTGCTGGGGCTGACGGAGCGTGGCTCTATTTGCAACTTCATTCCCACAGCATTGTTTGAGTTGAAAACTTTTGTGTGCTCACACTGCTTTGCTTGTTGCCATGCCCGTTGTCTTCACCCGGCGCCAGGGTAACTCTTTAACAGATCTTCATTTTCTGATGGACACCTCTCCCTTGTACCTTCCCTGAGTGTATTCCGAAATGGGTGAAGGCAGGTGCCTGCAGTATCTGCAGTGTTGATAAGGGAACTGTGTTCCAAGCGAAGTCTGGTTTGGGTGGTACAACACCCCAGCCCTTTGCTGCATGACTGAGCACTGGGGTGGTGCTGGCTTGAGTTCTAGTGGCTGCAGTAATGTCTTTCATGTTAGGAGCATGTAACCCATTTTGGAGACCAGTATGGCTTTAGACTACTGCTGTCTGCTTGTTCCAGCGTTCTCCTCTTCTAAGAAATGAAAAGGTTGTTTGGGCAACAAAGAAGCTTTTCTTGTGATCTGCTCCCCATGCTCGGTCATGGAGGAGCACATGTTCTGCCTAATTTTGCCTTCAGAGACGATACCAGTTTAAAAAAAAAGAAGCCCAAAACGAAACCAGAAATCACTTGCTGATTTTAGTGGAATCACATGTTTCTGATTAGAAACATGTCTCACTTCTAGGAGAAGGGTGGTGTTGAGGAGATAAAAATCAAACTGCAAAAGGCTGAATTGCGACAGCAGGAAGTGAAAAGCTGTAAAGCCTCAATTTTTGGCTGGGTGCAAACTCTTCTCTCTGATTGCACATGGGTTTCATCTGCTGTTCATCTGTCTCCAAGTCTTGGGTAACTCCTGCCAAAGGCAGCCTTTCCTGTGGGAAGCGTGTTGAGGAGTGTGTTTGGTGTGTCATTCTCCTGACTGGATCCTGGTTGATTTGCAGGTGTACTGGATTCGTCTTCCAGAAAGTTGGAAAGCTGGCAGCGACAGCGGTGGGAGGTGGCTTTTTCCTACTTCAGGTGTGTACGAACAGCAGTCTGGGCTTTCCAGGGGCTCTGCTGGTGGGAATGAAGGGCCGTCTAGGAATCACGGCCTGATGGCACATGTGGGGCCACTCTGCCAGGAGCTTTGTGTGGCTGTGGATGTCAAAGGCATGTTCCGCAGACCACATGGACGCAGCAGCAAAGCAGGATCAGTGTGCATAAACTTCAGGATTGCTAAAAGGTGCAGATCCACTGAGGATCTGCTACCAAAGGCCAGGCCAAGGGCACAGGGGGAGCTGTTACTGCAGGGGCACCTGAGTGGAGCATGAGACAGCTCTCAGCTGCCGTGAACCATGGTGCTGCTGCAGGACTGTCTGCTCAGAACTGGCTAATGTGCTGAGCCTTGTGCCTGTGGGCATGGTGTCCCTGCAGGAACAGCCCTGTATTTCAAGAATTTATCCATATCTGTGACATGCTTCCTGTCAACCTGGGTACTTCAGGAGTCTGGCCAACACAGATGGGGCTCTCTGTAAAGCACTGGGGAAGAGGAGAGAAAACAGAGATCTCTGTCCTCAGCCACTTCTGATTTCCAGTAACCCTGGCACCGAGGGAAGCTGCTTGGATGTGAGCATCTCGCTCGTACATCTTGCAGCAGGCAGAGCAGCTCCTGGGCTCTGTTCAGCACTTACCTGTTTGCTCCTCAGGCAAACAGGTAAGTCTTGTGTGTGGCTCCCTTGCTCTCCTGCTCTGCTTGATCTGCTGAAAGGGAAAAGCTTGCTCTGAGCAGGGGGACTTCCACTGCTGAATCACCCTGAGCAGATAAAATAGTTTGAGAGGAACAGGCTATTAATAGCTGTGTCCACCCACAGCAGCAGGAGAACTGCAGAGGCCCACCAATATCCATGGCAGTTGAGAGGGGGAGGTGATGCCAGCTTTATGTTAGAGAAGAGAGGCTGAAGCAGGCTAAGCTGCAGCACGTGCCCTGCTGTTTGGGGACTACTGTGGGAGACAGATGTTGTGGGACAGTTAATACAGCTCCAGGAGTGGTCATCTGTCCACTTTTTAAGCTAGTGTGCCCACTGGACTAGTGCGTGGGAGGTCGGGGAAGGTGAGTGAGTGAGGGGGTCTGTTTAGCCATGGTCGTGCAGCATTTTACTCCAGGAACATTCTTTCCAATCCTCAAAATTCTAGATTGCAAACCACACGGGATACATCAAAGTGGACTGGAATATGGTACAACGGGACATGAACAAAGCCAAGGAGCAGCTGAAATTTCACAGCAGTGGTAATAAAATGCCTCCAGAAGTGAAAAGCAGAGTGGATGAGGTGAGACAACTCTCTGAAAGCTTGTGCTGGAAAACAGGATTGACTCCTGAGCTGTTACGGATCTTCCATTGTGCAAATACAAGGAGGGAATGCTTTCGTGGCAGCAAAACTGCAGACATGGCAAAGGCTGTGGGTGTTGTGTACCTAGGCTTTAGTAAAGCCTTTGACACTGTGTCCCACAGCATTCTCCTGGAGACACTGGCTGGATGGCCGGGCCCAGGGAGTGGTGGGGAATGGAGTTAAATCCAGCTGGGACCAGTCACTAGTGCTGTCCCAGGGTGCAGTGCTGGGGCCAGGCCTGTTGAACACCTTTATCAGTGATCTGGACGAGGGGATTGAGGACACCCTCAGTCAGTTTGCAGATGACACCAGTTTGGGTGGGAGAGTTGATCTGCTGGAGGGCAGGAAGGCTCTGCAGAGGGATCTGGACAGGCTGGATCCATGGGCTGAGGGCTGTTGTATGAGGTTCAACCAGGCCAAGTGTCAGGTCCTGCCCTGGGGTCACAACAACGCCCTGCAGCTCCAGGCTGGGGCAGAGGGGCTGGAAAGTGCCCGTGGGGAAAGGAGCTGGGGGTGCTGGTCCACAGCCCCTGAACATGAGCCAGTGTGTGCCCAGGGGGGCAAGGAGGCCAAGGGCACCTGGCCTGTGCCAGCAACAGTGTGGCAGCAGGACCAGGGCAGTGACTGTCCCCTGTGCTGGATACTTCCCCAAACGCAAGCAGTGGCATCTCTCTGAGCATCACTGGCCTTGAAGAACAGTCTGAGGAATTTCTTCTTCTGGGGAGGGTAGATGGGTGACCTGCTGTTGTTGAACACTGTTGCCTCTTCCCTCCCCTGCTTAGGTGATCATATTTCTGAAGAAGAATGTTATCCTGACTGGTGGGTTTGCCGGAGGATTCTTGCTCGGAATGGCATCCTAGAAGCTGCACTTGACTCTCCTTTCAAGCCCAACCTCCCCTCCCCTCCTGTACTGCTGTTATCTCTCACTTAGAAGTCAAAGGATGTTGCCAACAGACTCAGTCCCTTCTGCTCACAGGTTCCAGCCCTTATTTCTTACAACACTGGTTCTGATTTCCACACTTTTCATCTGTCTGGGCTGTCAGTGTGCTGGGATCAGTCTGAAAGCTTGTCCCAGTGTATCATTATGATTCCTTTCCCCACCAAATATGCCCAGTCCCAAATTTTCTGATGAGTTGCAATCTCATAAACATGTAGTGGCAGAGAAATCTTTTAAATGTGCTTTCCACAGGCGCTCAGGACTCTTACATGTACATTTGTCTGCCAGTATATGTGTACAACAGCTGTCAGCTGTTCACCGTTTAGCTTTCAGTATTCCTGCCCCGGTGCCTGGAAATCCTGTGCTTCCCTCTGCACACAGGTGGTCTGTGCAATCCAAAATGTGGTTGGCTGTCCTGGGGCAGATGCAGAAGTGTCAGGGAACAGCCTGAGCTGTGTCCAGGGCAGGTGAATAAGGATTCTCCCCCTGCCATTGCACTGCACAGATGGCTGTTCTGCTTCCTCTCTGCTGTTAAATTTCCCCATACTGGAATTGCAGCACTGCGCTGCTGATGGAAACTGAGTCTCCAGGCCCTTTCCTCATCATGCATTCTGAAAGCCACCAAGCTCCCTGTGCTGTAGGGCGCCTTCTCATTTGTCACCTGACTGCTCAGCCTTTGAGGGTCTCTCCTTCCAGCAGGCCCAACCTGTCTGTGTCAGGCTGGCTGGTATTTCAGCCGTGCCACTTACTGTAAATCACCCTGGGCCTCTGACTGGTGTTTCTGTGTCTGCCATGACCTTCTCTGGTCACGTTGGCATTGAAGAGCAGTGGTGTAACCATGTGGGGCAGGATGGTAGACAGGAAATGCATCCCTGCTTGGGGTACATTGTACTGGGCCAGGGTTGCCAACTCTACTGGAGCAGGGGGATGATGTGAAATCTGGAGTGCAGTCCTTTACCTGTCTCTGCAGAGCACAAACTCCATCTCCCTGGCCCCTGCAAGCAACTGAAATGACAAAACTATTGGGAAAACCAGGTTCTAGTCTTGTGGGAGTGGCTCATTTGCATACTTTCTGCCTTGGTTATGTTCCTTTCTTCTTTGTGTTTGCCATAGCCACAAGAAAGGCTGCTTGCTTCATTCCATCAGCTGCAGCCCTTCTCCTGCAGGTGATGAGGCAGCCAGGTGCAGAGCTCAGCTCTTTTTGGACAGCCTGGCCCAGTGCAGCTGTGCGCAGAGCAGAACTCTACTAGAATTTCTACAAGAGAAAATTACAAACAGAAATCCCTCAGAGGTGTTCTGCAAGCACAGAGATTTGCAGGCCAGCACGGTGATGTCCTCCAGCAGGTACATGTGGGAAGTCTGGCCCAGAACGTGGGGTTTTATGGGAAAGTCAGCCCATCCTTCAGTGGGAAACACGCTGGAAACAGTGACACTCGAGGGTGGTTGGTTTGCAGCACCTGGCTCAGCAGCTGCACCCCCTTTTCCAGTGCTGTGTGATGCATTTGTGATCTGCAGCTGGTGCTCTCAGCGTGGCTGGAAATGGGGATCTTCCTCTGAGAGCTGCTGGAAGAGCTGAAACGGGGGGTTCTTCCACCAGAGGTTTTGGAATGAGCACTTGCAGGTGTTAATTTTGTTTCAGCTCTGTTGCTTGGTGTCAGGGTAGCAACACAGTAGCAACAAACTGAGGTTTTCCTCTCCTTCAGAATCTGAAGAGGGGCTGCAGATAACCAAGAGACACAAGTTGTGTCTTTGCTCCTGTCCTGCCACACGTGGCCAAGGAGAATGAGGGAGCAGCTGGGCTCACATCCCTTTAACCATGGCATTCCTAAAAGCCATGCAGGACTGCATCATCCAGGATGATGTGATGCAGCCAGTAGGTCTCCAGTAAATTGGTGTTTGGCAGCAGAGGGACAGATGATGGTGGTGGTTTTGGGGGGTTTGGTTGTTTTTGGGTTTTTTTTCCTGTAGTACCTGCGGAAGTGAACATTCATGAATGGATACATTTGTCTTGAAGGGTATCTCTTGTTCCTGTAGGGAAACAGCATTGCTGCCTTTTAGCTGGGTGGCTGCATAGCACAGCTTCTTCTGAGATGCACTAATGTCCACAAAGCTCAAAGCAAATCACTAACAGACCTTAGGGATGTTTTCCAGGCTCAAATAAGTCGCTATTTCTGCCCAGCCCTAGGGAAGGGCGTACTGGGTTCTGGAGTCCCAGTTTGCTGCTATGGAGAGAAATGGCCCAGAGAGGGAGCTAAAATGCCTTCAATTGCTGCTGGAAGGAGAAACAAGTAGCAAGTTCACGTTGAGTTTGCTGTGAATGTAGGCAGGGAGTGGACAAGGACATCGGGATGTGGCAAATCTTTCTGCTGTGCCGGTGTTGGGCTCGTGGCTGGCACTGTTTGATGGTGTGGCCTCACACTCAAAGGCTTTGATGCTGGATCAGCCTCTGTGGGGATGCATTTTCGTTGTTGCAGGTGCCAAGATGAGGTGTCCCTCCCCTCCCCACTCCTGCACCTTCTAGTCTTGTTTAAACAACTTCTGACATCCGTTACAGTGTGAGAAGATTTCAAACACATTAAGCTTTTAAAGTGGTTTTATATATTGTATGTAAATGCTTGTTGAAGTGATATTTTATTAAACAGTTTTGCTCTAATAGCTTCTGTGTGTGAGGTCTGTTGGATTCTTGGGAACCAGCATGTTTTTTTGTCTCACTTTGTGTGTTGTGCTTGACTCAGGGGAGCAGCTACAGCCAGTCCAGTAGCAGGAGTCTGGGATGTGCCCAGGTAGCCAAGGTGGCCAACAGCATCCTGGCTTGTGCCAGAAAGAGTGTGGCCACCAGGACCCCCTGACAGGAGGGTGGAGCCAGGTGGGGGTCAGTCTCCGAGGTAACAAGTGACAGGATAAGGGGGAATGGCCTCAAGTTGTGCCAAGGGAGGTTTAGATTGGATATTAAGGAAAATTTCTTCACTGGAAGGGTTGTCCAGCCCTGGCACAGGCGGCACAACAGGGCAGGGTGGAGGCACCATCTCTGGGGGGACTTAAGAGGTGTGCACGAATGGTGCTCAAGGACAGGGTTTAGTGATGGGCTTGGCAGTGCTGGGGGAAGGGTTGGACTCAAAGGTCTTTTCCAACCTAAATGAGGCCACCAGCCTTCCCTCTTCTATGTAACCATGGGCTGTCTTAATAAATCCCTCTCCTTGATCATCCTGGCACCAATCACCTAGATTGCCAAGAAGTGGGATGCTTCTAGGGCAGGAGGGGATTCTGTTGCCAGCCTGGGTTCAGAGCCTTTGCTGAGCAAGTTTGTTCCACCCAACTAGAAATGGGCATAGAGACAAGGCTTTTTCTTCTTCATAGGTGCAACAAAAGCCTACATATATATTTCTATTAGTGACCTTCTCTTCACTGTTCCTGCTCAGGTAGGGCAAAATGGAAAAATGAGCTACTTGTCAGCATTTGAGCTGCTTCACAACATTGTCATAATTTTCCCTTACTTTTTGAGGCTACTAAACCCCCGTTTGGTCTTAAGGGATTATTTCTGGGGGGGGAGGGCACTGGGAAGGGAAGACTAGCCCTAAATTATTGTGATCTTAAGCCCCAGTTATAAAAATATCAAGCAGCTTCTATTTAAACATGATGACATCACACGTGGCTCTGGCAGCCAAGCTGCCCAACAAATCAACCAAACCGAGACCACAATTTGTTCCAGTCGTTTATTTTGTATCATGGTACTTCAGAGTCAGTGAATACAGATGGTTTGCTCTTCTAGGCTTCAATACACACAACTATTGTGCCTAGACCTCAGTGGTCTGTTTATAGAAGCTGTATTTCATAAGTAAGTTGTACTTGCTCACAGCACAAAGTCCTTGACGGCTAGATCTAATGACAGAGTTAGGGCCTAGTGGGTGTGGAGCCTGATATTGAGGTGCCTGGACTCCTGCTACAGGGGACAGCGAGACAGCTCTGAAGGGTGGTGCAGGAACCTGTCTACTGAGCTCTTCCTACAGGTCACAGGAAATTCTGCTGCATGGGCGAGAGCTTCTGGAAAAGCCATCTCTCCTGGGGTCCAGACACAGCCGGATTGTGAGTGAGTCTGGAATGCTGTGTGGAAAACCAGTGCCTACAACTGCTTGTTCAGTAAGCAGCGCCTAAGTCAGTTCTTGGATCTAGCCCAGGGCTCTGTGACAGGCCTTTGGGTTTCAGCAGGTTGAACTAGACTGGGTTCATAACATATTGCTTAAAGGTGTTCAATTAGACATAATTTATAAATTTTGTATCAACAGTCAGATCTTTCAAATGAATATTGCTTTTTTAAAAAAATATCCTATCCCTGTAGCAATCCCTGAAATAATGTTCCTGTAACATCTTTGTCATGCAAATAGCAGCGTGTAGGCAATTCAAATATAAAATAAACAAGTCTGCCCAGTGGGAAAGGGAGGCACTTAGGCAAAGTGACTTGTAGTCACTCATGATCTATGCAAGACTTAGGAACAATCACCAGACCTGATTCCCACTCTTGAGCTTAAGCCACTGGACAGGCAAATGTTGTCTGGAACTACTGCATGATGGCAGCAATACCTTTGTTGTGTGAAGATGGGCTTGTTTCATGTGTCACATTTAAACTCACTCTTCTGAGCTCATTTCCTGTACCTCTCGCTCCAGGAGCCAGAATAACTTGGTTCCAATTCTCCATTTCAAGAGCAAGGATGGATCAGAGTAAGGTAAGCATTCTAAAAACATCGAGTTGACTTTTCACAGGTGTGATGCAGAGGCAACATAAATGATGTTCTCGTACAGAAGGTACAGTTTGTTAACCAGGCCATCTGTTGGTACTGTTATACTTTTTGGTGTGCCGAACGGTGTGTTCTGGGAGCCGTCTTGGCTCTCCTGAAAGTCTAAAGAAGGCTTGAAAAAAACACACACGAGCTCTGCAGGTGAGTCCATGCTCCAGCACCTGCTGGAGCTGCATTGTGTTACTGAGGTGGTGGGGGAATTCCTTCTGAAGTCACCTTAAACTTCTGTCTCTCCCTTTCTTCTCTCTCAAACCCTGAACAGCAGACGGATCTGCCCTGGGTGTACCGGGCGCAGCACTTGCGCATCTCCTGAAGCACAGTTTCACACTTGGACTCCACGTAGTTGTTCGCTGGAAGAGAAGAAGGAGACACTGAGTCTGCAGAGAGGAACAGGCTTTGTTCCCGGAGGGCACACACCCAGCCCAGCTCCTCAGCTGATGGGCAGCAGGTTTCTCTGGCAAGCAGAAGCTGCTTACAGGCATTTCATCATTTTCTCTGCTCTGCAAAAATCTCTCTTTAGGTTCAGCTCTCTAAAGCTCCGGCCAAAGGCTCTCAGAGAGAACCCTGCAGGGATGTGAGCAGGCTGAGTCTGGCTGGAGTTCATAACACCTGCCTGTCTGCCTGGGAACACAGGGTGTGCAGAGCCACCCACGCTGCCCTGGATGAGCTCCACAACCACTGCACAGCTTCCTCACCCCCCATCCCCTCCACTGACTTTTAAAAGACTAAAAGGAGCAACAGCAGCATAATGTGAGACACACAGCACCCACCGGAGAGCCCATGAAACCCAGAAGGTGGACACCTTCTGGTTAATGAGCAAACCAGACTGCTCTGACCACTGGGCCATGAATTCCCTCACTGGATTGGTGTGACTGTGACACAAGCACAGAGATCACCCCTGAGGAAAAGGTGATGGTGATGTTACTGCTTTGTGCGAGCTGGCAGCCCAGGAGGCAGGGCAGGCCCTTGGAGAGGAGAGCTGATCTCTCTCTGCCATAACCTGCAGATGATGAGTATTCCAAGGCTCCTCTGCCTTTGTAGCTTTGTTTCTAAAACATGTGGCTACATTCAGACACACCCTGTCATCTGTCAGGGATGCAGTCCTGAAAAGGCAACACGTTAGTCATACAGTGGATAGCAAAACACAGAAGAGATTTACGGTGGGCATTGAGTCTCACAGAAGAAACAGGCAAGATCTTTTGGATCAGTGATTCACTCCAAAACCATCCTCTGAGGAGCATCTCCCGAAGATGGGGCTCCTGCCCTCCATCCTCTGCACTGTGGGCACTGGTACTGCTCAGTTAAGGATCTGTACACGTCTTCTATCACATTAATTTCTGCAGGGAAAAATTGCTTTGGTCTCTGTTCAACTCAGCTGCTTCATCTGTGCATGACAGACAACTCCACAGCACAGTAACACTTAAACAGCAGCACTCAGAACTGTCACCCAGAGAAGTGGTGACAGGGGAGTGTGTAGAGCCAGAAGAGCTTCTCTGCTACCACTGAGCCAGTACAGGGTGAGAAGGTAGCCCTGCATGGGAGAATGCTCCCAGCCATGAAAACAATAAAAGGGAGTGTCCAGACAAACGCTGGGGACATGAAGAGGGGATTGTTTGAGCTGAACACACCTTCCAAAAAACAAACCTGGGAAAGACAGGCAACTACCAATAACTGATTATTGCTTTTCCCTGTGTTTTCCCTATGCTCCTCCCCAGCCTCTGGGGTTGCTGTGTTGCCTGCACAGATTGCAAACACCGTGTTTGCTGCAGCCTGCAAAGCCACCCCTCTGCTTCCCCAGCAGGACCCCCTCTTCCCTCCCTGCTCTATTTTAGTTAACCTGAGCGTAATCTGCAAATAAATCAAAGGCAGAAATGAGTTGCTGTGGAACTGGCCTGGCTAATTTTAGCTGTGGCATCACCAGCCTCCTGCCTCGTCGCCCCGGGGCAACGGAGCACCCTGGCTAAGGGCTCCACCAGGGGAGTTAGGAAGAACTCTTTCCCATGTGGCTGAGATGCCTTGGCACAGAGGAATGTTTTCCCTTATTCATTCCAAAAGGCAAACCCTTTTCCAAGAGGCAACCAACATTTTATGAAAATATTGTCCCTCCACAAGTAAAACCTGTTCTCCCCAACTCCGGGTCCCCAGACAGATGGTCACAGAACGTCCCTCACCCCTGCAAACATTCAGCTAATAAAAACCAGCTGTTAAAGGCCTCCAGAGGGAGACCATCTCACCCCTTGAGGACAGATCACATACACCTAACCCATTCCTGACAGGTATCTGTCTGACCTGCTCTTAAAATGCCCCTGGAGCAGCTCTGCAGTCTTCTCACACAACCCACCTGCTGCCTCACTAACCACTCTTACAGAGCTTTATTATAACTCTCCCTGCCCAGAGCTGAGTCCCAGGACTACACCTGGGATCTCACCACCAGCATGGAAAACACTCCGAGCACATTGTTACTAATGATCTGTTTTGTACTAATGGGGTCTCATTAGTTACAATTAAGGCAATTCTGTTAAAATCAGACATTATAATTTTGTTTGCTTTGCAATCGGGTGATCCTAATGTGCTTCCTTCCTTCTCAGGGTGAGAGGACAACAAGGTTAAGTTAAAAGAATTAAGTTCCACCAAAAATCAAGACACCAAAGACAAAAAGACACTTGGTACCTTGCAAGCATTTCTGTATTTCACAGGCTTGTTTCTGGCACGGATCCTTCTTGGACATGTTCAGAGAACTAAAACGATAGGAAAACGTTACTATAGAAACAAGGTGCTTTTCAGGGGGTGGGGGAAGGCAGTTTCTTAAAGCCAAAGCTTTCAAGAGGTCCCAATTTCCCCCATGGTCACCATTCAGAAAACATCTACTGCTGCTTGAAGATGACCCAACATACACAAGAACTCCGCGTCTGGCTAAAAGATGATAATGTGGACAATGAATATGGGAAGTTTTATGTTGCTACATTTAAAGGCCTTTTTTTTTTCTCTGGTCACAATGTGTCTTTTTCCACTTGGATGCACCAAGACTCCAGCAAAGATTCAAATTAACATGGCTGACTGGATTTTAGCAGTTCTGTGTCTCTAGACCTCACACTAAACCACGTATTTAAGGGAAGGCCTTCTCTGTGAGCTCTGCACAACCCGGGATTCGGTGTTAGTCATGGAACAGCAGCTGGAGAAGGCATTTAAAAAAACAGTCAACCAACAAAACTTGGATGTATATGCTCCATAAAGCCAACAAGGAGGGCTTTTTTTGGTTTGTTCCAGGAAATCCCCTCCCTCTGTCCAAAAAACCCCACCACCAGATTTGAGGGCAGCTCCACCTTGTTCAAATCCCTGGAAAGCAGGATTACAGACACACAATTTGACTTTCTGTAGCTGTGACACCTGTAACTGTGATTCTCTGTGAGAGACACAAAGCCAAGCAAAAGCTGATGGTACGAGCAGTTGAATGGGAGACCTCAACAGGAAAGCACCACGGTCACTGGAAGTGGTGGTGGGAGTTCAGCTCCCTCTGAGCCACAGTTCAGCCTCTGCTCAGAGCCAGGAAGCTGCTGCCTTTCCAATTTCTGACAGGTCACCAGCCCACAGCACTTTTCAGTATCACTGGGGCATTATTTCCAGCATCCTGGCCAAACTCCACTTGGGGCAATTACATTCTGCCTACCTAGAACTCCCCCTGACGTTTCACTTGGTCACAACACTCCTCTTCACTGCCTGTCCTAAACTCTTGTGTGATGTTGCTGTGTGTTGTTTAACTGCTTCCACCTCAGAGGTGGCCGCATTTCAGTGGAGAGAGAATCTTTTATTGTACAAAACAGACAATGGCATCTTCCTAGAGCCACTGCTCCTGAAAGACAAAAATTCATATTAAAGCAAGACCGGGAGTTAACAGCGCACAGTACAAAGCAGGGGTAATGTCTGCACATACCAGATTAATCCCCAGGCACGAGTTTAAGCAGCAGTTCTTCAACACCACCAAGCTGTAAGTGACAAGGAAAAGTTCAATACGTCTACAGTAACTGTGCTTGAGCTAATGGACTTCAACAAAACAACAGTCCTTTGCCGTCCCTCAGGGATCTCAAACGACTTCACAAACAGGCATGACTATGGTCTATTGTTGCCACCATCCTTACCATGAGATGGTGCTCTATCTCCCAAACGCGAGAGTTACTATCCCTGTACTGCTCACCCTGGGACAGCTGCCACATGTGAGGCAGCCGGGATGGGGGGAGCTGGCTGGGTCGCAGCGCCTCACCCAGGGGAACCTGAACTCTTTGGATCCGAGCCCTCAGCATACCTTCCTCCTGGGGGAAAGCAACAAACAGAGCAACAATCAGTTACCGGCAGCGCAGCAGAGGCACCTGAGACAGCAATGCCACAACCACCGGGAAGCTCAAAGCACACACTTGCCTCTTCCGCAGCCACGAGCCAGGTTTTGCGGTGCTCATCGCAGTAAACCCCCACGCGCCGCACCCAGAGCCGGACGGGAGGAGCGCCGGCCGCCCGCCCTTCTGCCATCCCTCGGGCACCGCAGGAGCTCAGCGGGACGGCCCCAGCCCGCGGGATGCGCACATGGCCTCGACAGCTCCGCGCACATCCACGGGGACAGCTCCCGGACCTGGCAGGCGGGCGGTGCCTGGCTCGCTGGAGGAGATGCTACGGGCTGAAACGTCCCTAAAAGTCAGCTGGGGAGACTGAGGTGGTGCCTAAGCCAAGAGAAACGTCAGGCCGAGCGGTACACCGGGGCACGGGTGCTGTGTGGCACTTGTAAGGCATTCTGGGGCAAAAGGTGCTATTGGTACGGAGCTAAACCCTGTGAATACTGGCTTTGCTCATTCCGCTAACAGTCCTATTAACAGTCTTTGTGCAAAACGGGGCGGGGGCGAAATAGTGGTGGTCTAAATTCCAAAAGCAAAGCTTGTGACAAGAGGTGGGATGAGCTTAAGGACGAAGATCACTCTGGAGACAAAGCATGGAGCTCGGTGTGCACGACTCTCACAGCTGGAGCTCGCAGAGCCATCACCGTGCGGGGTCTTGGTCTCATCCCTCACAGGGGTGGCAGCACTGTCCAGTCACACACAAACTTCTCAGGAGCAGCTCTGGAGACTCTTGTCATTCGGCTTTTAGCTGGTCACAGAGAGCCTCCAACACCAGCAGGGGCAGAGGAGCTTTGGGCATTGAGGTGGTTCCTGCTACTGGATTTTTTTGTTTAGCAGCACGTTTATCTGTGTGCCAGTGAGGTCAAGCTGAGCCATTAGCAAATGGAGGGCAGGGGAAATGGTTCTCTTTGAGCCCTAGAGGAGGTAATCAAAATGGTACAGACAGTCTTCATCCTTTATCTAGGTTTAAAGTAGAACAAAGTTAAGCTGTAACACATACAACATCCTCCTGCTATGAAGCAGATGCAATATTCCTTATCCCAGTGAAACACAGTGGTCTTCTGAAAACTTGTAAGGTTATAAGGCATATTTCAGACAGGAGCAAGAAAATCTGGGTACAAAATAAAGGAGGGAAAGTCAGGGAGAGAAAAAAAAATATTGTTATACATTGGGGTGCATATATAACAGGAAATACAAGTCCATCTTGCTTTCCATATCTCACATCAGTGTTTCTCTACATTTTGGAACCAAAGGAGCACTCAGCTTTCTTGAGAACAAAACACCAACCACGGATCAGCCTGAACAGCACTGTCACAGTATTTTCCTTCCTAACAAAGAAAGCTTTGAATGTTCTTTTACAGTTTCTTTTTTTGTCCCATTCTGTTTTGTTTCCTTGTTTGATGTGCGGGGATGTGAGTGCACACTCTACAAAGCACCACTGTTCTGGAGACCATCCTGTGACGTGGGGCAGCCATTCCAAGCAAGGCCCCAGCAGCTGGACCACTGGCATTTAAAGGAATGTGACAGCAGGCTGAGAAGCCTCACAAGGCCCTCAGGAATCGGCTCTGAGGGTTAAAGGGACATTCCTGTAAGTCTTTTCCTTTCTGCTTTACCTGAAGTCACTTCACAAGTTTAAACCCCTGCGTGGAAATCACTCTGCCCAACAGTGAAACACAGCAATTGCCACTGCTCATTTTCAGTCAGCTGAATGTAATCACCCCGGGTGGAATTTGGCCAGGATACTCTCCTACTCTGCAGCGAGCTGCCAAAAGTTCCATCATGACCAAAAATGCTCAAGAACTTGCTTTTGTTGCTGGAATTTCGACAGCTCATCAGCCCCAGGACCAGAAGGCTCAAGGCTCCGGTAACAGAAAAACATGACTCAGTAAGTGAACTGTGCTTCCTACTGCAAGCAAACTCTCCTGGAAGGTCTCCTATCCAAATACTAGCCTGGTTCAGCCTGGCTGACCTACAGGCAGCGGGGCTAAAGCAGGACACGCGTGTTTGTGTTCGCTGAGCATGGAGATGGCAGCGGTGACAGACCCAGGACAGCACGAGCTCTCGCGCAGAGCACACTGCGCACAACGGGCAGAGGTCAATCTGTGCTTTCTGCCCTTTGCCCCACCTGACTCGTCCCAATTTTCCCCACAGCTCCACAGCTCCGAGTGCAAAGTTCGAGGGCCCAGTCTGGCCCGGTTAGTGCCACACAGAAAATCCTGGGGTCAGGCAGAACCGTCAGCTGGGGTCTGAGGTGGGACAGGTCTGTCTGCGGCGCCCAAACAACACCACAGAAACAGCAGATTCCACAAGCACACACTTAAGACACTGCACCTGGACACACACACAACTCCTATTCCTGCAGCTTTTATCAGAGAGCAGCAGCACAGCCTGAAGGAAGACACGGGTGGAAGGAGAAGTGAGCTTACTTGTATTTTAAACAAGTTTTAAACTCCGGTTTCTTGCTTCCTGATCTGTTAAAAACCCGCCACGTCCAACACAAACCCAATCAGCTGAAATGTGGGGGACTGCAGCATCAACCTTTGACAGAGATTTTAATGCTCCCCTCAGCATAACTGTAGAGGGCTGAGCTGTCTAAAGGGTTGTTTTGGACGGGTTCAAAGCCCGATCCCTGCAGACAGGAATAATGCTGGTAGGTGTTCTGTCCATCTTAGCATCAATCTTAGAAGATTAATGCTGCTCTAGGACCTGGGTGGATTTCTGAGCCACACAATATATGGATAAATGTGAAAATGGCCAGAAGGAGGACTGCAGCTTGTGGTGAAGACCATTTATTTGCTTTTAAATCGGGTACATTAAAATATTTTTACGAAAACAGCGAAAGAAATTGCTCCAGACACTGCTTGGGCCACCCTAGAGCTGGAGCTCAGCGTGCTGAACAAACTGCACCCTTTGGCACCTTCTGTCTCAAAAGGCAGCTGGGCCAGACTGTCAGAAGGGTTCTGCTGCCACTCGGGCAGCAAGGAGAGGTGCTGCTGACACAGTCACGGCTCCCAGAGCCAGGCCGCCCAGCCCGGCCTTCGGCGGGGTGTGACAGCTCTCCTGAACGCCCAGCCCGGCCCTGGCAACAAGTCAGGCATCTGGTGAGCTGTCTGCTGCCGTGGGCACCCTCTAAAGCTTCTCGCTGGGGGTCTGCGCTCTACTCTGCCCGGGGCGAGCCCCTCTGCCCCCACTGCGCTCCGCCCGACCCGCTGAGGGTACGGATGCTCACCGACCAGCCGGGCTGTCCAGCCGCGCGGCGAGGGCAGCTCGAGTTTTGGAGGGACCTGGAGAGACAGGGAGACAAAAAGAGGACGGCGCAATGCGGGGGGGAGCCGGGGAGAGGCCCGGGGAGGGCGAGGAGCGCCAGGGCCGGGCCGGGCCGGGGAGCGGGCGCGGGGGGCGGCGCGGACAAGGAGGGGCCGGAGCGGCGCGGGGGCGGTGGCGC